>JARLTB010000078.1:0-169888 GCA_030141615.1 Unio pictorum
AAAACAAAAAAGTCCGTTTTTCATCAAAAGTCATGCTGAAAAAAATGGTGGGAACCGGTTTTAAAGTATGGTGACGTACTATCCAATGGTGCGCAGCCAATAAACCAAGTATTAACCAAATCCAAGCGGGGTAAAGGGTTTCAACAGCTTTTATCTAAGCCCAACTGATCCATAACATGAAAAACAAAAAAGTCCGTTTTTCATCAAAAGTCATGCTGAAAAAAATGGTGGGAACCGGTTTTAAAGTATGGTGACGTACTATCCAATGGTGCGCAGCCAATAAACCAAGTATTAACCAAATCCAAGCGGGGTAAAGGGTTTCAACAGCTTTTATCTAAGCCCAACTGATCCATAACATGAAAAACAAAAAAGTCCGTTTTTCATCAAAAGTCATGCTGAAAAAAATGGTGGGAACCGGTTTTAAAGTATGGTGACGTACTATCCAATGGTGCGCAGCCAATAAACCAAGTATTAACCAAATCCAAGCGGGGTAAAGGGTTTCAACAGCTTTTATCTAAGCCCAACTGATCCATAACATGAAAAACAAAAAAGTCCGTTTTTCATCAAAAGTCATGCTGAAAAAAATGGTGGGAACCGGTTTTAAAGTATGGTGACGTACTATCCAATGGTGCGCAGCCAATAAACCAAGTATTAACCAAATCCAAGCGGGGTAAAGGGTTTCAACAGCTTTTATCTAAGCCCAACTGATCCATAACATGAAAAACAAAAAAGTCCGTTTTTCATCAAAAGTCATGCTGAAAAAAATGGTGGGAACCGGTTTTAAAGTATGGTGACGTACTATCCAATGGTGCGCAGCCAATAAACCAAGTATTAACCAAATCCAAGCGGGGTAAAGGGTTTCAACAGCTTTTATCTAAGCCCAACTGATCCATAACATGAAAAACAAAAAAGTCCGTTTTTCATCAAAAGTCATGCTGAAAAAAATGGTGGGAACCGGTTTTAAAGTATGGTGACGTACTATCCAATGGTGCGCAGCCAATAAACCAAGTATTAACCAAATCCAAGCGGGGTAAAGGGTTTCAACAGCTTTTATCTAAGCCCAACTGATCCATAACATGAAAAACAAAAAAGTCCGTTTTTCATCAAAAGTCATGCTGAAAAAAATGGTGGGAACCGGTTTTAAAGTATGGTGACGTACTATCCAATGGTGCGCAGCCAATAAACCAAGTATTAACCAAATCCAAGCGGGGTAAAGGGTTTCAACAGCTTTTATCTAAGCCCAACTGATCCATAACATGAAAAACAAAAAAGTCCGTTTTTCATCAAAAGTCATGCTGAAAAAAATGGTGGGAACCGGTTTTAAAGTATGGTGACGTACTATCCAATGGTGCGCAGCCAATAAACCAAGTATTAACCAAATCCAAGCGGGGTAAAGGGTTTCAACAGCTTTTATCTAAGCCCAACTGATCCATAACATGAAAAACAAAAAAGTCCGTTTTTCATCAAAAGTCATGCTGAAAAAAATGGTGGGAACCGGTTTTAAAGTATGGTGACGTACTATCCAATGGTGCGCAGCCAATAAACCAAGTATTAACCAAATCCAAGCGGGGTAAAGGGTTTCAACAGCTTTTATCTAAGCCCAACTGATCCATAACATGAAAAACAAAAAAGTCCGTTTTTCATCAAAAGTCATGCTGAAAAAAATGGTGGGAACCGGTTTTAAAGTATGGTGACGTACTATCCAATGGTGCGCAGCCAATAAACCAAGTATTAACCAAATCCAAGCGGGGTAAAGGGTTTCAACAGCTTTTATCTAAGCCCAACTGATCCATAACATGAAAAACAAAAAAGTCCGTTTTTCATCAAAAGTCATGCTGAAAAAAATGGTGGGAACCGGTTTTAAAGTATGGTGACGTACTATCCAATGGTGCGCAGCCAATAAACCAAGTATTAACCAAATCCAAGCGGGGTAAAGGGTTTCAACAGCTTTTATCTAAGCCCAACTGATCCATAACATGAAAAACAAAAAAGTCCGTTTTTCATCAAAAGTCATGCTGAAAAAAATGGTGGGAACCGGTTTTAAAGTATGGTGACGTACTATCCAATGGTGCGCAGCCAATAAACCAAGTATTAACCAAATCCAAGCGGGGTAAAGGGTTTCAACAGCTTTTATCTAAGCCCAACTGATCCATAACATGAAAAACAAAAAAGTCCGTTTTTCATCAAAAGTCATGCTGAAAAAAATGGTGGGAACCGGTTTTAAAGTATGGTGACGTACTATCCAATGGTGCGCAGCCAATAAACCAAGTATTAACCAAATCCAAGCGGGGTAAAGGGTTTCAACAGCTTTTATCTAAGCCCAACTGATCCATAACATGAAAAACAAAAAAGTCCGTTTTTCATCAAAAGTCATGCTGAAAAAAATGGTGGGAACCGGTTTTAAAGTATGGTGACGTACTATCCAATGGTGCGCAGCCAATAAACCAAGTATTAACCAAATCCAAGCGGGGTAAAGGGTTTCAACAGCTTTTATCTAAGCCCAACTGATCCATAACATGAAAAACAAAAAAGTCCGTTTTTCATCAAAAGTCATGCTGAAAAAAATGGTGGGAACCGGTTTTAAAGTATGGTGACGTACTATCCAATGGTGCGCAGCCAATAAACCAAGTATTAACCAAATCCAAGCGGGGTAAAGGGTTTCAACAGCTTTTATCTAAGCCCAACTGATCCATAACATGAAAAACAAAAAAGTCCGTTTTTCATCAAAAGTCATGCTGAAAAAAATGGTGGGAACCGGTTTTAAAGTATGGTGACGTACTATCCAATGGTGCGCAGCCAATAAACCAAGTATTAACCAAATCCAAGCGGGGTAAAGGGTTTCAACAGCTTTTATCTAAGCCCAACTGATCCATAACATGAAAAACAAAAAAGTCCGTTTTTCATCAAAAGTCATGCTGAAAAAAATGGTGGGAACCGGTTTTAAAGTATGGTGACGTACTATCCAATGGTGCGCAGCCAATAAACCAAGTATTAACCAAATCCAAGCGGGGTAAAGGGTTTCAACAGCTTTTATCTAAGCCCAACTGATCCATAACATGAAAAACAAAAAAGTCCGTTTTTCATCAAAAGTCATGCTGAAAAAAATGGTGGGAACCGGTTTTAAAGTATGGTGACGTACTATCCAATGGTGCGCAGCCAATAAACCAAGTATTAACCAAATCCAAGCGGGGTAAAGGGTTTCAACAGCTTTTATCTAAGCCCAACTGATCCATAACATGAAAAACAAAAAAGTCCGTTTTTCATCAAAAGTCATGCTGAAAAAAATGGTGGGAACCGGTTTTAAAGTATGGTGACGTACTATCCAATGGTGCGCAGCCAATAAACCAAGTATTAACCAAATCCAAGCGGGGTAAAGGGTTTCAACAGCTTTTATCTAAGCCCAACTGATCCATAACATGAAAAACAAAAAAGTCCGTTTTTCATCAAAAGTCATGCTGAAAAAAATGGTGGGAACCGGTTTTAAAGTATGGTGACGTACTATCCAATGGTGCGCAGCCAATAAACCAAGTATTAACCAAATCCAAGCGGGGTAAAGGGTTTCAACAGCTTTTATCTAAGCCCAACTGATCCATAACATGAAAAACAAAAAAGTCCGTTTTTCATCAAAAGTCATGCTGAAAAAAATGGTGGGAACCGGTTTTAAAGTATGGTGACGTACTATCCAATGGTGCGCAGCCAATAAACCAAGTATTAACCAAATCCAAGCGGGGTAAAGGGTTTCAACAGCTTTTATCTAAGCCCAACTGATCCATAACATGAAAAACAAAAAAGTCCGTTTTTCATCAAAAGTCATGCTGAAAAAAATGGTGGGAACCGGTTTTAAAGTATGGTGACGTACTATCCAATGGTGCGCAGCCAATAAACCAAGTATTAACCAAATCCAAGCGGGGTAAAGGGTTTCAACAGCTTTTATCTAAGCCCAACTGATCCATAACATGAAAAACAAAAAAGTCCGTTTTTCATCAAAAGTCATGCTGAAAAAAATGGTGGGAACCGGTTTTAAAGTATGGTGACGTACTATCCAATGGTGCGCAGCCAATAAACCAAGTATTAACCAAATCCAAGCGGGGTAAAGGGTTTCAACAGCTTTTATCTAAGCCCAACTGATCCATAACATGAAAAACAAAAAAGTCCGTTTTTCATCAAAAGTCATGCTGAAAAAAATGGTGGGAACCGGTTTTAAAGTATGGTGACGTACTATCCAATGGTGCGCAGCCAATAAACCAAGTATTAACCAAATCCAAGCGGGGTAAAGGGTTTCAACAGCTTTTATCTAAGCCCAACTGATCCATAACATGAAAAACAAAAAAGTCCGTTTTTCATCAAAAGTCATGCTGAAAAAAATGGTGGGAACCGGTTTTAAAGTATGGTGACGTACTATCCAATGGTGCGCAGCCAATAAACCAAGTATTAACCAAATCCAAGCGGGGTAAAGGGTTTCAACAGCTTTTATCTAAGCCCAACTGATCCATAACATGAAAAACAAAAAAGTCCGTTTTTCATCAAAAGTCATGCTGAAAAAAATGGTGGGAACCGGTTTTAAAGTATGGTGACGTACTATCCAATGGTGCGCAGCCAATAAACCAAGTATTAACCAAATCCAAGCGGGGTAAAGGGTTTCAACAGCTTTTATCTAAGCCCAACTGATCCATAACATGAAAAACAAAAAAGTCCGTTTTTCATCAAAAGTCATGCTGAAAAAAATGGTGGGAACCGGTTTTAAAGTATGGTGACGTACTATCCAATGGTGCGCAGCCAATAAACCAAGTATTAACCAAATCCAAGCGGGGTAAAGGGTTTCAACAGCTTTTATCTAAGCCCAACTGATCCATAACATGAAAAACAAAAAAGTCCGTTTTTCATCAAAAGTCATGCTGAAAAAAATGGTGGGAACCGGTTTTAAAGTATGGTGACGTACTATCCAATGGTGCGCAGCCAATAAACCAAGTATTAACCAAATCCAAGCGGGGTAAAGGGTTTCAACAGCTTTTATCTAAGCCCAACTGATCCATAACATGAAAAACAAAAAAGTCCGTTTTTCATCAAAAGTCATGCTGAAAAAAATGGTGGGAACCGGTTTTAAAGTATGGTGACGTACTATCCAATGGTGCGCAGCCAATAAACCAAGTATTAACCAAATCCAAGCGGGGTAAAGGGTTTCAACAGCTTTTATCTAAGCCCAACTGATCCATAACATGAAAAACAAAAAAGTCCGTTTTTCATCAAAAGTCATGCTGAAAAAAATGGTGGGAACCGGTTTTAAAGTATGGTGACGTACTATCCAATGGTGCGCAGCCAATAAACCAAGTATTAACCAAATCCAAGCGGGGTAAAGGGTTTCAACAGCTTTTATCTAAGCCCAACTGATCCATAACATGAAAAACAAAAAAGTCCGTTTTTCATCAAAAGTCATGCTGAAAAAAATGGTGGGAACCGGTTTTAAAGTATGGTGACGTACTATCCAATGGTGCGCAGCCAATAAACCAAGTATTAACCAAATCCAAGCGGGGTAAAGGGTTTCAACAGCTTTTATCTAAGCCCAACTGATCCATAACATGAAAAACAAAAAAGTCCGTTTTTCATCAAAAGTCATGCTGAAAAAAATGGTGGGAACCGGTTTTAAAGTATGGTGACGTACTATCCAATGGTGCGCAGCCAATAAACCAAGTATTAACCAAATCCAAGCGGGGTAAAGGGTTTCAACAGCTTTTATCTAAGCCCAACTGATCCATAACATGAAAAACAAAAAAGTCCGTTTTTCATCAAAAGTCATGCTGAAAAAAATGGTGGGAACCGGTTTTAAAGTATGGTGACGTACTATCCAATGGTGCGCAGCCAATAAACCAAGTATTAACCAAATCCAAGCGGGGTAAAGGGTTTCAACAGCTTTTATCTAAGCCCAACTGATCCATAACATGAAAAACAAAAAAGTCCGTTTTTCATCAAAAGTCATGCTGAAAAAAATGGTGGGAACCGGTTTTAAAGTATGGTGACGTACTATCCAATGGTGCGCAGCCAATAAACCAAGTATTAACCAAATCCAAGCGGGGTAAAGGGTTTCAACAGCTTTTATCTAAGCCCAACTGATCCATAACATGAAAAACAAAAAAGTCCGTTTTTCATCAAAAGTCATGCTGAAAAAAATGGTGGGAACCGGTTTTAAAGTATGGTGACGTACTATCCAATGGTGCGCAGCCAATAAACCAAGTATTAACCAAATCCAAGCGGGGTAAAGGGTTTCAACAGCTTTTATCTAAGCCCAACTGATCCATAACATGAAAAACAAAAAAGTCCGTTTTTCATCAAAAGTCATGCTGAAAAAAATGGTGGGAACCGGTTTTAAAGTATGGTGACGTACTATCCAATGGTGCGCAGCCAATAAACCAAGTATTAACCAAATCCAAGCGGGGTAAAGGGTTTCAACAGCTTTTATCTAAGCCCAACTGATCCATAACATGAAAAACAAAAAAGTCCGTTTTTCATCAAAAGTCATGCTGAAAAAAATGGTGGGAACCGGTTTTAAAGTATGGTGACGTACTATCCAATGGTGCGCAGCCAATAAACCAAGTATTAACCAAATCCAAGCGGGGTAAAGGGTTTCAACAGCTTTTATCTAAGCCCAACTGATCCATAACATGAAAAACAAAAAAGTCCGTTTTTCATCAAAAGTCATGCTGAAAAAAATGGTGGGAACCGGTTTTAAAGTATGGTGACGTACTATCCAATGGTGCGCAGCCAATAAACCAAGTATTAACCAAATCCAAGCGGGGTAAAGGGTTTCAACAGCTTTTATCTAAGCCCAACTGATCCATAACATGAAAAACAAAAAAGTCCGTTTTTCATCAAAAGTCATGCTGAAAAAAATGGTGGGAACCGGTTTTAAAGTATGGTGACGTACTATCCAATGGTGCGCAGCCAATAAACCAAGTATTAACCAAATCCAAGCGGGGTAAAGGGTTTCAACAGCTTTTATCTAAGCCCAACTGATCCATAACATGAAAAACAAAAAAGTCCGTTTTTCATCAAAAGTCATGCTGAAAAAAATGGTGGGAACCGGTTTTAAAGTATGGTGACGTACTATCCAATGGTGCGCAGCCAATAAACCAAGTATTAACCAAATCCAAGCGGGGTAAAGGGTTTCAACAGCTTTTATCTAAGCCCAACTGATCCATAACATGAAAAACAAAAAAGTCCGTTTTTCATCAAAAGTCATGCTGAAAAAAATGGTGGGAACCGGTTTTAAAGTATGGTGACGTACTATCCAATGGTGCGCAGCCAATAAACCAAGTATTAACCAAATCCAAGCGGGGTAAAGGGTTTCAACAGCTTTTATCTAAGCCCAACTGATCCATAACATGAAAAACAAAAAAGTCCGTTTTTCATCAAAAGTCATGCTGAAAAAAATGGTGGGAACCGGTTTTAAAGTATGGTGACGTACTATCCAATGGTGCGCAGCCAATAAACCAAGTATTAACCAAATCCAAGCGGGGTAAAGGGTTTCAACAGCTTTTATCTAAGCCCAACTGATCCATAACATGAAAAACAAAAAAGTCCGTTTTTCATCAAAAGTCATGCTGAAAAAAATGGTGGGAACCGGTTTTAAAGTATGGTGACGTACTATCCAATGGTGCGCAGCCAATAAACCAAGTATTAACCAAATCCAAGCGGGGTAAAGGGTTTCAACAGCTTTTATCTAAGCCCAACTGATCCATAACATGAAAAACAAAAAAGTCCGTTTTTCATCAAAAGTCATGCTGAAAAAAATGGTGGGAACCGGTTTTAAAGTATGGTGACGTACTATCCAATGGTGCGCAGCCAATAAACCAAGTATTAACCAAATCCAAGCGGGGTAAAGGGTTTCAACAGCTTTTATCTAAGCCCAACTGATCCATAACATGAAAAACAAAAAAGTCCGTTTTTCATCAAAAGTCATGCTGAAAAAAATGGTGGGAACCGGTTTTAAAGTATGGTGACGTACTATCCAATGGTGCGCAGCCAATAAACCAAGTATTAACCAAATCCAAGCGGGGTAAAGGGTTTCAACAGCTTTTATCTAAGCCCAACTGATCCATAACATGAAAAACAAAAAAGTCCGTTTTTCATCAAAAGTCATGCTGAAAAAAATGGTGGGAACCGGTTTTAAAGTATGGTGACGTACTATCCAATGGTGCGCAGCCAATAAACCAAGTATTAACCAAATCCAAGCGGGGTAAAGGGTTTCAACAGCTTTTATCTAAGCCCAACTGATCCATAACATGAAAAACAAAAAAGTCCGTTTTTCATCAAAAGTCATGCTGAAAAAAATGGTGGGAACCGGTTTTAAAGTATGGTGACGTACTATCCAATGGTGCGCAGCCAATAAACCAAGTATTAACCAAATCCAAGCGGGGTAAAGGGTTTCAACAGCTTTTATCTAAGCCCAACTGATCCATAACATGAAAAACAAAAAAGTCCGTTTTTCATCAAAAGTCATGCTGAAAAAAATGGTGGGAACCGGTTTTAAAGTATGGTGACGTACTATCCAATGGTGCGCAGCCAATAAACCAAGTATTAACCAAATCCAAGCGGGGTAAAGGGTTTCAACAGCTTTTATCTAAGCCCAACTGATCCATAACATGAAAAACAAAAAAGTCCGTTTTTCATCAAAAGTCATGCTGAAAAAAATGGTGGGAACCGGTTTTAAAGTATGGTGACGTACTATCCAATGGTGCGCAGCCAATAAACCAAGTATTAACCAAATCCAAGCGGGGTAAAGGGTTTCAACAGCTTTTATCTAAGCCCAACTGATCCATAACATGAAAAACAAAAAAGTCCGTTTTTCATCAAAAGTCATGCTGAAAAAAATGGTGGGAACCGGTTTTAAAGTATGGTGACGTACTATCCAATGGTGCGCAGCCAATAAACCAAGTATTAACCAAATCCAAGCGGGGTAAAGGGTTTCAACAGCTTTTATCTAAGCCCAACTGATCCATAACATGAAAAACAAAAAAGTCCGTTTTTCATCAAAAGTCATGCTGAAAAAAATGGTGGGAACCGGTTTTAAAGTATGGTGACGTACTATCCAATGGTGCGCAGCCAATAAACCAAGTATTAACCAAATCCAAGCGGGGTAAAGGGTTTCAACAGCTTTTATCTAAGCCCAACTGATCCATAACATGAAAAACAAAAAAGTCCGTTTTTCATCAAAAGTCATGCTGAAAAAAATGGTGGGAACCGGTTTTAAAGTATGGTGACGTACTATCCAATGGTGCGCAGCCAATAAACCAAGTATTAACCAAATCCAAGCGGGGTAAAGGGTTTCAACAGCTTTTATCTAAGCCCAACTGATCCATAACATGAAAAACAAAAAAGTCCGTTTTTCATCAAAAGTCATGCTGAAAAAAATGGTGGGAACCGGTTTTAAAGTATGGTGACGTACTATCCAATGGTGCGCAGCCAATAAACCAAGTATTAACCAAATCCAAGCGGGGTAAAGGGTTTCAACAGCTTTTATCTAAGCCCAACTGATCCATAACATGAAAAACAAAAAAGTCCGTTTTTCATCAAAAGTCATGCTGAAAAAAATGGTGGGAACCGGTTTTAAAGTATGGTGACGTACTATCCAATGGTGCGCAGCCAATAAACCAAGTATTAACCAAATCCAAGCGGGGTAAAGGGTTTCAACAGCTTTTATCTAAGCCCAACTGATCCATAACATGAAAAACAAAAAAGTCCGTTTTTCATCAAAAGTCATGCTGAAAAAAATGGTGGGAACCGGTTTTAAAGTATGGTGACGTACTATCCAATGGTGCGCAGCCAATAAACCAAGTATTAACCAAATCCAAGCGGGGTAAAGGGTTTCAACAGCTTTTATCTAAGCCCAACTGATCCATAACATGAAAAACAAAAAAGTCCGTTTTTCATCAAAAGTCATGCTGAAAAAAATGGTGGGAACCGGTTTTAAAGTATGGTGACGTACTATCCAATGGTGCGCAGCCAATAAACCAAGTATTAACCAAATCCAAGCGGGGTAAAGGGTTTCAACAGCTTTTATCTAAGCCCAACTGATCCATAACATGAAAAACAAAAAAGTCCGTTTTTCATCAAAAGTCATGCTGAAAAAAATGGTGGGAACCGGTTTTAAAGTATGGTGACGTACTATCCAATGGTGCGCAGCCAATAAACCAAGTATTAACCAAATCCAAGCGGGGTAAAGGGTTTCAACAGCTTTTATCTAAGCCCAACTGATCCATAACATGAAAAACAAAAAAGTCCGTTTTTCATCAAAAGTCATGCTGAAAAAAATGGTGGGAACCGGTTTTAAAGTATGGTGACGTACTATCCAATGGTGCGCAGCCAATAAACCAAGTATTAACCAAATCCAAGCGGGGTAAAGGGTTTCAACAGCTTTTATCTAAGCCCAACTGATCCATAACATGAAAAACAAAAAAGTCCGTTTTTCATCAAAAGTCATGCTGAAAAAAATGGTGGGAACCGGTTTTAAAGTATGGTGACGTACTATCCAATGGTGCGCAGCCAATAAACCAAGTATTAACCAAATCCAAGCGGGGTAAAGGGTTTCAACAGCTTTTATCTAAGCCCAACTGATCCATAACATGAAAAACAAAAAAGTCCGTTTTTCATCAAAAGTCATGCTGAAAAAAATGGTGGGAACCGGTTTTAAAGTATGGTGACGTACTATCCAATGGTGCGCAGCCAATAAACCAAGTATTAACCAAATCCAAGCGGGGTAAAGGGTTTCAACAGCTTTTATCTAAGCCCAACTGATCCATAACATGAAAAACAAAAAAGTCCGTTTTTCATCAAAAGTCATGCTGAAAAAAATGGTGGGAACCGGTTTTAAAGTATGGTGACGTACTATCCAATGGTGCGCAGCCAATAAACCAAGTATTAACCAAATCCAAGCGGGGTAAAGGGTTTCAACAGCTTTTATCTAAGCCCAACTGATCCATAACATGAAAAACAAAAAAGTCCGTTTTTCATCAAAAGTCATGCTGAAAAAAATGGTGGGAACCGGTTTTAAAGTATGGTGACGTACTATCCAATGGTGCGCAGCCAATAAACCAAGTATTAACCAAATCCAAGCGGGGTAAAGGGTTTCAACAGCTTTTATCTAAGCCCAACTGATCCATAACATGAAAAACAAAAAAGTCCGTTTTTCATCAAAAGTCATGCTGAAAAAAATGGTGGGAACCGGTTTTAAAGTATGGTGACGTACTATCCAATGGTGCGCAGCCAATAAACCAAGTATTAACCAAATCCAAGCGGGGTAAAGGGTTTCAACAGCTTTTATCTAAGCCCAACTGATCCATAACATGAAAAACAAAAAAGTCCGTTTTTCATCAAAAGTCATGCTGAAAAAAATGGTGGGAACCGGTTTTAAAGTATGGTGACGTACTATCCAATGGTGCGCAGCCAATAAACCAAGTATTAACCAAATCCAAGCGGGGTAAAGGGTTTCAACAGCTTTTATCTAAGCCCAACTGATCCATAACATGAAAAACAAAAAAGTCCGTTTTTCATCAAAAGTCATGCTGAAAAAAATGGTGGGAACCGGTTTTAAAGTATGGTGACGTACTATCCAATGGTGCGCAGCCAATAAACCAAGTATTAACCAAATCCAAGCGGGGTAAAGGGTTTCAACAGCTTTTATCTAAGCCCAACTGATCCATAACATGAAAAACAAAAAAGTCCGTTTTTCATCAAAAGTCATGCTGAAAAAAATGGTGGGAACCGGTTTTAAAGTATGGTGACGTACTATCCAATGGTGCGCAGCCAATAAACCAAGTATTAACCAAATCCAAGCGGGGTAAAGGGTTTCAACAGCTTTTATCTAAGCCCAACTGATCCATAACATGAAAAACAAAAAAGTCCGTTTTTCATCAAAAGTCATGCTGAAAAAAATGGTGGGAACCGGTTTTAAAGTATGGTGACGTACTATCCAATGGTGCGCAGCCAATAAACCAAGTATTAACCAAATCCAAGCGGGGTAAAGGGTTTCAACAGCTTTTATCTAAGCCCAACTGATCCATAACATGAAAAACAAAAAAGTCCGTTTTTCATCAAAAGTCATGCTGAAAAAAATGGTGGGAACCGGTTTTAAAGTATGGTGACGTACTATCCAATGGTGCGCAGCCAATAAACCAAGTATTAACCAAATCCAAGCGGGGTAAAGGGTTTCAACAGCTTTTATCTAAGCCCAACTGATCCATAACATGAAAAACAAAAAAGTCCGTTTTTCATCAAAAGTCATGCTGAAAAAAATGGTGGGAACCGGTTTTAAAGTATGGTGACGTACTATCCAATGGTGCGCAGCCAATAAACCAAGTATTAACCAAATCCAAGCGGGGTAAAGGGTTTCAACAGCTTTTATCTAAGCCCAACTGATCCATAACATGAAAAACAAAAAAGTCCGTTTTTCATCAAAAGTCATGCTGAAAAAAATGGTGGGAACCGGTTTTAAAGTATGGTGACGTACTATCCAATGGTGCGCAGCCAATAAACCAAGTATTAACCAAATCCAAGCGGGGTAAAGGGTTTCAACAGCTTTTATCTAAGCCCAACTGATCCATAACATGAAAAACAAAAAAGTCCGTTTTTCATCAAAAGTCATGCTGAAAAAAATGGTGGGAACCGGTTTTAAAGTATGGTGACGTACTATCCAATGGTGCGCAGCCAATAAACCAAGTATTAACCAAATCCAAGCGGGGTAAAGGGTTTCAACAGCTTTTATCTAAGCCCAACTGATCCATAACATGAAAAACAAAAAAGTCCGTTTTTCATCAAAAGTCATGCTGAAAAAAATGGTGGGAACCGGTTTTAAAGTATGGTGACGTACTATCCAATGGTGCGCAGCCAATAAACCAAGTATTAACCAAATCCAAGCGGGGTAAAGGGTTTCAACAGCTTTTATCTAAGCCCAACTGATCCATAACATGAAAAACAAAAAAGTCCGTTTTTCATCAAAAGTCATGCTGAAAAAAATGGTGGGAACCGGTTTTAAAGTATGGTGACGTACTATCCAATGGTGCGCAGCCAATAAACCAAGTATTAACCAAATCCAAGCGGGGTAAAGGGTTTCAACAGCTTTTATCTAAGCCCAACTGATCCATAACATGAAAAACAAAAAAGTCCGTTTTTCATCAAAAGTCATGCTGAAAAAAATGGTGGGAACCGGTTTTAAAGTATGGTGACGTACTATCCAATGGTGCGCAGCCAATAAACCAAGTATTAACCAAATCCAAGCGGGGTAAAGGGTTTCAACAGCTTTTATCTAAGCCCAACTGATCCATAACATGAAAAACAAAAAAGTCCGTTTTTCATCAAAAGTCATGCTGAAAAAAATGGTGGGAACCGGTTTTAAAGTATGGTGACGTACTATCCAATGGTGCGCAGCCAATAAACCAAGTATTAACCAAATCCAAGCGGGGTAAAGGGTTTCAACAGCTTTTATCTAAGCCCAACTGATCCATAACATGAAAAACAAAAAAGTCCGTTTTTCATCAAAAGTCATGCTGAAAAAAATGGTGGGAACCGGTTTTAAAGTATGGTGACGTACTATCCAATGGTGCGCAGCCAATAAACCAAGTATTAACCAAATCCAAGCGGGGTAAAGGGTTTCAACAGCTTTTATCTAAGCCCAACTGATCCATAACATGAAAAACAAAAAAGTCCGTTTTTCATCAAAAGTCATGCTGAAAAAAATGGTGGGAACCGGTTTTAAAGTATGGTGACGTACTATCCAATGGTGCGCAGCCAATAAACCAAGTATTAACCAAATCCAAGCGGGGTAAAGGGTTTCAACAGCTTTTATCTAAGCCCAACTGATCCATAACATGAAAAACAAAAAAGTCCGTTTTTCATCAAAAGTCATGCTGAAAAAAATGGTGGGAACCGGTTTTAAAGTATGGTGACGTACTATCCAATGGTGCGCAGCCAATAAACCAAGTATTAACCAAATCCAAGCGGGGTAAAGGGTTTCAACAGCTTTTATCTAAGCCCAACTGATCCATAACATGAAAAACAAAAAAGGCCGTTTTTCATCAAAAGTCATGCTGAAAAAAATGGTGGGAACCGGTTTTAAAGTATGGTGACGTACTATCCAATGGTGCGCAGCCAATAAACCAAGTATTAACCAAATCCAAGCGGGGTAAAGGGTTTCAACAGCTTTTATCTAAGCCCAACTGATCCATAACATGAAAAACAAAAAAGTCCGTTTTTCATCAAAAGTCATGCTGAAAAAAATGGTGGGAACCGGTTTTAAAGTATGGTGACGTACTATCCAATGGTGCGCAGCCAATAAACCAAGTATTAACCAAATCCAAGCGGGGTAAAGGGTTTCAACAGCTTTTATCTAAGCCCAACTGATCCATAACATGAAAAACAAAAAAGTCCGTTTTTCATCAAAAGTCATGCTGAAAAAAATGGTGGGAACCGGTTTTAAAGTATGGTGACGTACTATCCAATGGTGCGCAGCCAATAAACCAAGTATTAACCAAATCCAAGCGGGGTAAAGGGTTTCAACAGCTTTTATCTAAGCCCAACTGATCCATAACATGAAAAACAAAAAAGTCCGTTTTTCATCAAAAGTCATGCTGAAAAAAATGGTGGGAACCGGTTTTAAAGTATGGTGACGTACTATCCAATGGTGCGCAGCCAATAAACCAAGTATTAACCAAATCCAAGCGGGGTAAAGGGTTTCAACAGCTTTTATCTAAGCCCAACTGATCCATAACATGAAAAACAAAAAAGTCCGTTTTTCATCAAAAGTCATGCTGAAAAAAATGGTGGGAACCGGTTTTAAAGTATGGTGACGTACTATCCAATGGTGCGCAGCCAATAAACCAAGTATTAACCAAATCCAAGCGGGGTAAAGGGTTTCAACAGCTTTTATCTAAGCCCAACTGATCCATAACATGAAAAACAAAAAAGTCCGTTTTTCATCAAAAGTCATGCTGAAAAAAATGGTGGGAACCGGTTTTAAAGTATGGTGACGTACTATCCAATGGTGCGCAGCCAATAAACCAAGTATTAACCAAATCCAAGCGGGGTAAAGGGTTTCAACAGCTTTTATCTAAGCCCAACTGATCCATAACATGAAAAACAAAAAAGTCCGTTTTTCATCAAAAGTCATGCTGAAAAAAATGGTGGGAACCGGTTTTAAAGTATGGTGACGTACTATCCAATGGTGCGCAGCCAATAAACCAAGTATTAACCAAATCCAAGCGGGGTAAAGGGTTTCAACAGCTTTTATCTAAGCCCAACTGATCCATAACATGAAAAACAAAAAAGTCCGTTTTTCATCAAAAGTCATGCTGAAAAAAATGGTGGGAACCGGTTTTAAAGTATGGTGACGTACTATCCAATGGTGCGCAGCCAATAAACCAAGTATTAACCAAATCCAAGCGGGGTAAAGGGTTTCAACAGCTTTTATCTAAGCCCAACTGATCCATAACATGAAAAACAAAAAAGTCCGTTTTTCATCAAAAGTCATGCTGAAAAAAATGGTGGGAACCGGTTTTAAAGTATGGTGACGTACTATCCAATGGTGCGCAGCCAATAAACCAAGTATTAACCAAATCCAAGCGGGGTAAAGGGTTTCAACAGCTTTTATCTAAGCCCAACTGATCCATAACATGAAAAACAAAAAAGTCCGTTTTTCATCAAAAGTCATGCTGAAAAAAATGGTGGGAACCGGTTTTAAAGTATGGTGACGTACTATCCAATGGTGCGCAGCCAATAAACCAAGTATTAACCAAATCCAAGCGGGGTAAAGGGTTTCAACAGCTTTTATCTAAGCCCAACTGATCCATAACATGAAAAACAAAAAAGTCCGTTTTTCATCAAAAGTCATGCTGAAAAAAATGGTGGGAACCGGTTTTAAAGTATGGTGACGTACTATCCAATGGTGCGCAGCCAATAAACCAAGTATTAACCAAATCCAAGCGGGGTAAAGGGTTTCAACAGCTTTTATCTAAGCCCAACTGATCCATAACATGAAAAACAAAAAAGTCCGTTTTTCATCAAAAGTCATGCTGAAAAAAATGGTGGGAACCGGTTTTAAAGTATGGTGACGTACTATCCAATGGTGCGCAGCCAATAAACCAAGTATTAACCAAATCCAAGCGGGGTAAAGGGTTTCAACAGCTTTTATCTAAGCCCAACTGATCCATAACATGAAAAACAAAAAAGTCCGTTTTTCATCAAAAGTCATGCTGAAAAAAATGGTGGGAACCGGTTTTAAAGTATGGTGACGTACTATCCAATGGTGCGCAGCCAATAAACCAAGTATTAACCAAATCCAAGCGGGGTAAAGGGTTTCAACAGCTTTTATCTAAGCCCAACTGATCCATAACATGAAAAACAAAAAAGTCCGTTTTTCATCAAAAGTCATGCTGAAAAAAATGGTGGGAACCGGTTTTAAAGTATGGTGACGTACTATCCAATGGTGCGCAGCCAATAAACCAAGTATTAACCAAATCCAAGCGGGGTAAAGGGTTTCAACAGCTTTTATCTAAGCCCAACTGATCCATAACATGAAAAACAAAAAAGTCCGTTTTTCATCAAAAGTCATGCTGAAAAAAATGGTGGGAACCGGTTTTAAAGTATGGTGACGTACTATCCAATGGTGCGCAGCCAATAAACCAAGTATTAACCAAATCCAAGCGGGGTAAAGGGTTTCAACAGCTTTTATCTAAGCCCAACTGATCCATAACATGAAAAACAAAAAAGTCCGTTTTTCATCAAAAGTCATGCTGAAAAAAATGGTGGGAACCGGTTTTAAAGTATGGTGACGTACTATCCAATGGTGCGCAGCCAATAAACCAAGTATTAACCAAATCCAAGCGGGGTAAAGGGTTTCAACAGCTTTTATCTAAGCCCAACTGATCCATAACATGAAAAACAAAAAAGTCCGTTTTTCATCAAAAGTCATGCTGAAAAAAATGGTGGGAACCGGTTTTAAAGTATGGTGACGTACTATCCAATGGTGCGCAGCCAATAAACCAAGTATTAACCAAATCCAAGCGGGGTAAAGGGTTTCAACAGCTTTTATCTAAGCCCAACTGATCCATAACATGAAAAACAAAAAAGTCCGTTTTTCATCAAAAGTCATGCTGAAAAAAATGGTGGGAACCGGTTTTAAAGTATGGTGACGTACTATCCAATGGTGCGCAGCCAATAAACCAAGTATTAACCAAATCCAAGCGGGGTAAAGGGTTTCAACAGCTTTTATCTAAGCCCAACTGATCCATAACATGAAAAACAAAAAAGTCCGTTTTTCATCAAAAGTCATGCTGAAAAAAATGGTGGGAACCGGTTTTAAAGTATGGTGACGTACTATCCAATGGTGCGCAGCCAATAAACCAAGTATTAACCAAATCCAAGCGGGGTAAAGGGTTTCAACAGCTTTTATCTAAGCCCAACTGATCCATAACATGAAAAACAAAAAAGTCCGTTTTTCATCAAAAGTCATGCTGAAAAAAATGGTGGGAACCGGTTTTAAAGTATGGTGACGTACTATCCAATGGTGCGCAGCCAATAAACCAAGTATTAACCAAATCCAAGCGGGGTAAAGGGTTTCAACAGCTTTTATCTAAGCCCAACTGATCCATAACATGAAAAACAAAAAAGTCCGTTTTTCATCAAAAGTCATGCTGAAAAAAATGGTGGGAACCGGTTTTAAAGTATGGTGACGTACTATCCAATGGTGCGCAGCCAATAAACCAAGTATTAACCAAATCCAAGCGGGGTAAAGGGTTTCAACAGCTTTTATCTAAGCCCAACTGATCCATAACATGAAAAACAAAAAAGTCCGTTTTTCATCAAAAGTCATGCTGAAAAAAATGGTGGGAACCGGTTTTAAAGTATGGTGACGTACTATCCAATGGTGCGCAGCCAATAAACCAAGTATTAACCAAATCCAAGCGGGGTAAAGGGTTTCAACAGCTTTTATCTAAGCCCAACTGATCCATAACATGAAAAACAAAAAAGTCCGTTTTTCATCAAAAGTCATGCTGAAAAAAATGGTGGGAACCGGTTTTAAAGTATGGTGACGTACTATCCAATGGTGCGCAGCCAATAAACCAAGTATTAACCAAATCCAAGCGGGGTAAAGGGTTTCAACAGCTTTTATCTAAGCCCAACTGATCCATAACATGAAAAACAAAAAAGTCCGTTTTTCATCAAAAGTCATGCTGAAAAAAATGGTGGGAACCGGTTTTAAAGTATGGTGACGTACTATCCAATGGTGCGCAGCCAATAAACCAAGTATTAACCAAATCCAAGCGGGGTAAAGGGTTTCAACAGCTTTTATCTAAGCCCAACTGATCCATAACATGAAAAACAAAAAAGTCCGTTTTTCATCAAAAGTCATGCTGAAAAAAATGGTGGGAACCGGTTTTAAAGTATGGTGACGTACTATCCAATGGTGCGCAGCCAATAAACCAAGTATTAACCAAATCCAAGCGGGGTAAAGGGTTTCAACAGCTTTTATCTAAGCCCAACTGATCCATAACATGAAAAACAAAAAAGTCCGTTTTTCATCAAAAGTCATGCTGAAAAAAATGGTGGGAACCGGTTTTAAAGTATGGTGACGTACTATCCAATGGTGCGCAGCCAATAAACCAAGTATTAACCAAATCCAAGCGGGGTAAAGGGTTTCAACAGCTTTTATCTAAGCCCAACTGATCCATAACATGAAAAACAAAAAAGTCCGTTTTTCATCAAAAGTCATGCTGAAAAAAATGGTGGGAACCGGTTTTAAAGTATGGTGACGTACTATCCAATGGTGCGCAGCCAATAAACCAAGTATTAACCAAATCCAAGCGGGGTAAAGGGTTTCAACAGCTTTTATCTAAGCCCAACTGATCCATAACATGAAAAACAAAAAAGTCCGTTTTTCATCAAAAGTCATGCTGAAAAAAATGGTGGGAACCGGTTTTAAAGTATGGTGACGTACTATCCAATGGTGCGCAGCCAATAAACCAAGTATTAACCAAATCCAAGCGGGGTAAAGGGTTTCAACAGCTTTTATCTAAGCCCAACTGATCCATAACATGAAAAACAAAAAAGTCCGTTTTTCATCAAAAGTCATGCTGAAAAAAATGGTGGGAACCGGTTTTAAAGTATGGTGACGTACTATCCAATGGTGCGCAGCCAATAAACCAAGTATTAACCAAATCCAAGCGGGGTAAAGGGTTTCAACAGCTTTTATCTAAGCCCAACTGATCCATAACATGAAAAACAAAAAAGTCCGTTTTTCATCAAAAGTCATGCTGAAAAAAATGGTGGGAACCGGTTTTAAAGTATGGTGACGTACTATCCAATGGTGCGCAGCCAATAAACCAAGTATTAACCAAATCCAAGCGGGGTAAAGGGTTTCAACAGCTTTTATCTAAGCCCAACTGATCCATAACATGAAAAACAAAAAAGTCCGTTTTTCATCAAAAGTCATGCTGAAAAAAATGGTGGGAACCGGTTTTAAAGTATGGTGACGTACTATCCAATGGTGCGCAGCCAATAAACCAAGTATTAACCAAATCCAAGCGGGGTAAAGGGTTTCAACAGCTT
Organism: Unio pictorum; assembly: GCA_030141615.1. NCBI lineage: Eukaryota > Metazoa > Mollusca > Bivalvia > Unionida > Unionidae > Unio > Unio pictorum. The sequence goes on from JARLTB010000078.1 coordinate 19,591, forward strand.
TTATCTAAGCCCAACTGATCCATAACATGAAAAACAAAAAAGTCCGTTTTTCATCAAAAGTCATGCTGAAAAAAATGGTGGGAACCGGTTTTAAAGTATGGTGACGTACTATCCAATGGTGCGCAGCCAATAAACCAAGTATTAACCAAATCCAAGCGGGGTAAAGGGTTTCAACAGCTTTTATCTAAGCCCAACTGATCCATAACATGAAAAACAAAAAAGTCCGTTTTTCATCAAAAGTCATGCTGAAAAAAATGGTGGGAACCGGTTTTAAAGTATGGTGACGTACTATCCAATGGTGCGCAGCCAATAAACCAAGTATTAACCAAATCCAAGCGGGGTAAAGGGTTTCAACAGCTTTTATCTAAGCCCAACTGATCCATAACATGAAAAACAAAAAAGTCCGTTTTTCATCAAAAGTCATGCTGAAAAAAATGGTGGGAACCGGTTTTAAAGTATGGTGACGTACTATCCAATGGTGCGCAGCCAATAAACCAAGTATTAACCAAATCCAAGCGGGGTAAAGGGTTTCAACAGCTTTTATCTAAGCCCAACTGATCCATAACATGAAAAACAAAAAAGTCCGTTTTTCATCAAAAGTCATGCTGAAAAAAATGGTGGGAACCGGTTTTAAAGTATGGTGACGTACTATCCAATGGTGCGCAGCCAATAAACCAAGTATTAACCAAATCCAAGCGGGGTAAAGGGTTTCAACAGCTTTTATCTAAGCCCAACTGATCCATAACATGAAAAACAAAAAAGTCCGTTTTTCATCAAAAGTCATGCTGAAAAAAATGGTGGGAACCGGTTTTAAAGTATGGTGACGTACTATCCAATGGTGCGCAGCCAATAAACCAAGTATTAACCAAATCCAAGCGGGGTAAAGGGTTTCAACAGCTTTTATCTAAGCCCAACTGATCCATAACATGAAAAACAAAAAAGTCCGTTTTTCATCAAAAGTCATGCTGAAAAAAATGGTGGGAACCGGTTTTAAAGTATGGTGACGTACTATCCAATGGTGCGCAGCCAATAAACCAAGTATTAACCAAATCCAAGCGGGGTAAAGGGTTTCAACAGCTTTTATCTAAGCCCAACTGATCCATAACATGAAAAACAAAAAAGTCCGTTTTTCATCAAAAGTCATGCTGAAAAAAATGGTGGGAACCGGTTTTAAAGTATGGTGACGTACTATCCAATGGTGCGCAGCCAATAAACCAAGTATTAACCAAATCCAAGCGGGGTAAAGGGTTTCAACAGCTTTTATCTAAGCCCAACTGATCCATAACATGAAAAACAAAAAAGTCCGTTTTTCATCAAAAGTCATGCTGAAAAAAATGGTGGGAACCGGTTTTAAAGTATGGTGACGTACTATCCAATGGTGCGCAGCCAATAAACCAAGTATTAACCAAATCCAAGCGGGGTAAAGGGTTTCAACAGCTTTTATCTAAGCCCAACTGATCCATAACATGAAAAACAAAAAAGTCCGTTTTTCATCAAAAGTCATGCTGAAAAAAATGGTGGGAACCGGTTTTAAAGTATGGTGACGTACTATCCAATGGTGCGCAGCCAATAAACCAAGTATTAACCAAATCCAAGCGGGGTAAAGGGTTTCAACAGCTTTTATCTAAGCCCAACTGATCCATAACATGAAAAACAAAAAAGTCCGTTTTTCATCAAAAGTCATGCTGAAAAAAATGGTGGGAACCGGTTTTAAAGTATGGTGACGTACTATCCAATGGTGCGCAGCCAATAAACCAAGTATTAACCAAATCCAAGCGGGGTAAAGGGTTTCAACAGCTTTTATCTAAGCCCAACTGATCCATAACATGAAAAACAAAAAAGTCCGTTTTTCATCAAAAGTCATGCTGAAAAAAATGGTGGGAACCGGTTTTAAAGTATGGTGACGTACTATCCAATGGTGCGCAGCCAATAAACCAAGTATTAACCAAATCCAAGCGGGGTAAAGGGTTTCAACAGCTTTTATCTAAGCCCAACTGATCCATAACATGAAAAACAAAAAAGTCCGTTTTTCATCAAAAGTCATGCTGAAAAAAATGGTGGGAACCGGTTTTAAAGTATGGTGACGTACTATCCAATGGTGCGCAGCCAATAAACCAAGTATTAACCAAATCCAAGCGGGGTAAAGGGTTTCAACAGCTTTTATCTAAGCCCCCCAACTGATCCATAACATGAAAAACAAAAAAGTCCGTTTTTCATCAAAAGTCATGCTGAAAAAAATGGTGGGAACCGGTTTTAAAGTATGGTGACGTACTATCCAATGGTGCGCAGCCAATAAACCAAGTATTAACCAAATCCAAGCGGGGTAAAGGGTTTCAACAGCTTTTATCTAAGCCCAACTGATCCATAACATGAAAAACAAAAAAGTCCGTTTTTCATCAAAAGTCATGCTGAAAAAAATGGTGGGAACCGGTTTTAAAGTATGGTGACGTACTATCCAATGGTGCGCAGCCAATAAACCAAGTATTCAAATCCAAGCGGGGTAAAGGGTTTCAACAGCTTTTAATCTAAGCCCAACTGGTCCATAACATGAAAAACAAAAAAGTCCGTTTTTCATCAAAAGTCATGCTGAAAAAAATGGTGGGAACCGGTTTTAAAGTATGGTGACGTACTATCCAATGGTGCGCAGCCAATAAACCAAGTATTAACCAAATCCAAGCGGGGTAAAGGGTTTCAACAGCTTTTATCTAAGCCCAACTGATCCATAACATGAAAAACAAAAAAGTCCGTTTTTCATCAAAAGTCATGCTGAAAAAAATGGTGGGAACCCGGTTTTAAAGTATGGTGACGTACTATCCAATGGTGCGCAGCCAATAAACCAAGTATTAACCAAATCCAAGCGGGGTAAAGGGTTTCAACAGCTTTTATCTAAGCCCAACTGATCCATAACATGAAAAACAAAAAAGTCCGTTTTTCATCAAAAGTCATGCTGAAAAAAATGGTGGGAACCGGTTTTAAAGTATGGTGACGTACTATCCAATGGTGCGCAGCCAATAAACCAAGTATTAACCAAATCCAAGCGGGGTAAAGGGTTTCAACAGCTTTTATCTAAGCCCAACTGATCCATAACATGAAAAACAAAAAAGTCCGTTTTTCATCAAAAGTCATGCTGAAAAAAATGGTGGGAACCGGTTTTAAAGTATGGTGACGTACTATCCAATGGTGCGCAGCCAATAAACCAAGTATTAACCAAATCCAAGCGGGGTAAAGGGTTTCAACAGCTTTTATCTAAGCCCAACTGATCCATAACATGAAAAACAAAAAAGTCCGTTTTTCATCAAAAGTCATGCTGAAAAAAATGGTGGGAACCGGTTTTAAAGTATGGTGACGTACTATCCAATGGTGCGCAGCCAATAAACCAAGTATTAACCAAATCCAAGCGGGGTAAAGGGTTTCAACAGCTTTTATCTAAGCCCAACTGATCCATAACATGAAAAACAAAAAAGTCCGTTTTTCATCAAAAGTCATGCTGAAAAAAATGGTGGGAACCGGTTTTAAAGTATGGTGACGTACTATCCAATGGTGCGCAGCCAATAAACCAAGTATTAACCAAATCCAAGCGGGGTAAAGGGTTTCAACAGCTTTTATCTAAGCCCAACTGATCCATAACATGAAAAACAAAAAAGTCCGTTTTTCATCAAAAGTCATGCTGAAAAAAATGGTGGGAACCGGTTTTAAAGTATGGTGACGTACTATCCAATGGTGCGCAGCCAATAAACCAAGTATTAACCAAATCCAAGCGGGGTAAAGGGTTTCAACAGCTTTTATCTAAGCCCAACTGATCCATAACATGAAAAACAAAAAAGTCCGTTTTTCATCAAAAGTCATGCTGAAAAAAATGGTGGGAACCGGTTTTAAAGTATGGTGACGTACTATCCAATGGTGCGCAGCCAATAAACCAAGTATTAACCAAATCCAAGCGGGGTAAAGGGTTTCAACAGCTTTTATCTAAGCCCAACTGATCCATAACATGAAAAACAAAAAAGTCCGTTTTTCATCAAAAGTCATGCTGAAAAAAATGGTGGGAACCGGTTTTAAAGTATGGTGACGTACTATCCAATGGTGCGCAGCCAATAAACCAAGTATTAACCAAATCCAAGCGGGGTAAAGGGTTTCAACAGCTTTTATCTAAGCCCAACTGATCCATAACATGAAAAACAAAAAAGTCCGTTTTTCATCAAAAGTCATGCTGAAAAAAATGGTGGGAACCGGTTTTAAAGTATGGTGACGTACTATCCAATGGTGCGCAGCCAATAAACCAAGTATTAACCAAATCCAAGCGGGGTAAAGGGTTTCAACAGCTTTTATCTAAGCCCAACTGATCCATAACATGAAAAACAAAAAAGTCCGTTTTTCATCAAAAGTCATGCTGAAAAAAATGGTGGGAACCGGTTTTAAAGTATGGTGACGTACTATCCAATGGTGCGCAGCCAATAAACCAAGTATTAACCAAATCCAAGCGGGGTAAAGGGTTTCAACAGCTTTTATCTAAGCCCAACTGATCCATAACATGAAAAACAAAAAAGTCCGTTTTTCATCAAAAGTCATGCTGAAAAAAATGGTGGGAACCGGTTTTAAAGTATGGTGACGTACTATCCAATGGTGCGCAGCCAATAAACCAAGTATTAACCAAATCCAAGCGGGGTAAAGGGTTTCAACAGCTTTTATCTAAGCCCAACTGATCCATAACATGAAAAACAAAAAAGTCCGTTTTTCATCAAAAGTCATGCTGAAAAAAATGGTGGGAACCGGTTTTAAAGTATGGTGACGTACTATCCAATGGTGCGCAGCCAATAAACCAAGTATTAACCAAATCCAAGCGGGGTAAAGGGTTTCAACAGCTTTTATCTAAGCCCAACTGATCCATAACATGAAAAACAAAAAAGTCCGTTTTTCATCAAAAGTCATGCTGAAAAAAATGGTGGGAACCGGTTTTAAAGTATGGTGACGTACTATCCAATGGTGCGCAGCCAATAAACCAAGTATTAACCAAATCCAAGCGGGGTAAAGGGTTTCAACAGCTTTTATCTAAGCCCAACTGATCCATAACATGAAAAACAAAAAAGTCCGTTTTTCATCAAAAGTCATGCTGAAAAAAATGGTGGGAACCGGTTTTAAAGTATGGTGACGTACTATCCAATGGTGCGCAGCCAATAAACCAAGTATTAACCAAATCCAAGCGGGGTAAAGGGTTTCAACAGCTTTTATCTAAGCCCAACTGATCCATAACATGAAAAACAAAAAAGTCCGTTTTTATCAAAAGTCATGCTGAAAAAAATGGTGGGAACCGGTTTTAAAGTATGGTGACGTACTATCCAATGGTGCGCAGCCAATAAACCAAGTATTAACCAAATCCAAGCGGGGTAAAGGGTTTCAACAGCTTTAATCCAATCCCAACTGATCCATAACATGAAAAACAAAAAAGTCCGTTTTTCATCAAAAGTCATGCTGAAAAAAATGGTGGTAACCGGTTTTAAAGTATGGTGACGTACTATCCAATGGTGCGCAGCCAATAAACCAAGTATTAACCAAATCCAAGCGGGGTAAAGGGTTTCAACAGCTTTTATCTAAGCCCAACTGATCCATAACATGAAAAACAAAAAAGTCCGTTTTTCATCAAAAGTCATGCTGAAAAAAATGGTGGGAACCGGTTTTAAAGTATGGTGACGTACTATCCAATGGTGCGCAGCCAATAAACCAAGTATTAACCAAATCCAAGCGGGGTAAAGGGTTTCAACAGCTTTTATCTAAGCCCAACTGATCCATAACATGAAAAACAAAAAAGTCCGTTTTTCATCAAAAGTCATGCTGAAAAAAATGGTGGGAACCGGTTTTAAAGTATGGTGACGTACTATCCAATGGTGCGCAGCCAATAAACCAAGTATTAACCAAATCCAAGCGGGGTAAAGGGTTTCAACAGCTTTTATCTAAGCCCAACTGATCCATAACATGAAAAACAAAAAAGTCCGTTTTTCATCAAAAGTCATGCTGAAAAAAATGGTGGGAACCGGTTTTAAAGTATGGTGACGTACTATCCAATGGTGCGCAGCCAATAAACCAAGTATTAACCAAATCCAAGCGGGTTAAAGGGTTTCAACAGCTTTTATCTAAGCCCAACTGATCCATAACATGAAAAACAAAAAAGTCCGTTTTTCATCAAAAGTCATGCTGAAAAAAATGGTGGGAACCGGTTTTAAAGTATGGTGACGTACTATCCAAGGGTGCGCAGCCAATAAACCAAGTATTAACCAAATCCAAGCGGGGTAAAGGGTTTCAACAGCTTTTATCTAAGCCCAACTGATCCATAACATGAAAAACAAAAAAGTCCGTTTTTCATCAAAAGTCATGCTGAAAAAAATGGTGGGAACCGGTTTTAAAGTATGGTGACGTACTATCCAATGGTGCGCAGCCAATAAACTAAGTATTAACCAAATCCAAGCGGGGTAAAGGGTTTCAACAGCTTTTATCTAAGCCCAACTGATCCATAACATGAAAAACAAAAAAGTCCGTTTTTCATCAAAAGTCATGCTGAAAAAAATGGTGGGAACCGGTTTTAAAGTATGGTGACGTACTATCCAATGGTGCTCAGCCAATAAACCAAGTATTAACCAAATCCAAGCGGGGTAAAGGGTTTCAACAGCTTTTATCTAAGCCCAACTGATCCATAACATGAAAAACAAAAAAGTCCGTTTTTCATCAAAAGTCATGCTGAAAAAAATGGTGGGAACCGGTTTTAAAGTATGGTGACGTACTATCCAATGGTGCGCAGCCAATAAACCAAGTATTAACCAAATCCAAGCGGGGTAAAGGGTTTCAACAGCTTTTATCTAAGCCCAACTGATCCATAACATGAAAAACAAAAAAGTCCGTTTTTCATCAAAAGTCATGCTGAAAAAAATGGTGGGAACCGGTTTTAAAGTATGGTGACGTACTATCCAATGGTGCGCAGCCAATAAACCAAGTATTAACCAAATCCAAGCGGGGTAAAGGGTTTCAACAGCTTTTATCTAAGCCCAACTGATCCATAACATGAAAAACAAAAAAGTCCGTTTTTCATCAAAAGTCATGCTGAAAAAAATGGTGGGAACCGGTTTTAAAGTATGGTGACGTACTATCCAATGGTGCGCAGCCAATAAACCAAGTATTAACCAAATCCAAGCGGGGTAAAGGGTTTCAACAGCTTTTATCTAAGCCCAACTGATCCATAACATGAAAAACAAAAAAGTCCGTTTTTCATCAAAAGTCATGCTGAAAAAAATGGTGGGAACCGGTTTTAAAGTATGGTGACGTACTATCCAATGGTGCGCAGCCAATAAACCAAGTATTAACCAAATCCAAGCGGGGTAAAGGGTTTCAACAGCTTTTATCTAAGCCCAAGTGATCCATAACATGAAAAACAAAAAAGTCCGTTTTTCATCAAAAGTCATGCTGAAAAAAATGGTGGGAACCGGTTTTAAAGTATGGTGACGTACTATTCAATGGTGCGCAGCCAATAAACCAAGTATTAACCAAATCCAAGCGGGGTAAAGGGTTTCAACAGCTTTTATCTAAGCCCAACTGATCCATAACATGAAAAACAAAAAAGTCCGTTTTTCATCAAAAGTCATGCTGAAAAAAATGGTGGGAACCGGTTTTAAAGTATGGTGACGTACTATCCAATGGTGCGCAGCCAATAAACCAAGTATTAACCAAATCCAAGCGGGGTAAAGGGTTTCAACAGCTTTTATCTAAGCCCAACTGATCCATAACATGAAAAACAAAAAAGTCCGTTTTTCATCAAAAGTCATGCTGAAAAAAATGGTGGGAACCGGTTTTAAAGTATGGTGACGTACTATCCAATGGTGCGCAGCCAATAAACCAAGTATTAACCAAATCCAAGCGGGGTAAAGGGTTTCAACAGCTTTTATCTAAGCCCAACTGATCCATAACATGAAAAACAAAAAAGTCCGTTTTTGATCAAAAGTCATGCTGAAAAAAATGGTGGGAACCGGTTTTAAAGTATGGTGACGTACTATCCAATGGTGCGCAGCCAATAAACCAAGTATTAACCAAATCCAAGCGGGGTAAAGGGTTTCAACAGCTTTTATCTAAGCCCAACTGATCCATAACATGAAAAACAAAAAAGTCCGTTTTTCATCAAAAGTCATGCTGAAAAAAATGGTGGGAACCGGTTTTAAAGTATGGTGACGTACTATCCAATGGTGCGCAGCCAATAAACCAAGTATTAACCAAATCCAAGCGGGGTAAAGGGTTTCAACAGCTTTTATCTAAGCCCAACTGATCCATAACATGAAAAACAAAAAAGTCCGTTTTTCATCAAAAGTCATGCTGAAAAAAATGGTGGGAACCGGTTTTAAAGTATGGTGACGTACTATCCAATGGTGCGCAGCCAATAAACCAAGTATTAACCAAATCCAAGCGGGGTAAAGGGTTTCAACAGCTTTTATCTAAGCCCAACTGATCCATAACATGAAAAACAAAAAAGTCCGTTTTTCATCAAAAGTCATGCTGAAAAAAATGGTGGGAACCGGTTTTAAAGTATGGTGACGTACTATCCAATGGTGCGCAGCCAATAAACCAAGTATTAACCAAATCCAAGCGGGGTAAAGGGTTTCAACAGCTTTTATCTAAGCCCAACTGATCCATAACATGAAAAACAAAAAAGTCCGTTTTTCATCAAAAGTCATGCTGAAAAAAATGGTGGGAACCGGTTTTAAAGTATGGTGACGTACTATCCAATGGTGCGCAGCCAATAAACCAAGTATTAACCAAATCCAAGCGGGGTAAAGGGTTTCAACAGCTTTTATCTAAGCCCAACTGATCCATAACATGAAAAACAAAAAAGTCCGTTTTTCATCAAAAGTCATGCTGAAAAAAATGGTGGGAACCGGTTTTAAAGTATGGTGACGTACTATCCAATGGTGCGCAGCCAATAAACCAAGTATTAACCAAATCCAAGCGGGGTAAAGGGTTTCAACAGCTTTTATCTACGCCCAACTGATCCATAACATGAAAAACAAAAAAGTCCGTTTTTCATCAAAAGTCATGCTGAAAAAAATGGTGGGAACCGATTTTAAAGTATGGTGACGTACTATCCAATGGTGCGCAGCCAATAAACCAAGTATTAACCAAATCCAAGCGGGGTAAAGGGTTTCAACAGCTTTTATCTAAGCCCAACTGATCCATAACATGAAAAACAAAAAAGTCCGTTTTTCATCAAAAGTCATGCTGAAAAAAATGGTGGGAACCGGTTTTAAAGTATGGTGACGTACTATCCAATGGTGCGCAGCCAATAAACCAAGTATTAACCAAATCCAAGCGGGGTAAAGGGTTTCAACAGCTTTTATCTAAGCCCAACTGATCCATAACATGAAAAACAAAAAAGTCCGTTTTTCATCAAAAGTCATGCTGAAAAAAATAGTGGGAACCGGTTTTAAAGTATGGTGACGTACTATCCAATGGTGCGCAGCCAATAAACCAAGTATTAACCAAATCCAAGCGGGGTAAAGGGTTTCAACAGCTTTTATCTAAGCCCAACTGATCCATAACATGAAAAACAAAAAAGTCCGTTTTTCATCAAAAGTCATGCTGAAAAAAATGGTGGGAACCGGTTTTAAAGTATGGTGACGTACTATCCAATGGTGCGCAGCCAATAAACCAAGTATTAACCAAATCCAAGCGGGGTAAAGGGTTTCAACAGCTTTTATCTAAGCCCAACTGATCCATAACATGAAAAACAAAAAAGTCCGTTTTTCATCAAAAGTCATGCTGAAAAAAATGGTGGGAACCGGTTTTAAAGTATGGTGACGTACTATCCAATGGTGCGCAGCCAATAAACCAAGTATTAACCAAATCCAAGCGGGGTAAAGGGTTTCAACAGCTTTTATCTAAGCCCAACTGATCCATAACATGAAAAACAAAAAAGTCCGTTTTTCATCAAAAGTCATGCTGAAAAAAATAGTGGGAACCGGTTTTAAAGTATGGTGACGTACTATCCAATGGTGCGCAGCCAATAAACCAAGTATTAACCAAATCCAAGCGGGGTAAAGGGTTTCAACAGCTTTTATCTAAGCCCAACTGATCCATAACATGAAAAACAAAAAAGTCCGTTTTTCATCAAAAGTCATGCTGAAAAAAATGGTGGGAACCGGTTTTAAAGTATGGTGACGTACTATCCAATGGTGCGCAGCCAATAAACCAAGTATTAACCAAATCCAAGCGGGGTAAAGGGTTTCAACAGCTTTTATCTAAGCCCAACTGATCCATAACATGAAAAACAAAAAAGTCCGTTTTTCATCAAAAGTCATGCTGAAAAAAATGGTGGGAACCGGTTTTAAAGTATGGTGACGTACTATCCAATGGTGCGCAGCCAATAAACCAAGTATTAACCTTATCCAAGCGGGGTAAAGGGTTTCAACAGCTTTTATCTAAGCCCAACTGATCCATAACATGAAAAACAAAAAAGTCCGTTTTTCATCAAAAGTCATGCTGAAAAAAATGGTGGGAACCGGTTTTAAAGTATGGTGACGTACTATCCAATGGTGCGCAGCCAATAAACCAAGTATTAACCAAATCCAAGCGGGGTAAAGGGTTTCAACAGCTTTTATCTAAGCCCAACTGATCCATAACATGAAAAACGAAAAAGTCCGTTTTTCATCAAAAGTCATGCTGAAAAAAATGGTGGGAACCGGTTTTAAAGTATGGTGACGTACTATCCAATGGTGCGCAGCCAATAAACCAAGTATTAACCTAATCCAAGCGGGGTAAAGGGTTTCAACAGCTTTTATCTAAGCCCAACTGATCCATAACATGAAAAACAAAAAAGTCCGTTTTTCATCAAAAGTCATGCTGAAAAAAATGGTGGGAACCGGTTTTAAAGTATGGTGACGTACTATCCAATGGTGCGCAGCCAATAAACCAAGTATTAACCAAATCCAAGCGGGGTAAAGGGTTTCAACAGCTTTTATCTAAGCCCAACTGATCCATAACATGAAAAACAAAAAAGTCCGTTTTTCATCAAAAGTCATGCTGAAAAAAATGGTGGGAACCGGTTTTAAAGTATGGTGACGTACTATCCAATGGTGCGCAGCCAATAAACCAAGTATTAACCAAATCCAAGCGGGGTAAAGGGTTTCAACAGCTTTTATCTAAGCCCAACTGATCCATAACATGAAAAACAAAAAAGTCCGTTTTTCATCAAAAGTCATGCTGAAAAAAATGGTGGGAACCGGTTTTAAAGTATGGTGACGTACTATCCAATGGTGCGCAGCCAATAAACCAAGTATTAACCAAATCCAAGCGGGGTAAAGGGTTTCAACAGCTTTTATCTAAGCCCAACTGATCCATAACATGAAAAACAAAAAAGTCCGTTTTTCATCAAAAGTCATGCTGAAAAAAATGGTGGGAACCGGTTTTAAAGTATGGTGACGTACTATCCAATGGTGCGCAGCCAATAAACCAAGTATTAACCAAATCCAAGCGGGGTAAAGGGTTTCAACAGCTTTTATCTAAGCCCAACTGATCCATAACATTGTCACAGAATTAGGCGAAAATTGAACTGAATTTTGTTGTTCTTGAATTGTAAACGAAACTCACCATTTTCTTGATTTCGTCGTACACGCATTACCTGGGGTGATTAAGTGCTTTTCTCCAGGGTAAGCGGCGTGTAGCGATTTGCATGGGCTTGATGTTAATTTACATGGAATCCGGAACTTTAGTTTCACGTGGTGCACAATAAGCTCGATGTGATTTATGTTCACCTATAGAGAGTATATAAGGCTAAGGATTTCTCATTATTATTTACGGGAACCCAAATATCTAATCGAAGGATAGATTACCTCGTCTTGCAAATCTCCAGCCAAAGGGGTGAGTGTTAAAATTACATTTCGTTTTATTGTGAATTTTATTCAGATTATCATTTCGTATAATGATGCCTTTATTGCAATGAACGTGGAATATTTGGAATTACTAGTCACTTTTAGACTTTAAATGAAATATCGTAATCTACAGCTTAGATTATTTTTGAGACAACTATTATTAGTCTGGTTTTGTTTATTATAGCTGATTCCGTCTGATTCCGTCGTTGATAACATCTGATTCCGTCGTTGATACCGTAGAAGTACATCACTGATAGCGCATCTAATAACATCGTTGATACCGTCTCTGATACCGTAGCTGCTAACATAGTTGTTACAATGTTTCTGATACCGTAGCTGCTAATAACATCGTTGATACCGTAGCTGCTAATAACATCGTTGATACCGTAGCTGTTAACACATCTGATACCATCTTTTGATAAACGTCTTTGATATCGTCTGATTTGTTGTGGGACATCTATTGTTTGTTCTGGAACATCTCTGTATAAATATCTGAATGTGCTTGTGCCGTTAATTTGTGCAAACGGAATTGAAGTATCTGTCTGTGTGTCGAACTGTCTGTTCGTCAATATCTGTGTAACTTGTAAATATCCGGAAAGCTAGAAGTCCGAGTGTCGGAGCTGTCTTAGAGTTGTAAAACGTCCGGGTAGACATCTAGGGGAGTGAGGAACCGTTGGTTCTGGTAGATGTTGTATGCTGTCTGAACGTATAACTGTGGTGGATCCGTGAAGGGTAACGTCCGATAATAGTATTGGTCAACCCTCGGTTCTCGGGGAAACTGGGAGACGATTCAACTGTTGCTGAATCGTGCGGTTATACAGGGGAGACACATAGGTGTATTGAAATTGTAATATAATTTAATACATTGTTGTATTTGCATGCTTATGTCAGATCGCAATAATATTTCAAGTGATCACATAAATATCAATAAAAGCTAGCAACTTGATTGAATACAAGTATATGATCGTGCTAGTTATCGCAATCCATCGTGCGATAGATAGTTTGTCGTTTGTGTTTATTTTTTTTCGTAAATCATACTTGCATTTATTTAACTTTCGAAAAGGATTCTTGGATCTGTGTATAATCCAAGAGATCCCTTTACATCTGAGATTCCTTTTGTATTGTTATTTAATTTGTTCATGTATTGTGAATGGTTGTGAGTATAATTGTGGGTTGAGTGCATGAGTTATTGTGTTGTTACATCTGTATTTTTTTCATTTATAATTTATTACATAAATTTATATTTTCTTTCACAAATTGTGTTTGTATTGTTCATTTAATCCACCCTCCTCTCGGTAACAATTCTGTTACAATGGTGTCAGAAGTGGGATCGTTGGATTAGGTGAACTGTCAATCATTTTTGTGAAGGTATACATTTAATGTTTATATTCGAGCGTGACCTTCTGTTAAGATAATACTCTAGTTGGAGTTTATTTTTGTTAAGTTTACCTAGGTCCGTGTGTCCAGTATAAACGTGTTTAAAACATTGGTTTGGTTATATATCCATATTCATATTACATTTGTCATGTCATCCCTTAAGGACTTGGTTGCCTTAGGCAAAGAATTTGGGTATGAAGGTGAAAGTCTGAGGAAATTTATTCAAGAAGAACAAGCCCGGGAAAGGGAAGAAAGGGCAAAGGCAAGGGAATTAGAAAGGGAATCTGATGATAGGAAATGGGCCTTTGAGAGGGAAAAGATAGAATTTGAGAAGGATAAGATAGAATTAGAGAAGCAGGCCCAAAGGGAAAAGATAGAATTTGAGAAGGATAAGATAGAATTAGAGAAGCAGGCCCAAAGGGAAAAGATAGAATTCGAAAGGGAAAAGATAGAATTAGAGAAGCAGGCCGAAAGGGAAAAGATAGAATTAGAGAAGCAGGCCGAAAGGGAAAAGATAGAATTAGAGAAACAGGCCGAAAAGGACAGGATAGGATTGGAAATGGAAGCGGAGCAAAAGCGAATAGAGTTAGATGAAAAAGCAAAGCAACGGGATCATGAGCGTAAGGTAGAATTAGCGACATCTGGAAGAGAACACGATTCTGCCTTTAGCAAATTAAGGGGCCCCAAATTACCTCCCTTTGACGATGAAAAAGATAACATAGATAGTTATCTTCATCGGTTTGAGCGGTATGCCGAAAACCAGAAGTGGAGTCAAAATGACTGGGCGCTGCATCTGAGTGCTTTATTAAAAGGTAAAGCACTGGATGTATACTCTCGACTTCCTAGGGACGATGTGTTTAAGTACGACGTCCTAAAGGAAGCACTTCTCAAAAGGTACGAGCTCACTGAACAGGGTTTTCGTAAAAAGTTCAGGTATAGCAAGCCCGATAAGGGAGAAACCTTTGGTCAGTTCACCGTCAGAATTGCGAACTATTTTGAGCGGTGGATTGAATGCGGCAAAGCGGTGAAGACGTTTGAAGGGTTGACTGATTTCTTGCTCAGAGATCAATTATTTAATACAGTTGGGCGAGAATTAGATCAATTTCTGAAGGAGAAAGTCTTCACGAACGTAAAAGATATGGCTAAGCAAGCCGATTTATTTGCCGAAGCTCATGGGGGAACCCAGAACGTGGTTTTGAAAGATTTTAAGTCTGGAAACCAGTCTGTAAGACCTATGCCTAGGGAGCCTGTAAAATCAGCTGAGGTAAAAAGGTCAGTTGGGAATCCAGTTTTACAGCGTGTGCGGTGTTTCTTGTGTAATGCATTGGGTCATGTTCAAAAAGACTGTCCTAAAAGAAAGGCACTTATACATAAGGTAGCAGTGGCTATACAAAGTAAAGGTATAACTGATAACATCGTACAGGTAGAACCTTGTATTCATTCGCTTGGCACGTGTTTATTTCCTGAAGCGCGTGTACCAACCGCGAGAGGGTTTGTCAACGGTCGAGAAGTCGTGGTATTGCGTGACACTGGTTGTACGGGCGTAGTGATCAAACGTAGTCTCGTGCAGGATAACCAAATGCTCGGGTGGGAATCCCCATGTATGTTACTTGATCAGACGATGGGTCGCATTCCCGTAGCAAGGATCACAGTAAAAACACCTTTCTTAACGGGAACTGTTGATGCCCTTTGTATGGACAATCCTATTTACGATCTGACGATCGGTAATGTTGAAGGTTCCCGTCTTCCAACCATGGCCGATTTTAAAATACCTTTGGCCCAGGCAGTCGAAACGCGAGCGCAAACACGGCGAGAGAAAACAGCGTTTCATAAATTAATAGTCCCTGAATCGATCTCAGGAATTTCCCGCGATGATTTCAAACAAGAGCAAGAACGTGATGAATCCATCAGAACAATTGTTGAGAAAATCACGTCCGGCGCGATTAAACATTGCAAGCGTGGGGGTAGCTCGAGATTCGTACGCAAGAACGGATTAATTCATAGGGAGTTTAGCGCTCGGGAGGGTAAGAAGTATTGGCAAGTGGTCGTACCCCAGAGATATAGATCTCAAGTACTTAGGGTGGCGCATGAGTCAAGCATGGCAGGACACCTAGGTAAGGCTAAGACCACTAGCAGGGTAGTCGCTGAATTCTACTGGCCAGGTGTTAATGGCGATGTCACACGGTTCTGTAGGTCGTGCGACGTATGTCAGAAAACCGTCTGTAAGGGAAGGGTCACAAGGGTGCCCTTGGGACAGATGCCATTAATAGATACACCGTTTAAAAGAGTGGCAGTAGATATTGTAGGACCAATACACCCGGTTACCGAAAGAAAGAATCGGTACATACTTACTCTGGTTGATTACGCAACCAGATACCCCGAAGCCGTAGCGTTACCAGCTATTGAAACGGAAAGGGTAGCTGAAGCATTAGTTGATATCTTCAGTAGGGTAGGGGTGCCAGAGGAAATCCTCACTGATTGTGGTGCCCAATTCACCTCTGACCTCATGGGTGAAATAAGTAGGCTGTTATCCATCAAACAGCTGAACACTACCCCATACCATCCGATGTGCAATGGACTGGTAGAGAAGTTTAATGGTACCCTGAAAAGCATGCTGAGAAAGATGTGCGCGGAACGTCCGCAAGACTGGGACCGTTATTTAAACGCTGTTCTGTTCGCGTACCGTGAAGTACCGCAGGAAAGTTTAGGGTTCTCACCCTTTGAACTGTTGTATGGTAGAACGGTTCGAGGCCCGATGCGGATACTACGCGAACTATGGACTGGTGATGTCGCGAACGAGGAAATAAAAACGACTTACCAGTACGTGTTAGATCTAAGAAATAAACTTGAGAGTACATGCCAGATGGCACGTGACGAATTGATTAAATCCGGGCGCAGATATGCCAAGTATTACAACCGCAGAGCGCGTAATAGGAAATTTCTTGTGGGAGATCAGGTTCTATTGCTTCTTCCAACGAGTTCGAATAACGAGTTCGAATAAGTTATTAGTCCAGTGGAAAGGTCCATATGAAGTTAAAGAAGTAAAAGGAGACATGGACTATAAAATTGACATGGACGGTAATGTAAAAACATTCCATGCGAACATGCTCAAGTTATACATCAAGAGAATGTTGAAAAGGGGGTCTTAAATGTCGTTTGTACGGCAGTCGTAGACGATGATGAAGCTGATTCGAATATCGAGAGTGCCCTTGAATGTCCCTTGGGAGTTGCGGGGGAGGGGATAGATAAAGTCGATGTGAGTGCGGAGTTGACGAAAGACCAGCGTCAACAGATTAATGCGCTCTTGGCTAAACACTCGTATGTATTCACAGATAGACCAGGTTGTACAACTTTGTTGGACCTCAAAATTAAACTGAATACGTCTGACCCTATTCGAATCAAGGGATATCCGGTGCCATACAACGCACGTGAAGCTGTGGACGAAGAGGTGAGTAAAATGTTGGATCTGGGGGTGATTGAACCCTCCAACTCACCATATTCGTCTCCAGTAGTGTTAGTAAGGAAAAAGGACGGGACGAACCGATTCTGTATCGATTTTCGGCAGTTGAATAAAATCACTGTGTTCGATGCAGAACCAATGCCAGATATGGAGGGTCTATTTGCAAAGTTGTCGGGAAACCGATGGATTTCCAAATTGGATCTGTCCAAGGGATATTGGCAGGTTCCCATTGTCCCAGAGTCCCGAACTTTGACGGCATTTGCGACCCAGAAAGGATTGTATCAATTCAAAGTGATGCCTTTCGGGTTAGTTGGAGCCAGCGCCACTTGTTGTCGTTTGATGCGAAAGTTGCTGAAAGGTTTAACAAACGTTGATAGCTTTGTAGACGACATATTCGTGTACACGAATACTTGGAGTGAGCACGTGTCCGTACTGAGCGAGCTCTTCAATAGACTCCGCAGAGCGAACCTCACAGTGAGACCCACTAAATGCAGTATTGGGTATACAGATTTAGATTGTTTGGGTCATAGGGTCAGCGGTATGGGTCAGTTAAAACCTCATCCCAAGCAAATTGAAGCAATTAGAGACGCACCAAAGCCAACCAATAAAACGCAGGTAAGATCATTTCTAGGTCTAGTAGGTTTTTACAGAAAGTTTATACCGAACTTTGCAGCCATTGCTAGCCCGCTGTCTGATTTGACCAAGAAGGGGCAACCAAACAAAGTTGAATGGGGACCGCCGCAAGATAAAGCATTTTGTACTCTGAAAGAGAAACTGGTTAGTGCACCTATATTGAAATTGCCAGATGTCAGCAAACCTTTTATTCTAAGAACAGACGCTTCTGAAACTGGGTTGGGGGCAGTTTTACTGCAAGAGCAGGACGACAGTAAGTTACCCGTAGCTTACTCGAGTAGAAAATTGCTACCCAGGGAGAAAAATTATTCCGTTATAGAAAAGGAATGTTTGGCCGTAGTATGGGGAATTGGGAAGTATCACGCATATCTATTTGGGAGAGATTTCGTTCTTGAGACTGATCACCAACCCCTACTGTATTTGAACAAGGCCAAGGTCGCTAACGCTCGGTTGATGCGTTGGGCGCTAACACTACAACCTTATCGTTTCCGTGTAGAAGCAATAAGGGGAGTTGAAAATATAGGCGCAGACTACTTGAGTAGGGCATGATGGGAAATTTGTATGAATTTGCCCAGTAATAAAATCCAGTTTGTAGTATAACCAGTGTAAATGTTGTAAGATATCATCAATAGTTATTTTTCTTCTATTCTGTGTTAGTTTTAAAAATGTGTACATTTTTATTCTTAGGGGGGAGGTATTGTCACAGAATTAGGCGAAAATTGAACTGATTTTTGTTGTTCTTGAATTGTAAACGAAACTCACCATTTTCTTGATTTCGTCGTACACGCATTACCTGGGGTGATTAAGTGCTTTTCTCCAGGGTAAGCGGCGTGTAGCGATTTGCATGGGCTTGATGTTAATTTACATGGAATCCGGAACTTTAGTTTCACGTGGTGCACAATAAGCTCGATGTGATTTATGTTCACCTATAGAGAGTATATAAGGCTAAGGATTTCTCATTATTATTTACGGGAACCCAAATATCTAATCGAAGGATAGATTACCTCGTCTTGCAAATCTCCAGCCAAAGGGGTGAGTGTTAAAATTACATTTCGTTTTATTGTGAATTTTATTCAGATTATCATTTCGTATAATGATGCCTTTATTGCAATGAACGTGGAATATTTGGAATTACTAGTCACTTTTAGACTTTAAATGAAATATCGTAATCTACAGCTTAGATTATTTTTGAGACAACTATTATTAGTCTGGTTTTGTTTATTATAGCTGATTCCGTCTGATTCCGTCGTTGATAACATCTGATTCCGTCGTTGATACCGTAGAAGTACATCACTGATAGCGCATCTAATAACATCGTTGATACCGTCTCTGATACCGTAGCTGCTAACATAGTTGTTACAATGTTTCTGATACCGTAGCTGCTAATAACATCGTTGATACCGTAGCTGCTAATAACATCGTTGATACCGTAGCTGTTAACACATCTGATACCATCTTTTGATAAACGTCTTTGATATCGTCTGATTTGTTGTGGGACATCTATTGTTTGTTCTGGAACATCTCTGTATAAATATCTGAATGTGCTTGTGCCGTTAATTTGTGCAAACGGAATTGAAGTATCTGTCTGTGTGTCGAACTGTCTGTTCGTCAATATCTGTGTAACTTGTAAATATCCGGAAAGCTAGAAGTCCGAGTGTCGGAGCTGTCTTAGAGTTGTAAAACGTCCGGGTAGACATCTAGGGGAGTGAGGAACCGTTGGTTCTGGTAGATGTTGTATGCTGTCTGAACGTATAACTGTGGTGGATCCGTGAAGGGTAACGTCCGATAATAGTATTGGTCAACCCTCGGTTCTCGGGGAAACTGGGAGACGATTCAACTGTTGCTGAATCGTGCGGTTATACAGGGGAGACACATAGGTGTATTGAAATTGTAATATAATTTAATACATTGTTGTATTTGCATGCTTATGTCAGATCGCAATAATATTTCAAGTGATCACATAGATATCAATAAAAGCTAGCAACTTGATTGAATACAAGTATATGATCGTGCTAGTTATCGCAATCCATCGTGCGATAGATAGTTTGTCGTTTGTGTTTATTCTTTTTCGTAAATCATACTTGCATTTATTTAACTTTCGAAAAGGATTCTTGGATCTGTGTATAATCCAAGAGATCCCTTTACATCTGAGATTCCTTTTGTATTGTTATTTAATTTGTTCATGTATTGTGAATGGTTGTGAGTATAATTGTGGGTTGAGTGCATGAGTTATTGTGTTGTTACATCTGTATTTTTTTCATTTATAATTTATTACATAAATTTATATTTTCTTTCACAAATTGTGTTTGTATTGTTCATTTAATCCACCCTCCTCTCGGTAACAATTCTGTTACAAACATGAAAAACAAAAAAGTCCGTTTTTCATCAAAAGTCATGCTGAAAAAAATGGTGGGAACCGGTTTTAAAGTATGGTGACGTACTATCCAATGGTGCGCAGCCAATAAACCAAGTATTACCAAATCCAAGCGGGGTAAAGGTTTCAACAGCTTTTATCTAAGCCCAACTGATCCATAACATGAAAAACAAAAAAGTCCGTTTTTCATCAAAAGTCATGCTGAAAAAAATGGTGGGAACCGGTTTTAAAGTATGGTGACGTACTATCCAATGGTGCGCAGCCAATAAACCAAGAATTAACCAAATCCAAGCGGGGTAAAGGGTTTCAACAGCTTTTATCTAAGCCCAACTGATCCATAACATGAAAAACAAAAAAGTCCGTTTTTCATCAAAAGTCATGCTGAAAAAAATGGTGGGAACCGGTTTTAAAGTATGGTGACGTACTATCCAATGGTGCGCAGCCAATAAACCAAGTATTAACCAAATCCAAGCGGGGTAAAGGTTTTCAACAGCTTTTATCTAATCCCAACTGATCCATAACATGAAAAACAAAAAAGTCCGTTTTTCATCAAAAGTCATGCTGAAAAAAATGGTGGGAACCGGTTTTAAAGTATGGTGACGTACTATCCAATGGTGCGCAGCCAATAAACCAAGTATTAACCAAATCCAAGCGGGGTAAAGGGTTTCAACAGCTTTTATCTAAGCCCAACTGATCCATAACATGAAAAACAAAAAAGTCCGTTTTTCATCAAAAGTCATGCTGAAAAAAATGGTGGGAACCGGTTTTAAAGTATGGTGACGTACTATCCAATGGTGCGCAGCCAATAAACCAAGTATTAACCAAATCCAAGCGGGGTAAAGGGTTTCAACAGCTTTTATCTAAGCCCAACTGATCCATAACATGAAAAACAAAAAGTCCGTTTTTCATCAAAAGTCATGCTGAAAAAAATGGTGGGAACCGGTTTTAAAGTATGGTGACGTACTATCCAATGGTGCGCAGCCAATAAACCAAGTATTAACCAAATCCAAGCGGGGTAAAGGGTTTCAACAGCTTTTATCTAAGCCCAACTGATCCATAACATGAAAACAAAAAAGTCCGTTTTTCATCAAAAGTCATGCTGAAAAAAATGGTGGGAACCGGTTTTAAAGTATGGTGACGTACTATCCAATGGTGCGCAGCCAATAAACCAAGTATTAACCAAATCCAAGCGGGGTAAAGGGTCTCAACAGCTTTTATCTAAGCCCAACTGATCCATAACATGAAAAACCAAAAAAGTCCGTTTTTCATCAAAAGTCATGCTGAAAAAAATGGTGGGAACCGGTTTTAAAGTATGGTGACGTACTATCCAATGGTGCGCAGCCAATAAACCAAGTATTAACCAAATCCAAGCGGGGTAAAGGGTTTCAACAGCTTTTATCTAGCCCAACTGATCCATAACATGAAAAACAAAAAAGTCCGTTTTTCATCAAAGTCATGCTGAAAAAAATGGTGGGAACCGGTTTTAAAGTATGGTGACGTACTATCGAATGGTGCGCAGCCAGTAAACCAAGTATTAACCAAATCCAAGCGGGGTAAAGGGTTTCAACAGCTTTTATCTAAGCCAACTGATCCATAACATGAAAAACAAAAAAGTCCGTTTTTCATCAAAAGTCATGCTGAAAAAAAATGGTGGGAACCGGTTTTAAAGTATGGTGACGTACTATCCAATGGTGCGCAGCCAATAAACCAAGTATTAACCAAATCCAAGCGGGGTAAAGGGTTTCAACAGCTTTTATCTAAGCCCAACTGATCCATAACATGAAAAACAAAAAAGTCCGTTTTTCATCAAAAGTCATGCTGAAAAAATGGTAGGAACCGGTTTTAAAGTATGGTGACGTACTATCCAATGGTGCGCAGCCAATAAACCAAGTATTAACCAAATCCAAGCGGGGTAAAGGGTTTCAACAGCTTTTATCTAATCCCAACTGATCCATCACATGAAAAACAAAAAGTCCGTTTTTCATCAAAAGTCATGCTGAAAAAATGGTGGGAACCGGTTTTAAAGTATGGTGACGTACTATCCAATGGTGCGCAGCCAATAAACCAAGTATTAACCAAATCCAAGCGGGGTAAAGGGTTTCAACAGCTTTTATCTAAGCCCAACTGATCCTTAACATGAAAAACAAAAAAGTCCGTTTTTCATCAAAAGTCATGCTGAAAAAAATGGTGGGAACCGGTTTTAAAGTATGGTGACGTACTATCCAATGGTGCGCAGCCAATAAACCAAGTATTAACCAAATCCAAGCGGGTAAAGGGTTTTCAACAGCTTTTATCTAAGCCCAACTGATCCATAACATGAAAAACAAAAAAGTCCGTTTTTCATCAAAAGTCATGCTGAAAAAAATGGTGGGAACCGGTTTTAAAGTATGGTGACGTACTATCCAATGGTGCGCAGCCAATAAACCAAGTATTAACCAAATCCAAGCGGGGTAAAAGGGTGTCAACAGCTTTTATCTAAGCCCAACTGATCCATACATGAAAATACAAAAAAACAGTTTTCATCAAAAGCTCATGCTGAAAAAATGGTGGGAAACCGGTTTAAAAGTATGGTGAACGTACTATTCCATGGTGCGCAGCCAATAAACCAAGTATTAACCAATCCCAAGCGGGTTAAAGGGTTTCAACAGCTTTTATCTAAGCCCAACTGATCCATAACATGAAAAACAAAAAGTCCGTTTTTCATCAAAAGTCATGCTGAAAAAAATGGTGGGGAACCGGTTTTAAAGTATGGTGGACGTACTATCCAATGGTGCGCAGCCAATAAACCAAGTATTAACCAAATCCAAGCGGGGTAAAGGGTTTCAACAGCTTTTATCTAAGCCCAACTGATCCATAACATGAAAAACAAAAAAGTCCGTTTTTCATCAAAAGTCATGCTGAAAAAAATGGTGGGAACCGGTTTTAAAGTATGGTGACGTACTATCAATGGTGCGCAGCCAATAAACCAAGTATTAACCAAATCCAAGCGGGGTAAAGGGTTTTCAACAGCTTTTATCTAAGCCCAACTGATCCATAACATGAAAAACAAAAAAGTCCGTTTTTCATCAAAAGTCATGCTGAAAAAAATGGTGGGAACCGGTTTTAAAGTATGGTGACGTACTATCCAATGGTGCGCAGCCAATAAACCAAGTATTAACCAAATCCAAGCGGGGTAAAGGGTTTCAACAGCTTTTATCTAAGCCCAACTGATCCATAACATGAAAAACAAAAAGTCCGTTTTTCATCAAAAGTCATGCTGAAAAAAAATGGTGGGAACCGGTTTTAAAGTATGGTGACGTACTATCCAATGGTGCGCAGCCAATAAACCAAGTATTAACCAAATCCAAGCGGGGTAAAGGGTTTCAACAGCTTTTATCTAAGCCCAACTGATCCATAACATGAAAAACAAAAAAGTCCGTTTTTCATCAAAAGTCATGCTGAAAAAAATGGTGGGAACCGGTTTTAAAGTATGGTGACGTACTATCCAATGGTGCGCAGCCAATAAACCAAGTATTAACCAAATCCAAGCGGGGTAAAGGGTTTCAACAGCTTTTATCTAAGCCCAACTGATCCATAACATGAAAAACAAAAAAGTCCGTTTTTCATCAAAAGTCATGCTGAAAAAATGGTGGGAACCGGTTTAAAGTATGGTGACGTACTATCCAATGGTGCGCAGCCAATAAACCAAGTATTAACCAAATCCAAGCGGGGTAAAGGGTTTCAACAGCTTTTATCTAAGCCCAACTGATCCATAACATGAAAAACAAAAAAGTCCGTTTTTCATCAAAAGTCATGCTGAAAAAAATGGTGGGAACCGGTTTTAAAGTATGGTGACGTACTATCCAATGGTGCGCAGCCAATAAACCAAGTATTAACCAAATCCAAGCGGGGTAAAGGGTTTCAACAGCTTTTATCTAAGCCCAACTGATCCATAACATGAAAAACAAAAAAGTCCGTTTTTCATCAAAAGTCATGCTGAAAAAAATGGTGGGAACCGGTTTTAAAGTATGGTGACGTACTATCCAATGGTGCGCAGCCAATAAACCAAGTATTAACCAAATCCAAGCGGGGTAAAGGGTTTCAACAGCTTTTATCTAAGCCCAACTGATCCATAACATGAAAAACAAAAAAGTCCGTTTTTCATCAAAAGTCATGCTGAAAAAAATGGTGGGAACCGGTTTTAAAGTATGGTGACGTACTATCCAATGGTGCGCAGCCAATAAACCAAGTATTAACCAAATCCAAGCGGGTAAAGGGTTTCAACAGCTTTTATCTAAGCCCAACTGATCCATAACATGAAAAACAAAAAAGTCCGTTTTTTCATCAAAAGTCATGCTGAAAAAAATGGTGGGAACCGGTTTTAAAGTATGGTGACGTACTATCCAATGGTGCGCAGCCAATAAACCAAGTATTAACCAAATCCAAGCGGGGTAAAGGGTTTCAACAGCTTTTATCTAAGCCCAACTGATCCATAACATGAAAAACAAAAAAGTCCGTTTTTCATCAAAAGTCATGCTGAAAAAAATGGTGGGAACCGGTTTTAAAGTATGGTGACGTACTATCCAATGGTGCGCAGCCAATAAACCAAGTATTAACCAAATCCAAGCGGGGTAAAGGGTTTCAACAGCTTTTATCTAAGCCCAACTGATCCATAACATGAAAAACAAAAAAGTCCGTTTTTCATCAAAAGTCATGCTGAAAAAAATGGTGGGAACCGGTTTTAAAGTATGGTGACGTACTATCCAATGGTGCGCAGCCAATAAACCAAGTATTAACCAAATCCAAGCGGGGTAAAGGGTTTCAACAGCTTTTATCTAAGCCCAACTGATCCATAACATGAAAAACAAAAAAGTCCGTTTTTCATCAAAAGTCATGCTGAAAAAAATGGTGGGAACCGGTTTTAAAGTATGGTGACGTACTATCCAATGGTGCGCAGCCAATAAACCAAGTATTAACCAAATCCAAGCGGGGTAAAGGGTTTCAACAGCTTTTATCTAAGCCCAACTGATCCATAACATGAAAAACAAAAAAGTCCGTTTTCATCAAAAGTCATGCTGAAAAAAATGGTGGGAACCGGTTTTAAAGTATGGTGACGTACTATCCAATGGTGCGCAGCCAATAAACCAAGTATTAACCAAATCCAAGCGGGGTAAAGGGTTTCAACAGCTTTTATCTAAGCCCAACTGATCCATAACATGAAAAACAAAAAAGTCCGTTTTTCATCAAAAGTCATGCTGAAAAAAATGGTGGGAACCGGTTTTAAAGTATGGTGACGTACTATCCAATGGTGCGCAGCCAATAAACCAAGTATTAACCAAATCCAAGCGGGGTAAAGGGTTTCAACAGCTTTTATCTAAGCCCAACTGATCCATAACATGAAAAACAAAAAAGTCCGTTTTTCATCAAAAGTCATGCTGAAAAAAATGGTGGGAACCGGTTTTAAAGTATGGTGACGTACTATCCAATGGTGCGCAGCCAATAAACCAAGTATTAACCAAATCCAAGCGGGGTAAAGGGTTTCAACAGCTTTTATCTAAGCCCAACTGATCCATAACATGAAAAACAAAAAAGTCGTTTTTCATCAAAAGTCATGCTGAAAAAAATGGTGGGAACCGGTTTTAAAGTATGGTGACGTACTATCCAATGGTGCGCAGCCAATAAACCAAGTATTAACCAAATCCAAGCGGGGTAAAGGGTTTCAACAGCTTTTATCTAAGCCCAACTGATCCATAACATGAAAAACAAAAAAGTCCGTTTTTCATCAAAAGTCATGCTGAAAAAAATGGTGGGAACCGGTTTTAAAGTATGGTGACGTACTATCCAATGGTGCGCAGCCAATAAACCAAGTATTAACCAAATCCAAGCGGGGTAAAGGGTTTCAACAGCTTTTATCTAAGCCCAACTGATCCATAACATGAAAAACAAAAAAGTCCGTTTTTCATCAAAAGTCATGCTGAAAAAAATGGTGGGAACCGGTTTTAAAGTATGGTGACGTACTATCCAATGGTGCGCAGCCAATAAACCAAGTATTAACCAAATCCAAGCGGGGTAAAGGGTTTCAACAGCTTTTATCTAAGCCCAACTGATCCATAACATGAAAAACAAAAAAGTCCGTTTTTCATCAAAAGTCATGCTGAAAAAAATGGTGGGAACCGGTTTTAAAGTATGGTGACGTACTATCCAATGGTGCGCAGCCAATAAACCAAGTATTAACCAAATCCAAGCGGGTAAAGGGTTTCAACAGCTTTTATCTAAGCCCAACTGATCCATAACATGAAAAACAAAAAGTCCGTTTTTCATCAAAAGTCATGCTGAAAAAAATGGTGGGAACCGGTTTTAAAGTATGGTGACGTACTATCCAATGGTGCGCAGCCAATAAACCAAGTATTAACCAAATCCAAGCGGGGTAAAGGGTTTCAACAGCTTTTATCTAAGCCCAACTGATCCATAACATGAAAAACAAAAAAGTCCGTTTTTCATCAAAAGTCATGCTGAAAAAAATGGTGGGAACCGGTTTTAAAGTATGGTGACGTACTATCCAATGGTGCGCAGCCAATAAACCAAGTATTAACCAAATCCAAGCGGGGTAAAGGGTTTCAACAGCTTTTATCTAAGCCCAACTGATCCATAACATGAAAAACAAAAAAGTCCGTTTTTCATCAAAAGTCATGCTGAAAAAATGGTGGGAACCGGTTTTAAAGTATGGTGACGTACTATCCAATGGTGCGCAGCCAATAAACCAAGTATTAACCAAATCCAAGCGGGGTAAAGGGTTTCAACAGCTTTTATCTAAGCCCAACTGATCCATAACATGAAAAACAAAAAAGTCCGTTTTTCATCAAAAGTCATGCTGAAAAAAATGGTGGGAACCGGTTTTAAAGTATGGTGACGTACTATCCAATGGTGCGCAGCCAATAAACCAAGTATTAACCAAATCCAAGCGGGGTAAAGGGTTTCAACAGCTTTTATCTAAGCCCAACTGATCCATAACATGAAAAACAAAAAAGTCCGTTTTTCATCAAAAGTCATGCTGAAAAAAATGGTGGGAACCGGTTTTAAAGTATGGTGACGTACTATCCAATGGTGCGCAGCCAATAAACCAAGTATTAACCAAATCCAAGCGGGGTAAAGGGTTTCAACAGCTTTTATCTAAGCCCAACTGATCCATAACATGAAAAACAAAAAAGTCCGTTTTTCATCAAAAGTCATGCTGAAAAAAATGGTGGGAACCGGTTTTAAAGTATGGTGACGTACTATCCAATGGTGCGCAGCCAATAAACCAAGTATTAACCAAATCCAAGCGGGTAAAGGGTTTCAACAGCTTTTATCTAAGCCCAACTGATCCATAACATGAAAAACAAAAAAGTCCGTTTTTCATCAAAAGTCATGCTGAAAAAAATGGTGGGAACCGGTTTTAAAGTATGGTGACGTACTATCCAATGGTGCGCAGCCAATAAACCAAGTATTAACCAAATCCAAGCGGGGTAAAGGGTTTCAACAGCTTTTATCTAAGCCCAACTGATCCATAACATGAAAAACAAAAAAGTCCGTTTTTCATCAAAAGTCATGCTGAAAAAATGGTGGGAACCGGTTTTAAAGTATGGTGACGTACTATCCAATGGTGCGCAGCCAATAAACCAAGTATTAACCAAATCCAAGCGGGGTAAAGGGTTTCAACAGCTTTTATCTAAGCCCAACTGATCCATAACATGAAAAACAAAAAAGTCCGTTTTTCATCAAAAGTCATGCTGAAAAAAATGGTGGGAACCGGTTTTAAAGTATGGTGACGTACTATCCAATGGTGCGCAGCCAATAAACCAAGTATTAACCAAATCCAAGCGGGGTAAAGGGTTTCAACAGCTTTTATCTAAGCCCAACTGATCCATAACATGAAAAACAAAAAAGTCCGTTTTTCATCAAAAGTCATGCTGAAAAAAATGGTGGGAACCGGTTTTAAAGTATGGTGACGTACTATCCAATGGTGCGCAGCCAATAAACCAAGTATTAACCAAATCCAAGCGGGGTAAAGGGTTTCAACAGCTTTTATCTAAGCCCAACTGATCCATAACATGAAAAACAAAAAAGTCCGTTTTTCATCAAAAGTCATGCTGAAAAAAATGGTGGGAACCGGTTTTAAAGTATGGTGACGTACTATCCAATGGTGCGCAGCCAATAAACCAAGTATTAACCAAATCCAAGCGGGTAAAGGGTTTCAACAGCTTTTATCTAAGCCCAACTGATCCATAACATGAAAAACAAAAAAGTCCGTTTTTCATCAAAAGTCATGCTGAAAAAAATGGTGGGAACCGGTTTTAAAGTATGGTGACGTACTATCCAATGGTGCGCAGCCAATAAACCAAGTATTAACCAAATCCAAGCGGGGTAAAGGGTTTCAACAGCTTTTATCTAAGCCCAACTGATCCATAACATGAAAAACAAAAAAGTCCGTTTTTCATCAAAAGTCATGCTGAAAAAAATGGTGGGAACCGGTTTTAAAGTATGGTGACGTACTATCCAATGGTGCGCAGCCAATAAACCAAGTATTAACCAAATCCAAGCGGGGTAAAGGGTTTCAACAGCTTTTATCTAAGCCCAACTGATCCATAACATGAAAAACAAAAAAGTCCGTTTTTCATCAAAAGTCATGCTGAAAAAAATGGTGGGAACCGGTTTTAAAGTATGGTGACGTACTATCCAATGGTGCGCAGCCAATAAACCAAGTATTAACCAAATCCAAGCGGGGTAAAGGGTTTCAACAGCTTTTATCTAAGCCCAACTGATCCATAACATGAAAAACAAAAAGTCCGTTTTTCATCAAAAGTCATGCTGAAAAAAATGGTGGGAACCGGTTTTAAAGTATGGTGACGTACTATCCAATGGTGCGCAGCCAATAAACCAAGTATTAACCAAATCCAAGCGGGGTAAAGGGTTTCAACAGCTTTTATCTAAGCCCAACTGATCCATAACATGAAAAACAAAAAAGTCCGTTTTTCATCAAAAGTCATGCTGAAAAAAATGGTGGGAACCGGTTTTAAAGTATGGTGACGTACTATCCAATGGTGCGCAGCCAATAAACCAAGTATTAACCAAATCCAAGCGGGGTAAAGGGTTTCAACAGCTTTTATCTAAGCCCAACTGATCCATAACATGAAAAACAAAAAGTCCGTTTTTCATCAAAAGTCATGCTGAAAAAAATGGTGGGAACCGGTTTTAAAGTATGGTGACGTACTATCCAATGGTGCGCAGCCAATAAACCAAGTATTAACCAATCCAAGCGGGGTAAAGGGTTTCAACAGCTTTTATCTAAGCCCAACTGATCCATAACATGAAAAACAAAAAAGTCCGTTTTTCATCAAAAGTCATGCTGAAAAAAATGGTGGGAACCGGTTTTAAAGTATGGTGACGTACTATCCAATGGTGCGCAGCCAATAAACCAAGTATTAACCAAATCCAAGCGGGGTAAAGGGTTTCAACAGCTTTTATCTAAGCCCAACTGATCCATAACATGAAAAACAAAAAAGTCCGTTTTTCATCAAAAGTCATGCTGAAAAAAATGGTGGGAACCGGTTTTAAAGTATGGTGACGTACTATCCAATGGTGCGCAGCCAATAAACCAAGTATTAACCAAATCCAAGCGGGGTAAAGGGTTTCAACAGCTTTTATCTAAGCCCAACTGATCCATAACATGAAAAACAAAAAAGTCCGTTTTTCATCAAAAGTCATGCTGAAAAAAATGGTGGGAACCGGTTTTAAAGTATGGTGACGTACTATCCAATGGTGCGCAGCCAATAAACCAAGTATTAACCAAATCCAAGCGGGGTAAAGGGTTTCAACAGCTTTTATCTAAGCCCAACTGATCCATAACATGAAAAACAAAAAAGTCCGTTTTTCATCAAAAGTCATGCTGAAAAAAATGGTGGGAACCGGTTTTAAAGTATGGTGACGTACTATCCAATGGTGCGCAGCCAATAAACCAAGTATTAACCAAATCCAAGCGGGGTAAAGGGTTTCAACAGCTTTTATCTAAGCCCAACTGATCCATAACATGAAAAACAAAAAAGTCCGTTTTTCATCAAAAGTCATGCTGAAAAAAATGGTGGGAACCGGTTTTAAAGTATGGTGACGTACTATCCAATGGTGCGCAGCCAATAAACCAAGTATTAACCAAATCCAAGCGGGGTAAAGGGTTTCAACAGCTTTTATCTAAGCCCAACTGATCCATAACATGAAAAACAAAAAAGTCCGTTTTTCATCAAAAGTCATGCTGAAAAAAATGGTGGGAACCGGTTTTAAAGTATGGTGACGTACTATCCAATGGTGCGCAGCCAATAAACCAAGTATTAACCAAATCCAAGCGGGGTAAAGGGTTTCAACAGCTTTTATCTAAGCCCAACTGATCCATAACATGAAAAACAAAAAAGTCCGTTTTTCATCAAAAGTCATGCTGAAAAAAATGGTGGGAACCGGTTTTAAAGTATGGTGACGTACTATCCAATGGTGCGCAGCCAATAAACCAAGTATTAACCAAATCCAAGCGGGGTAAAGGGTTTCAACAGCTTTTATCTAAGCCCAACTGATCCATAACATGAAAAACAAAAAAGTCCGTTTTTCATCAAAAGTCATGCTGAAAAAAATGGTGGGAACCGGTTTTAAAGTATGGTGACGTACTATCCAATGGTGCGCAGCCAATAAACCAAGTATTAACCAAATCCGAGCGGGGTAAAGGGTTTCAACAGCTTTTATCTAAGCCCAACTGATCCATAACATGAAAAACAAAAAAGTCCGTTTTTCATCAAAAGTCATGCTGAAAAAAATGGTGGGAACCGGTTTTAAAGTATGGTGACGTACTATCCAATGGTGCGCAGCCAATAAACCAAGTATTAACCAAATCCAAGCGGGGTAAAGGGTTTCAACAGCTTTTATCTAAGCCCAACTGATCCATAACATGAAAAACAAAAAAGTCCGGTTTTTCATCAAAAGTCATGCTGAAAAAAATGGTGGGAACCGGTTTTAAAGTATGGTGACGTACTATCCAATGGTGCGCAGCCAATAAACCAAGTATTAACCAAATCCAAGCGGGGAAAGGGTTTCAACAGCTTTTATCTAAGCCCAACTGATCCATAACATGAAAAACAAAAAAGTCCGTTTTTCATCAAAAGTCATGCTGAAAAAAATGGTGGGAACCGGTTTTAAAGTATGGTGACGTACTATCCAATGGTGCGCAGCCAATAAACCAAGTATTAACCAAATCTAAGCGGGGTAAAGGGTTTCAACAGCTTTTATCTAAGCCCAACTGATCCATAACATGAAAAACAAAAAAGTCCGTTTTTCATCAAAAGTCATGCTGAAAAAAATGGTGGGAACCGGTTTTAAAGTATGGTGACGTAATATCCAATGATGCGCAGCCAATAAACCAAGTATTAACCAAATCCAAGCGGGGTAAAGGGTTTCAACAGCTTTTATCTAAGCCCAACTGATCCATAACATGAAAAACAAAAAAGTCCGTTTTTCATCAAAAGTCATGCTGAAAAAAATGGTGGGAACCGGTTTTAAAGTATGGTGACGTACTATCCAATGGTGCGCAGCCAATAAACCAAGTATTAACCAAATCCAAGCGGGGTAAAGGGTTTCAACAGCTTTTATCTAAGCCCAACTGATCCATAACATGAAAACAAAAAAGTCCGTTTTTCATCAAAAGTCATGCTGAAAAAAATGGTGGGAACCGGTTTTCAAAGTATGGTGACGTACTATCCAATGGTGCGCAGCCAATAAACCAAGTATTAACCAAATCCAAGCGGGGTAAAGGGTTTCAACAGCTTTTATCTAAGCCCAACTGATCCATACATGAAAAACAAAAAGTCCGTTTTTCATCAAAAGTCATGCTGAAAAAAATGGTGGGAACCGGTTTTAAAGTATGGTGACGTACTATCCAATGGTGCGCAGCCAATAAACCAAGTATTAACCAAATCCAAGCGGGGTAAAGGGTTTCAACAGCTTTTATCTAAGCCCAACTGATCCATAACATGAAAAACAAAAAAGTCCGTTTTTCATCAAAAGTCATGCTGAAAAAAATGGTGGGAACCGGTTTTAAAGTATGGTGACGTACTATCCAATGGTGCGCAGCCAATAAACCAAGTATTAACCAAATCCAAGCGGGGTAAAGGGTTTCAACAGCTTTTATCTAAGCCCAACTGATCCATAACATGAAAAACAAAAAAGTCCGTTTTTCATCAAAAGTCATGCTGAAAAAAATGGTGGGAACCGGTTTTAAAGTATGGTGACGTACTATCCAATGGTGCGCAGCCAATAAACCAAGTATTAACCAAATCCAAGCGGGGTAAAGGGTTTCAACAGCTTTTATCTAAGCCCAACTGATCCATAACATGAAAAACAAAAAAGTCCGTTTTTCATCAAAAGTCATGCTGAAACAAATGGTGGGAACCGGTTTTAAAGTATGGTGACGTACTATCCAATGGTAGCGCAGCCAATAAACCAAGTATTAACCAAATCCAAGCGGGGTAAAGGGTTTCAACAGCTTTTATCTAAGCCCAACTGATCCATAACATGAAAAACAAAAAAGTCCGTTTTTCATCAAAAGTCATGCTGAAAAAAATGGTGGGAACCGGTTTTAAAGTATGGTGACGTACTATCCAATGGTGCGCAGCCAATAAACCAAGTATTAACCAAATCCAAGCGGGGTAAAGGGTTTCAACAGCTTTTATCTAAGCCCAACTGATCCATAACATGAAAAACAAAAAAGTCCGTTTTTCATCAAAAGTCATGCTGAAAAAAATGGTGGGAACCGGTTTTAAAGTATGGTGACGTACTATCCAATGGTGCGCAGCCAATAAACCAAGTATTAACCAAATCCAAGCGGGGTAAAGGGTTTCAACAGCTATTATCTAAGCCCAACTGATCCATAACATGAAAAACAAAAAAGTCCGTTTTTCATCAAAAGTCATGCTGAAAAAAATGGTGGGAACCGGTTTTAAAGTATGGTGACGTACTATCCAATGGTGCGCAGCCAATAAACCAAGTATTAACCAAATCCAAGCGGGGTAAAGGGTTTCAACAGCTTTTATCTAAGCCCAACTGATCCATAACATGAAAAACAAAAAAGTCCGTTTTTCATCAAAAGTCATGCTGAAAAAAATGGTGGGAACCGGTTTTAAAGTATGGTGACGTACTATCCAATGGTGCGCAGCCAATAAACCAAGTATTAACCAAATCCAAGCGGGGTAAAGGGTTTCAACAGCTTTTATCTAAGCCCAACTGATCCATAACATGAAAAACAAAAAAGTCCGTTTTTCATCAAAAGTCATGCTGAAAAAAATGGATGGGAACCGGTTTTAAAGTATGGTGACGTACTATCCAATGGTGCGCAGCCAATAAACCAAGTATTAACCAAATCCAAGCGGGGTAAAGGGTTTCAACAGCTTTTATCTAAGCCCAACTGATCCATAACATGAAAAGCAAAAAAGTCCGTTTTTCATCAAAAGTCATGCTGAAAAAAATGGTGGGAACCGGATTTTAAAGTATGGTGACGTACTATCCAATGGTGCGCAGCCAATAAACCAAGTATTAACCAAATCCAAGCGGGGTAAAGGGTTTCAACAGCTTTTATCTAAGCCCAACTGATCCATAACATGAAAAACAAAAAAGTCCGTTTTTCATCAAAAGTCATGCTGAAAAAAATGGTGGGAACCGGTTTTAAAGTATGGTGACGTACTATCCAATGGTGCGCAGCCAATAAACCAAGTATTAACCAAATCCAAGCGGGGTAAAGGGTTTCAACAGCTTTTATCTAAGCTCAACTGATCCATAACATGAAAAACAAAAAAGTCCGTTTTTCATCAAAAGTCATGCTGAAAAAAATGGTGGGAACCGGTTTTAAAGTATGGTGACGTACTATCCAATGGTGCGCAGCCAATAAACCAAGTATTAACCAAATCCAAGCGGGGTAAAGGGTTTCAACAGCTTTTATCTAAGCCCAACTGATCCATAACATGAAAAACAAAAAGTCCGTTTTTCATCAAAAGTCATGCTGAAAAAAATGGTGGGAACCGGTTTTAAAGTATGGTGACGTACTATCCAATGGTGCGCAGCCAATAAACCAAGTATTAACCAAATCCAAGCGGGGTAAAGGGTTTCAACAGCTTTTATCTAAGCCCAATTGATCCATAACATGAAAAACAAAAAAGTCCGTTTTTCATCAAAAGTCATGCTGAAAAAAATGGTGGGAACCGGTTTTAAAGTATGGTGACGTACTATCCAATGGTGCGCAGCCAATAAACCAAGTATTAACCATCCAAGCGGGGTAAAGGGTTTCAACAGCTTTTATCTAAGCCCAACTGATCCATAACATGAAAAACAAAAAAGTCCGTTTTTCATCAAAAGTCATGCTGAAAAAAATGGTGGGAACCGGTTTTAAAGTATGGTGACGTACTATCCAATGGTGCGCAGCCAATAAACCAAGTATTAACCAAATCCAAGCGGGGTAAAGGGTTTCAACAGCTTTTATCTAAGCCCAACTGATCCATAACATGAAAAACAAAAAAGTCCGTTTTTCATCAAAAGTCATGCTGAAAACAAAATGGTGGGAACCGGTTTTA
Source organism: Unio pictorum (assembly GCA_030141615.1). Classification (NCBI taxonomy): domain Eukaryota; kingdom Metazoa; phylum Mollusca; class Bivalvia; order Unionida; family Unionidae; genus Unio; species Unio pictorum. Next base: position 53,941 of record JARLTB010000078.1, read on the forward strand.
AAGTATGGTGACGTACTATCCAATGGTGCGCAGCCAATAAACCAAGTATTAACCAAATCCAAGCGGGGTAAATGGTTTCAACAGCTTTTATCTAAGCCCAACTGATCCATAACATGAAAAACAAAAAAGTCCGTTTTTCATCAAAAGTCATGCTGAAAAAAAATGGTGGGAACCGGTTTTAAAGTATGGTGACGTACTATCCAATGGTGCGCAGCCAATAAACCAAGTATTAACCAAATCCAAGCGGGGTAAAGGGTTTCAACAGCTTTTATCTAAGCCTAACTGATCCATAACATGAAAAACAAAAAAGTCCGTTTTTCATCAAAAGTCATGCTGAAAAAAATGGTGGGAACCGGTTTTAAAGTATGGTGACGTACTATCCAATGGTGCGCAGCCAATAAACCAAGTATTAACCAAATCCAAGCGGGGTAAAGGGTTTCAACAGCTTTTATCTAAGCCCAACTGATCCATAACATGAAAAACAAAAAAGTCCGTTTTTCATCAAAAGTCATGCTGAAAAAAATGGTGGGAACCGGTTTTAAAGTATGGTGACGTACTATCCAATGGTGCGCAGCCAATAAACCAAGTATTAACCAAATCCAAGCGGGGTAAAGGGTTTCAACAGCTTTTATCTAAGCCCAACTGATCCATAACATGAAAAACAAAAAAGGCCGTTTTTCATCAAAAGTCATGCTGAAAAAAATGGTGGGAACCGGTTTTAAAGTATGGTGACGTACTATCCAATGGTGCGCAGCCAATAAACCAAGTATTAACCAAATCCAAGCGGGGTAAAGGGTTTCAACAGCTTTTATCTAAGCCCAACTGATCCATAACATGAAAAACAAAAAAGTCCGTTTTTCATCAAAAGTCATGCTGAAAAAAATGGTGGGAACCGGTTTTAAAGTATGGTGACGTACTATCCAATGGTGCGCAGCCAATAAACCAAGTATTAACCAAATCCAAGCGGGGTAAAGGGTTTCAACAGCTTTTATCTAAGCCCAACTGATCCATAACATGAAAAACAAAAAAGTCCGTTTTTCATCAAAAGTCATGCTGAAAAAAATGGTGGGAACCGGTTTTAAAGTATGGTGACGTACTATCCAATGGTGCGCAGCCAATAAACCAAGTATTAACCAAATCCAAGCGGGGTAAAGGGTTTCAACAGCTTTTATCTAAGCCCAACTGATCCATAACATGAAAAACAAAAAAGTCCGTTTTTCATCAAAAGTCATGCTGAAAAAAATGGTGGGAACCGGTTTTAAAGTATGGTGACGTACTATCCAATGGTGCGCAGCCAATAAACCAAGTATTAACCAAATCCAAGCGGGGTAAAGGGTTTCAACAGCTTTTATCTAAGCCCAACTGATCCATAACATGAAAAACAAAAAAGTCCGTTTTTCATCAAAAGTCATGCTGAAAAAAATGGTGGGAACCGGTTTTAAAGTATGGTGACGTACTATCCAATGGTGCGCAGCCAATAAACCAAGTATTAACCAAATCCAAGCGGGGTAAATGGTTTCAACAGCTTTTATCTAAGCCCAACTGATCCATAACATGAAAAACAAAAAAGTCCGTTTTTCATCAAAAGTCATGCTGAAAAAAATGGTGGGAACCGGTTTTAAAGTATGGTGACGTACTATCCAATGGTGCGCAGCCAATAAACCAAGTATTAACCAAATCCAAGCGGGGTAAAGGGTTTCAACAGCTTTTATCTAAGCCCAACTGATCCATAACATGAAAAACAAAAAAGTCCGTTTTTCATCAAAAGTCATGCTGAAAAAAATGGTGGGAACCGGTTTTAAAGTATGGTGACGTACTATTCAATGGTGCGCAGCCAATAAACCAAGTATTAACCAAATCCAAGCGGGGTAAAGGGTTTCAACAGCTTTTATCTAAGCCCAACTGATCCATAACATGAAAAACAAAAAAGTCCGTTTTTCATCAAAAGTCATGCTGAAAAAAATGGTGGGAACCGGTTTTAAAGTATGGTGACGTACTATCCAATGGTGCGCAGCCAATAAACCAAGTATTAACCAAATCCAAGCGGGGTAAAGGGTTTCAACAGCTTTTATCTAAGCCCAACTGATCCATAACATGAAAAACAAAAAAGTCCGTTTTTCATCAAAAGTCATGCTGAAAAAAATGGTGGGAACCGGTTTTAAAGTATGGTGACGTACTATCCAATGGTGCGCAGCCAATAAACCAAGTATTAACCAAATCCAAGCGGGGTAAAGGGTTTCAACAGCTTTTATCTAAGCCCAACTGATCCATAACATGAAAAACAAAAAAGTCCGTTTTTCATCAAAAGTCATGCTGAAAAAAATGGTGGGAACCGGTTTTAAAGTATGGTGACGTACTATCCAATGGTGCGCAGCCAATAAACCAAGTATTAACCAAATCCAAGCGGGGTAAAGGGTTTCAACAGCTTTTATCTAAGCCCAACTGATCCATAACATGAAAAACAAAAAAGTCAGTTTTTCATCAAAAGTCATGCTGAAAAAAATGGTGGGAACCGGTTTTAAAATATGGTGACGTACTATCCAATGGTGCGCAGCCAATAAACCAAGTATTAACCAAATCCAAGCGGGGTAAAGGGTTTCAACAGCTTTTATCTAAGCCCAACTGATCCATAACATGAGCAGCAGAGAGGGTGAACCCTACAACGTTTTTAGACAAAATTTGATTGAAATCCTAAAACGAGCCATCCTATAATCTCATTTTAACCAAAAAAAGGGCGAACCCTACAACGTTTTCAGACAAAAAATTGATCGAATCCTTTAAACGATCCTTCCTACGATCTCATTTTAACTAAAAAAAATGAACCCTACAACGTTTTCAAACAAAAAATTGATTGAAATCTTAACGAGCCTTCCCTACGAAATCTCATTTTAACTAAAAAAATGAAAACGGAGATTTTACGATTTTTTAATTAATTTTGGTCGCAACTTGTTGTCATCCACCCTCTCTGCTGCTATGGGTTAACAAAAAATAAGAAATGATTTGATCAAGTCTTTATGATGAAAGTCCTTAGGACGAAAATCATTTAGGATCTCACAAACAAACTAATCACTAACACCTCTTCTTGTAAATCAATCAGATTATTTGACTGGTTTTTGAGTTTGAAATTAATTCTGGTTAATGAATTATTATGGCATCGCATGTAGACAGGATTAATTGGGTTTTCAATAATTAGGAATCCTGGAGGAGCTGTTGGTGCAAACGAATACAAAATATATCCTTGCTGAGCTTGATTTGATCGTTCTAAATTTATTTGATAGCTTCCTTCGATAACATCACATACTAAATTGATCGCAATCACCGATGAAACATTCACGTTGAACGGAGCGATATGCCTACCGCCACCATCTGGGTCATTATTATGTTTGAGGATTTTTATTTCCGGTGATGCTGTTTTTTTCCATGCATCATGAATTATTTTAAAACCAACATCGATGGCGTCACTGAGAAGTTTTTTTAGTTCCGGTACGTTATATCCTGGTAGTTTAAATTTTGGGATATTTTCAACGCGGATTTTATATTGATTTGCAAATCCTGTTCTCGATGTGGGGTTTTTATCATTGAGTATTACTTGAATAATTTGTGAATTAAATAGTTCCATATCGTTGATAATTTTATTGCATGTTTCTACGATGCTGATAAATTCATCTCGGCTGAGAGAGCCGGATTTAAGAGATATTAACAACAGCGATAAATCATTATTCATTGCTGTGAAATTTTTAATGATTTCAGGTTCGTTAACAAAATTATATTCTTGCAATGGTCCACCCTCCGCCCTAAGTTCGTATGCTAACCCAAAAAACTCTATAAATATGTTGTATTTTTTATAACTCCTTATTGGATTTTTAGGTTTTATTCTGTCGGTGATATAATCAGATTTTTGTGGTTCTGGTAAATTAACGGTTTCTCCCCGGGGTGGTAATTCAGGCCATCCTAGTACGGTTCTAATAGAACTCTGATAGATATCTACGACGTATCCTTCTGAGTTTATTTCAATGGCAGATGATAGCGTCGGTTCATGAACTGTTATAGCTATTTTTGACTCTACTCCAGTAATCGATTTTATTCTACGCGCGAATTCATTATTGATTTGTTCGATTTGGTATGACCCTGTTGGTATCGAAACAACTTTCCAGTCTGGGGTTCCGTCGGGTTTATTCTCATTTGCAAACACCAGTGAATTATTCGGTTGTTGACCACCAAATGATTTTGATCTGATATTAGGCCAACTGTGATACACTCGTAGTTTTGCTAGCGCTATCTCCTTCACTGGGACCGGAGAGGGGAAATTCACACTGAATTCTGGATTCGTTGATGTTATTGATATCATACTTGTTTGTACTGGGTTCGTGTTCTCCACTACTCGTTGAAGTAATTCCATCGGTGTTGTCATTGTTATTATACTCATGATTTATTTCTAATTTTGGTATCGAGGAATCATAAATACTGATCATCATTGAGAACTCACAATCTGGTATGGTTGATATTATTGAGATCATTTTCTTTTTTGGGTTCGTGTTTTCCGATTCCATCAGTGTTGTCATTGTTATTATACTCATGTTGTCGCTCTAATTTCGATATCGCGGAATCAAAAATACTGACCATCGCTGAGAATTCACTATCTGATATAATTGTATTATCGAGTGACGACGATATCATCAGGGATAACTGTGAGTATGCGGTTGATGCAATATGAAATTGAAGTAACTAATTCTGCAGTTTACTCTGGCTGCATGATGATATCTTTTTTGCTATCCCGGTTGATATACCCCCGATTGTAGCCACCGCAGAAATGCAAATTGGAACTACGACCGGGGCAATCATTATAACCGATGCAAGTATTATTCCGGCGCCAGCGAGAACGCTTGACACCGAGTACACAATAACATCAATTGCGGTGATTCTTCGTCGGTATTTTTTTATTTTTATTTGATACTCCTCAGTGAGGGTTTTGAGTCTATTCTGAAATTCTCTGACCTGATCATAGCGACATTGTGTTGATGAAATCATTGTTATTTTAAAAAAGCTAGCGTTTTCAATTGTGAAATCCTTTCAATTTAGTTATTTACTTGAATCCGCTACGAATTCCACATACCAGGTTGCTGAAACCCCAATCAAATTTTTATCAGTAGCTGTTATAGTGAACTTTTCAGTTGTATCCTTGTCGATGATCGTTGAAATCGTATTATTAACCCCGGATGAACTCGACGATGATATATTAAATTGAGTTAATGGTGTTACTAGTGTTAATCGATAAATACCCTTAACGGTTGCAGTGATATTTAATTTGTTGTTTGTAGGTGTCCACTCAAATGATCCGTGTTGGATTGTGTATACCACGTTGTTGGTTTTCTCATGAGGAATTTTTGTTTTTTCAATGATTGTTATCATCCTCGAAAAATCACCTTTGACGGCTTCGATGAAGTTTTTTGTCTCATCGATGGATTTTTTAATATCAGGGAGTTTTATTTCAATTTTATCCAACGGGGTTCCAATAAATTTATCAATGATATTTCTACGAAATGATATAAACTGTTTTCCGTTTTCTTCAATTTTAGATTCAAGTGTTGTTAGTACAAACACATAATTGTTTAACTCATCGTTGAGAGTTTTTAATCGATCTGTAATCGTCGAAACGATTACACCCGGTTTGAGTTTACCCTGATCGGAAAATAACGCGATAGTATTTTCGATTGCGTTTCGCTGTTTAACTAAAATATCATCCAACGACACATCACTAGTTTTCAATTTACCCTGATCGGAAAATAACGCGATAGTATTTTCGATTGCGTTTCGCTGTTTAACTAAAATATCATCCAACGACACATCACTAGTTTTCAATTTACCCTGATCGGAAAATAACGCGATAGTATTTTCGATTGCGTTTCGCTGTTTAACTAAAATATCATCCAACGACACATCACTGGATTTCAATTTACCCTGTTTGTCCTGAAATACAACTATTTCGTTCGGGTCAACACTTGTTAAATTTAATGTCTCAGCGATTTCATCTTTGATTGTTTTTTTTTATATCCTTGAGAGAATCAGGGGGTGCAGTGCCATCGGGTTTGGGTTTCAATGATCTCCCCCAAATATCAATCATGTTATTGTAAAACTCTTTCTCTCTCTAAAATCGTTTTTGACGACTTCGTTGAAAAATCTTCGATTTTCTCCAGCGATTACTAGTGTATTCATTAACGACAATATGTGGTGGTTTTCCGCTTGGGTTACTCAAGGAGTTAGAAATAGCATCAAGGACATTTAATACTTCGCTGCCACATATTGGTGGGTCATTCATTTGTTGTGTTGGTAGCGTAGAATACCAAGTCTTCATTGGAAGGGTTTTTATATATCTCATAAACTCTTTTGGTGGGGGTAATCCATATGAATCAAAATAGACAATCCCACGTGGATCAATAGCGTATGCAACCCAGTGAGTTCCGGGTCCGGTGCTGTTATCTAAATTAATGATTCCGGTTTCAACGCTGTTTGGTTGATGTGGTAATTGATCTTTCATAAAGACACCTCTGAAGTTTTTAATCGCGAGTTTTTTAGCAGCATCGAGTAAATCAAAATTGGACATAGGAACCATCGAAGATTTGGGAACCATAGGTTCCTCAATTAATAAACCGGTCCTAGTCTTAGACCCTTTCCGCTGTACCACGAATACGGGGTTCCTGGTAGTCTTAGACCCTTTCCCTTTTTTTTATATCCTTTCCCAGTTGCTTTCTTTAGTGCCATTCCTGCTGCAGTACCAACGGCTCCTAACGCCGCTGCTTTAGCCACCGCTGGGGCTGCTGCTGAAATCAATGCTGGAATCGCAGCTAACAACGGAAATATACCGCCTGTTTTAATCATATTTTTGATAGCAGCCGCAGAGAGAGTAATCTGAACACCTTTTTTGGCTGCAAGTGCATCATTGAAATGTTTCACCTGACGAGTTGTCAGCGATAGTTTATTTGCACCACCAGTCATTTGGTTGGGTTTCAACGTGATTGTGGTTCCACATCGCTTAGCCGATTCTGATTGCAATTTTTTTAATTGACCGGGAGTTAACGCAACACTAATAACACTATATGACATTATACATAATAGATTGATTCTAAATCGAGAAAATCGTTTACGATTTCAATTACATGTTTTTGAAAATCAAAGATTTTCTACTGGGGCATCTACCACTCTCATTTTTCCTCCAACACCTTCGAGTAGCATTGATTTATCACTGAGAATAACAGCAACCGCTCTATAATCAGCAATAGCACCACGAAGCACATTAGCTCTAAAGTGTATATCAACGACAGATTGTCTCATCAAATCGAGATGTTCCAGTGAGAAGTAATAGATCGGATACAGATTTTTAAAGTCGTATTGTGATATTTGCAAACCAGTATCCACATTTTGGTCGCGTGCCATAAATGACAACAGACGATGATAAACTCGTGCGATATGATTTTCTGTGTAATTAAGTTGTATATCCTCGGATGGTTCCTGCTGGCCGTTTATTCTCAGTGAGACGTCTTTCACACCTAATTGATCAAATATCATATGACTGAAACGTTGATCGCCAACTCGTGTGTTATCCTGTAACGCTACGAATATATGACGTGGCGCAGCAACACCTTGTTTTGATGCTAGGTTCCAAGTGAATAACCCGTTGATATTTGATTGTTTCACATCTGTACTCACGGTTAGCCAACTTAACAACGACTTTCCTCCTTGGTCCATAAATGATAGTAATCGTTCTTCTGCGGTGATTGCTGGAGTCAACACTGGTATCCACAATGATATTTTTGTTAAATTGACTTTACCGGCATCAGCATTGGGATTTGCATTGTCTGCTGGAATCCTCCAGATTGCGTCATTATCATCACTTTTTCGTACAAGCGATACTGTATGCTTCGCTCCATAAATAACTTTTCTGACGTTTCTACAGAATCCAAATATGTGATGCAGTGGAATCGCGCATGAAAATGATTTACGCGCTCCTTGCAACATTGAAATACGTGTTGCAGCTCCTAGATTGAAATTAGCATCGTTGTTTATAATCATATCTTCGGCGTCAATATTAGCGGTGCCAGCATTATTCTTTGGTCGTCTTACAACAAATGGATTTCCTCCAGCGGTATTCTTACCATCTTTTGCAAACATCATAGAAGGCCCTGCTGATCTTGTATAATCATCAGAATATCTCGCTAGTCCTATTATTGTTGTAGCCACATCAACATCACGATCTATCGACTCAATTTCTTTTCCATCAATGAGATATCTAGCACTCTCAAATAGCGCCATGATACCATTATTGACAAAACCGACTTGAGTACCATCTGGATACTCTGTATCATTTGTTTGTATAATCTCTCCTTCGATTTCGATAAACGCTTCACAGGGTAAAAAGTATTTACTGGTATCATGGACTTGAAGATCAATTCTTGCTCGACTATTTGAGTCTATGGCATGATAGGCGTAATATTGATAATCACGTACAGAATCATCCTTGCCAACTGGGGCATCTATATCAAACGCTGGATCAGCTGACCTTTTGAACATTTTATTCTATTTATCAGAGTCTAAATCGCGATTTTCCATTTCATCGTCGTGGTTTTTTAAAGCCACTTCCCGCTATCATGTTTGCTATCATGTTATTTTGGTCCCCTTGATTTATCAAGGGAGTCACCATCGATGCTAATTTTTCATCTACTGCGTTATTTATAATTCTACTAACACTTGCAGGCATTTCCGCTGTAGACGGTAACGGTTTTGAAAATCCTTTGGATTTCATCCGTGATTTCACTAATGATGTTAATTTATTCTTCGCAGTTGAAAACGCTTTTCCCGCAAGATCTCCAACAGCACCAATACCCTTATCACGAATAACATCAATGGCTTTCATTGATAATTGTTTAGCCAACGGCATCACTTTTGGAGCCATTCTTGCAAATAACCCTGCAATGGTATTACCTAAACCATCTCCGTAGTATGCTCTATAAACCGGAAACCGTGAATTAACTACGTAGACGGGGGTTGGTTTATCATGATTGTAGTGTATGATCATTATTTGAAATCAGAAACAATTTTTCAATTGACTTTTCAATTCAGTCTCGGTGATTAATCACTGTGATACCCACTTTCCACTAACTCGCCAATGAAATCTCGATATGTGCTGATATCCATGATACCACCCTGAAATAATCGTCTACAGATATCAGCTGCTTCATTAATTATTTCCGGTGAGTTATTTCCAGCTCGGAACCCTCCTACAAGAACCTCTAATCGTGATATATCACTGAGAACACTACCAGGACATGAAACACTAGCGTTTCCAACTAGACCACTCCCCAGAAATTTCTTCTCATCGTATGGCTGTCTTATTTGGAGTTGAAATTTTCTTTTGAAGTCTCTGTAGTCCTTCATCCTTCTATCTAAACCCCCAGTATTTATTTCATACACTATATCAGCCCATTCATTATGTGACATTCTATAATCCGAATAATTGTCCGTGAAAAACTTCTCTTGTGAATCATAGCTGTTAGCAGCGAATTCACCTAAATTGTCTATATCCTCGTTGAGAATTTGTTGTTTAGCGCTCTCGGTAAATATAATTGATTTAGGTAGTCCACTAACTAGTTCTTCCTGAAATCTTTTAAATTTTCGTTCTGAAGCGGTTGATATATCCTGAGGAAGTGATTGCAAGGATTTTTTTGTTTGTTTAGTTCTTTTTGCTATTTTTTCTAACACAGGGAGAAAAGTCTCTTCTTGTTTTTTTCCTTGTTCAGAGATTGTTGACACTATCTCCTTCGTTGCTGTGGTTACTGGTTTAAACAATTCTTCAGATCCCGCAGCAAAATCAGTCTGAAGACTCTGTCGTTGTTGCAGTTTATTCCGTACAGAGTCACGAATTGGTACAAATCTCTTAATTGCATCCAGTCGTTCACGAGCCAATCGGGTTGTTAATGCTTCATTGACCATTATTTGAAATCAGAAACAATTTTTCAATTGTAAAACAATTTTTTTAATCCCGACCTAACACCATCGGATGGTCATGGAAGTGTTATTTCATCCTATAACGGCTCTATCAGTGATGAGGGAAGTGTGGAAATTGTATATAAAAATAATTAATATCACACTTCCCTCATTCTATTTTTGATCAATCCGAAAAAGCCATCAATTTTTTATTCACTGTTTCTGACATTATCAATCAAAAAATGCTAAAAAAAATTAAAATCTCTATGAGGGACGGTCACAATCAAATAATGATAAATGGTCGGTCAATCAAATAATGATAAATGGTCGGTCAATCAAAATTGTTCATTTTCTTGAATTAACGCCCGTAGGTTTCTAACTTTAGAATTAACCTCCTTTTTCAATTCGTATTCGTACCCCAATTCTTTTCGTATTCGTTCTACGATGGTATACAACGGAGCGAACACACTTACGTCACTGGAAAATGCGAGAGAGTCCCGAATAGAATTCTGAATTCTTTTGATGAGTGCATACTTCTTTGGTAGCATGTATTTATTGTTGTTAACTCCGTATTCAATATCCTGAAAATCAGACATGATTTGATCAGGATTTAACCCATCTGATAATTCAATATCCCAACTTTTCAATTTTGAAATCTCGGATATGATGCTATTCATGTTTTCAGAATTCATTATTTTATAATAATGATATATCTCTAATTGAAAAATATGACGCATTAGACGTAACTAAATCGAATTTTTTGTCCCGTCCCTTTTGAAATCGCCGTTTTGGTTATCCCCTCTGCAACTTTTCGTACTGAGGGTGAACAAATATCGAAGTGCCTACTGGCTTCATTCATTTATTGAAATACTTTTTCTTCATTAGTTGCTGTATTAAAAGATTTTACTGGTCTCGCTTTTTTCGAGCATTTACCAGTCTTCCCTCTTTTCAAATTCTCACTTTGTGTGATAGCCTGTAGATTTGATAAAGAATTGTTCTTTGGATTAGAATCGATATGATCAATAACAAAATCATCCTCGATCAATCCATAAAAACACTCGTACACGAAACGATGATTGAGATAAAATTTCTCTCCAGCGCGAAACTTCAAATACCCTTGATTATTCACAGCACCAACTGGTTTCTTTAGTCTACGGTTTCTGACAGTACCATCACTGGATGCTTCATAATTTGTAATCAAGGGATGTTGTCTGAATTCTTGGTTCATTCGTATACATAATACTATTGTTTGTCTAATTCATCGTTTGGTTTAATGATAAATCTTTCGATGTAGTCTTGAGGAGTTCTTATGATTTTATCCCTGACTCTGTCAAGGATACTGACTTTGTCAGCGTCAAGGATACTGACTTTGTCAGCGTCAGGGTCAAAATTTCTGATTGATTGTCCATTTTTTATTCTTTTATCATAATAACGCTTCAACTCCCTGTATCGCTTACCACCGCATTTCAAACACAACTGAGATTTTCCCCTGACCCCAACCCCACATCGAATACAGGGTAACGGACCAAGGCTTCCACGACGAAAGCTTTGCATATGATACCCACAAAACTCATTTCTGCATGATTTGTTACACGGGGTTATTGATCCAATCATAAGCCACTTACAGTGATTCATTATATAAAAATCTTTCATTTAAATGCTTGTTTTAATTATAGCATGATGGAATTAAGGAAAACGCCTTCGAAAAATGCTGAATTCAATGCTGATAAGGAGTTTAAGAGATTATTAAAAATCAATCCTAGATTTAATCTCGATAGACCCAAAAAACGTAACAAACGTCCAAGAGACGGAAACATGAAAGAGTTTAAGAGATTATTAAAAATCAATCCTAGATTTAATCTCGATAGACCCAAAAAACGTAACAAACGTCCAAGAGACGGAAACATGAAAGAGTTTAAGAGATTATTAAAAATCAATCCTAGATTTAATCTCGATAGACCCAAAAAACGTAACAAACGTCCAAGAGACGGAAACATGAAAGAGTTTAAGAGATTATTAAAAATCAATCCTAGATTTAATCTCGATAGACCCAAAAAACGTAACAAAATTAATCCTAAATTTAATCTCGATAGACCAAAAAAAAACGTCCAAGAAATTATCCTGGAAAGATGCTCAATTCAATCTCGATATAGTTTCTAATACACCAAAGAATACAATTCTTGATAAAGCCATGATTAGTAAAATCAGAAATTGTTTTAATGAATTCAAGCGTGATGGAGCATCTTATTGTTGGTCAACATTTCGAATTGATGGTGTTGTTGACGCTACCATGAATGATGAAAAAGCAGCAGTGATAATTTCACGTGTTGGGGAAAAACGGTATTTTTTCCGAATCAAATTCATTATTGAAGTCGATGGCAAATGGATTATTAGGGATAAATTTGAACCAATCCTCAAGAATAAAAAAGCTGTCATTGTGAGTAGAGATTCCAAACCAGGGATTCTAACCGGCATTGACAAACCATACTACGAAAGATCTTATCCCGTAACAGCAATGGTTTATGGGATATATCCGTTAAATGATAAACCCGATATCGCAAAACTAGCTCCTATGAAATATTCGTCAGGGCTTAATTGTGTAGCAGAACGAATAATAGAACACTTTACAAATGCATCCCGAGGAAATAAACTAACTGATCTGCGACGTAGGAAAATAACCGAATGGGAACTGACAGTGAAACAGCATGGTGCAAAGATTTCTGATATAGCTAAGTTAGAAACATCATTAAGATTTCCAATAACAGTTATGACGATAACCGGAGAGGTTTTATACGAACCGAAATATAACAAAAATGGAGCACCAATACAGATTATTGATCATAATAAACACGCGTGGACACCTGCGGTAACAGTATTTCCACGAGAACGAACCGTGAAATATATCCCTAAGGAGTTCGTCGGGGATGTTTTCTATGAAGAAAGATTATTTGATGCTATTCATGCGTTGTGTAAGGGTGATCCTGTGTCAGTGTGGTTACTTAGAAGTGATGAAGATCCCGAAATAGGATTCGATCAATTTGTAAAACCAAATGGTGAATTATATCGCGTTGAAGAATTAGATAATAGAATGAGAAAAATCGCTAGTGATTTTTCACCGGAGAGTTTCCATGAAAAACTACTCACGGATAGTTTTACTATTCCATCTGTGGTAGCTCACTTCGCAAGAGAAAAAAACTCATGGCGTCCAACACGAAGTGATTTTCTCGAGGATGTTAAATTGAGTTGCGTCGAATATTCCCATGGAGGACTGTGGAATACGAAATACTCACGTGATGGTATGATTTCAATTGATATATCCGCGTGTTACCCCGGAAGTTTTCTCGGATATGGGGAATGCGCTGAGTACTTCAAACGATTTGGACACCCAACACATGAAATGACTCGTGTTGCGATTAATGGACCATTACCTGATTTTGATTTAACCGGATTCGCTCGTGTGATATCATTCGAATTAGCTACAGGGTTACATCCGTGTAGTTATGTTTGGCTCGGTAAACACCTATCTGAAAAGGCCTGGATGCCAATAGTGCTATTGAGATATATGATTGATTGTGGTATGCTAATATCGTTGATTGTTTCCGATGCTATTATATGCTATCGAGCTCAGAAAGAAGTTTGGCTACCACAACCCGATCTAGATAGAATAATCAGCGAACAGCGAAAACAATTCCCTGATTTCAATGAAGAACAAATCATGAATCGGTCTAAGAAGTTATTTGAAATTAAAAAAGAACAAGCAAAGGATCTCGGACGAAGAATAATCGGTAAATTTACCCAGGGTGGACGATACGACAACGCAAAATATTCTTCGCGGTTGATCATGGATGTCGCTGAATACGATTTTATTGTAGCGGATTTAATGAAGCAGGGAAAACTTGTATCCCGTAAGGATGCTTTTCTATCCAATGGTGAGAAAATGGGTACGGTTGTTACCTACTGTGATGGATATAATTCCCAGTACACACATTTGAGAAGTTCAATGCTAGCCTATGCTTCTATTAATCTATTTTCGATGATAAATAGATTTCCTAATACCGCGGTTAGAGTGGCCACTGATTCGATGTATATACACAATAAGTACAAATCAGCTGTAGCTAAATTCACAGATCCCGAAGAAAATTGGGGGCATTGGCGATTTAAAAAGGAGATGCTACATGAGTATTGTGAATCCGCAGACGTTGCCATGGATGATAAATATCTTTCATATAACCGTATTGAAATTCAATCAGAATTTTCTAATGCACCACCGGTATCTGATCCAGTATGTAGATACAAGACAGTTTATTTAAACGGTTGTGGTGGGTCAGGAAAGACAACTCGTGCAATTGAATTATTTCGTCGGTCAACCATGATTGTGCTAACACCGACTCACAGACTCGCCAGAGAGATGATACAGCGAGGGGTAAATGCCTGTACTTACCATAGTTTCTTTCGATGGAAGGGTGACAAATGGACTCCTGAGCGTATGGGTGATAAATTCATTCCTGAAATCATAATTTGGGATGAAATATGCACAGTGTCATTAGATGTATTACAAACATTTCTTGAGTGGTTGTTAAACAAAAACACAAAAGTCGTCATGTGCGGTGATCACGGCCAACCACCACCATTTGTCGGTGCATCTCCACATGAATGGCTAAGGGGTTTTGTAGACTACTATGAAGAAATCACCACTGATTATAGATCACTTGATGAACGATTACGAGAATTTAAGAAACTAATTAGATTACAACCGGATAGAATCCAGTGCGAAATAGCGCGTGAAGTGATTTCAGAAACTCAAATGAATGATTTCTGGGAAACATGGAGACCAAATGATTTGATAATTGCAAGTAGAAAAATAGTCAGGGATACACTTCAGATGAAGTTATTTGAATTGCATAAAGAAAAATTTGCAACGCTTCCAGTACCCCTTTGTTATAGGCCATCGGATACACGAAAACAGAATATTGAAGTTGATATTCCAGGACAGAGTGAAAAACAAATTCTCGTATTAAATGATATTGTGCTGGTTGATATCAATGTCGTTGAAGATGCATTGCGTGCTAATAAATCCCCGTGGACTCTAGGATACGCAGCAACAATACACTCTTCACAGGGATTGACTATATCGGATACAATTGTTTGGATGGTGGATAATCACATCGAATGGTCGAATTTAGTCTATCTCGCAGTATCCAGAGTACGAAGAATAAATCAGCTTCGAAGAATTGTTTTCGATGATAATGACACCACAATAAATGATATTGATGTTAGCATCATTAATAAAAAACTCTCCGGTTACAAACAACAGGACAAAAAAAACAACGAGAATTTGATATTGATGCTGAATCAATAATTACGCTGAAGAAACAACAGAATAATCACTGCGCGAGTTGCAATTGTATAATGCGTTGGCAGTATTCGGATAAGGATCCTCGCCAATTCACCGTAGACAGAAAAAATAACAGTCTCGGTCATGTCAGAAATAATGTGATGTTGACTTGTCTTGAGTGCAATAGACGCAACGGTGCTAGTTAAGACCATGCAGTGGCAATCGAGTATCCTCGGGAATTACCTGTAGTTTTTGTCGAGTAAAACCCCGCTGAGGGGCAGTTTAATCCAGTTTATAGACTGGAGGTCTACCAGTTGATCGTGTTATACTAGATATCTTGTGTGCAGTGACGCTCCAAATAGGATCGGTAGCCCTTTTTCTGCCACCTTCAAGCTCTCCTGGTTCGTATAAGTACCTCACAATGACATTACTACCAAGAATTGGTTCTTTGAAATCTTTTTGTGGTTGTACGGGTATTGACTTCTTTTTAATCGCGTTGATAGGTTTCATGTTGATTGTTCTAGTAATCTCGTTATTCAGTGCAGTAATCACAGATGGTAATCTTTTAACCCATTCACGGGATCGCTTTTCTTGAATGAATTCTTTTGCGTATTGATATCCAAATAACCGCTCAGCAATCGTCCGATTAAATCGTTCTACAATGGCCTGATCGCGATGTAGCGCAGTATGCCCTCGTCGTATGGTGACATTATGATGTTTCATTGTAGATAACAATGCACCCTGAAATTCCTTGCCAGGATCAACCTGCAATAGATTTGGCCAGTGCAGAGGACCTCGTCGATAAATCCTCTCAAATGCAGAAGCAACTTCAGTGGCTGATTTTGTTTTTAACGGTTCTGCTTCTTTGTATCGACTTGCAATATCAACTACGGTTAAAGCGTATTTGTAACCACGATCATGAGGTAAAAATAATATATCAGCCTGATGAACTTCATTAGGAGCGGTCACATCAAAATGCGAGAATTGAATTTGTTTAGGCGGTGGTAGATAAATTTGCCATAGTGCCTGTTTGGATAACCAATTAGCCGCAGTGGTTTTTTTTCACCTTTGCAGCGCTAGCGAGTTTATGGACTGCTGATTTACCCCTCCAGTATCCTCTTGGGAATAATAAATTGATTCCATATTATTAATTACCGGCACCTAACATCAATTTACTTTTCATAGCCGATTTTATCAAAAATGAAGCCAATTTTTCTTTGAAGGATTTATCAGGAATAGCATTTAACGCATGAATTAATTTCACATCCGCGAGATGCCTGTGTTGCAGATTGCTGCTTTTATAAGCAACATCATGAAGGTGACAGGCCTTATCAATGGCGTTTATTGGTTCTTCACCGGGGTTGGGTTGATTTTGATTATTGAGTCTGATATCAAGTCTGGTTCCCGGTCCACAGTAGCTATATCCTGGAAGGTGCTTTTCTCCGGGGTACTTTGCCCATGGGGTTCCAGGGAGCTTTGCCAATTTGGCTGCGATATCACCTCCTCGTTTTTTTTTAAATCATCTCCGAATTGTAAAATCTTTGATTTTGTAGAAACAAATCTAAATTTCTTTGTACCACATGTTGCACATCTACCAGTAAGTGCTGATCGGTTATTTTTAGTTGTAATCGTTGTCACGTCATCTGTGCCAGTACGCGTTTTACACTTCATACAATATAGGTCCATAATTTATGTATAGAAATATGGATATAATTGATTTTTCAGCGACTAAAACAAGAGAACCGGTTAAGCATCATGCAGCGCTACCAAACTCTATCCGGATGATTATAATCGGGCCATCTGGATCCGGTAAAACGCAATTGTTACTCAATTTAATAATGAGATGGATGAAGTGGGATAAGTTGTATTTAATTGCCCCTAGCGTAGATGATCAACGATGTTATGAAGATGTCAGAAATTAAGGGTGAAAACGCCATTGAATTTATAACCGATATCGATGAAGCACCGAGTATTGATGATATTGATGGAGATATTAACAATTTAGTCGTATACGACGATATAATGTTAGATAAACAAAAAAATCCTGCTAGGATCTTTTCCAGAGGTAGGCATAAAAACACTGACGTGATATATGTCACTCAACGCTACACTCAGGTTCCAAAAAGTTATCAGAGATAACTGCAATATTCTTTCTGTATTCAACGGCGTTGATACTCATACTCTTAGAAATATATGGCAGACATGGTGTTCTGATATGGACTTCAATCAATTTCGAGATTTCTTTAGTCATGCTCAGTCAAAACCACACGGATTCGCAACAATAAATTTGCATGATCCTCGGACACGATATCGTATCGGAGTGGATCAAATATTCGGTTAAAATCATTTCTTATTTTTTCGTTAACCCATAGCAGCAGAGAGGGTGGATGACAACAAGTTGCGACCAAAATTAATTAAAAAATCGTAAAATCTCCGTTTTCATTTTTTTTAGTTAAAATGAGATTTCGTAGGGAAGGCTCGTTAAGATTTCAATCAATTTTTTGTTTGAAAACGTTGTAGGGTTCATTTTTTTTAGTTAAAATGAGATCGTAGGAAGGATCGTTTTAAGGATTCAATCAATTTTTTTGTCTGAAAACGTTGTAGGGTTCGCCCTTTTTTTTGGTTAAAATGAGATTATAGGATGGCTCGTTTTTAGGATTTCAAATTTTGTCTAAAAACGTTGTAGGGTTCACCCTCTCTGCTGCTACATGAAAAACAAAAAAGTCCGTTTTTCATCAAAAGTCATGCTCAAAAAAAAATGGTGGGAACCGGTTTTAAAGTATGGTGACGTACTATCCAATGGTGAGCAGCCAATAAACCAAGTATTAACCAAATCCAAGCGGGGTAAAGGGTTTCAACAGCTTTTTATCTAAGCCCAACTGATCAATAACATGAAAAACAAAAAAGTCCGTTTTTCATCAAAAGTCATGCTGAAAAAAAATGGTGGGAACCGGTTTTAAAGTATGGTGACGTACTATCCAATGGTGCGCAGCCAATAAACCAAGTATTAACCAAATCCAAGCGGGGTAAAGGGTTTCAACAGCTTTTATCTAAGCCCAACTGATCCATAACATGAAAAACAAAAAAGTCCGTTTTTCATCAAAAGTCATGCTGAAAAAAATGGTGGGAACCGGTTTTAAAGTATGGTGACGTACTATCCAATGGTGCGCAGCCAATAAACCAAGTATTAACCAAATCCAAGCGGGGTAAAGGGTTTCAACAGCTTTTATCTAAGCCCAACTGATCCATAACATGAAAAACAAAAAAAGTCCGTTTTTCATCAAAAGTCATGCTGAAAAAAATGGTGGGAACCGGTTTTAAAGTATGGTGACGTACTATCCAATGGTGCGCAGCCAATAAACCAAGTATTAACCAAATCCAAGCGGGGTAAAGGGTTTCAACAGCTTTTATCTAAGCCCAACTGATCCATAACATGAAAAACAAAAAAGTCCGTTTTTCATCAAAAGTCATGCTGAAAAAAATGGTGGGAACCGGTTTTAAAGTATGGTGACGTACTATCCAATGGTGCGCAGCCAATAAACCAAGTATTAACCAAATCCAAGCGGGGTAAAGGGTTTCAACAGCTTTTATCTAAGCCCAGCTGATCCATAACATGAAAAACAAAAAAGTCCGTTTTTTCATCAAAAGTCATGCTGAAAAAAATGGTGGGAACCGGTTTTAAAGTATGGTGACGTACTATCCAATGGTGCGCAGCCAATAAACCAAGTATTAACCAAATCCAAGCGGGGTAAAGGGTTTCAACAGCTTTTATCTAAGCCCAACTGATCCATAACATGAAAAACAAAAAAGTCCGTTTTTCATCAAAAGTCATGCTGAAAAAAATGGTGGGAACCGGTTTTAAAGTATGGTGACGTACTATCCAATGGTGCGCAGCCAATAAACCAAGTATTAACCAAATCCAAGCGGGGTAAAGGGTTTCAACAGCTTTTATCTAAGCCCAACTGATCCATAACATGAAAAACAAAAAAAGTCCGTTTTTCATCAAAAGTCATGCTGAAAAAAAAGGGTGGGAACCGGTTTTAAAGTATGGTGACGTACTATCCAATGGTGTGCAGCCAATAAACCAAGTATTAACCAAATCCAAGCGGTGTAAATGGTTTTCAACAGCTTTTATCTAAGCCCAACTGATCCATAACATGAAAAAACAAAAAAGTCCGTTTTTCATCAAAAGTCATGCTGAAAAAAATGGTGGGAACCGGTTTTAAAGTATGGTGACGTACTATCCAATGGTGCGCAGCCAATAAACCAAGTATTAACCAAATCCAAGCGGGGTAAAGGGTTTCAACAGCTTTTATCTAAGCCCAACTGATCCATAACATGAAAAAACAAAAAAGTCCGTTTTTCATCAAAAGTCATGCTGAAAAAAATGGTGGGAACCGGTTTTAAAGTATGGTGACGTACTATCCAATGGTGCGCAGCCAATAAACCAAGTATTAACCAAATCCAAGCGGGGTAAAGGGTTTCAACAGCTTTTATCTAAGCCCAACTGATCCATAACATGAAAAACAAAAAAGTCCGTTTTTCATCAAAAGTCATGCTGAAAAAAAATGGTGGGAACCGGTTTTAAAGTATGGTGACGTACTATCCAATGGTGCGCAGCCAATAAACCAAGTATTAACCAAATCCAAGCGGGGTAAAGGGTTTCAACAGCTTTTATCTAAGCCCAACTGATCCATAACATGAAAAACAAAAAAGTCCCGTTTTTTCATCAAAAGTCATGCTGAAAAAAATGGTGGGAACCGGTTTTAAAGTATGGTGACGTACTATCCAATGGTGCGCAGCCAATAAACCAAGTATTAACCAAATCCAAGCGGGGTAAAGGGTTTCAACAGCTTTTATCTAAGCCCAACTGATCCATGACATGAAAAACAAAAAAGTCCGTTTTTCATCAAAAGTCATGCTGAAAAAAAATGGTGGGAACCGGTTTTAAAGTATGGTGACGTACTATCCAATGGTGCGCAGCCAATAAACCAAGTATTAACCAAATCCAAGCGGGGTAAAGGGTTTCAACAGCTTTTATCTAAGCCCAACTGATCCATAACATGAAAAACAAAAAAAGTCCGTTTTTTCATCAAAAGTCATGCTGAAAAAAATGGTGGGAACCGGTTTTAAAAGTATGGTGACGTACTATCCAATGGTGCGCAGCCAATAAACCAAGTATTAACCAAATCCAAGCGGGGTAAAGGGTTTCAACAGCTTTTATCTAAGCCCAACTGATCCATAACATGAAAAACAAAAAAGTCCGTTTTTCATCAAAAGTCATGCTGAAAAAAAATGGTGGGAACCGGTTTTAAAGTATGGTGACGTACTATCCAATGGTGCGCAGCCAATAAACCAAGTATTAACCAAATCCAAGCGGGGTAAAGGGTTTCAACAGCTTTTATCTAAGCCCAACTGATCCTTCATAACATGAAAAACAAAAAAGTCCGTTTTTCATCAAAAGTCATGCTGAAAAAAATGGTGGGAACCGGTTTTAAAGTATGGTGACGTACTATCCAATGGTGCGCAGCCAATAAACCAAGTATTAACCAAATCCAAGCGGGGTAAAGGGTTTCAACAGCTTTTATCTAAGCCCAACTGATCCATAACATGAAAAACAAAAAAGTCCGTTTTTCATCAAAAGTCATGCTGAAAAAAATGGTGGGAACCGGTTTTAAAGTATGGTGACGTACTATCCAAAGGTGCGCAGCCAATAAACCAAGTATTAACCAAATCCAAGCGGGGTAAAGGGTTTCAACAGCTTTTATCTAAGCCCAACTGATCCATAACATGAAAAACAAAAAAGTCCGTTTTTCATCAAAAGTCATGCTGAAAAAAATGGTGGGAACCGGTTTTAAAGTATGGTGACGTACTATCCAATGGTGCGCAGCCAATAAACCAAGTATTAACCAAATCCAAGCGGGGTAAAGGGTTTCAACAGCTTTTATCTAAGCCCAACTGATCCATAACATGAAAAACAAAAAAGTCCGTTTTTCATCAAAAGTCATGCTGAAAAAAATGGTGGGAACCGGTTTTAAAGTATGGTGACGTACTATCCAATGGTGCGCAGCCAATAAACCAAGTATTAACCAAATCCAAGCGGGGTAAAGGGTTTCAACAGCTTTTATCTAAGCCCAACTGATCCATAACATGAAAAACAAAAAAGTCCGTTTTTCATCAAAAGTCATGCTGAAAAAAATGGTGGGAACCGGTTTTAAAGTATGGTGACGTACTATCCAATGGTGCGCAGCCAATAAACCAAGTATTAACCAAATCCAAGCGGGGTAAAGGGTTTCAACAGCTTTTATCTAAGCCCAACTGATCCATAACATGAAAAACAAAAAAGTCCGTTTTTCATCAAAAGTCATGCTGAAAAAAATGGTGGGAACCGGTTTTAAAGTATGGTGACGTACTATCCAATGGTGCGCAGCCAATAAACCAAGTATTAACCAAATCCAAGCGGGGTAAAGGGTTTCAACAGCTTTTATCTAAGCCCAACTGATCCATAACATGAAAAACAAAAAAGTCCGTTTTTCATCAAAAGTCATGCTGAAAAAAATGGTGGGAACCGGTTTTAAAGTATGGTGACGTACTATCCAATGGTGCGCAGCCAATAAACCAAGTATTAACCAAATCCAAGCGGGGTAAAGGGTTTCAACAGCTTTTATCTAAGCCCAACTGATCCATAACATGAAAAACAAAAAAGTCCGTTTTTCATCAAAAGTCATGCTGAAAAAAATGGTGGGAACCGGTTTTAAAGTATGGTGACGTACTATCCAATGGTGCGCAGCCAATAAACCAAGTATTAACCAAATCCAAGCGGGGTAAAGGGTTTCAACAGCTTTTATCTAAGCCCAACTGATCCATAACATGAAAAACAAAAAAGTCCGTTTTTCATCAAAAGTCATGCTGAAAAAAATGGTGGGAACCGGTTTTAAAGTATGGTGACGTACTATCCAATGGTGCGCAGCCAATAAACCAAGTATTAACCAAATCCAAGCGGGGTAAAGGGTTTCAACAGCTTTTATCTAAGCCCAACTGATCCATAACATGAAAAACAAAAAAGTCCGTTTTTCATCAAAAGTCATGCTGAAAAAAATGGTGGGAACCGGTTTTAAAGTATGGTGACGTACTATCCAATGGTGCGCAGCCAATAAACCAAGTATTAACCAAATCCAAGCGGGGTAAAGGGTTTCAACAGCTTTTATCTAAGCCCAACTGATCCATAACATGAAAAACAAAAAAGTCCGTTTTTCATCAAAAGTCATGCTGAAAAAAATGGTGGGAACCGGTTTTAAAGTATGGTGACGTACTATCCAATGGTGCGCAGCCAATAAACCAAGTATTAACCAAATCCAAGCGGGGTAAAGGGTTTCAACAGCTTTTATCTAAGCCCAACTGATCCATAACATGAAAAACAAAAAAGTCCGTTTTTCATCAAAAGTCATGCTGAAAAAAATGGTGGGAACCGGTTTTAAAGTATGGTGACGTACTATCCAATGGTGCGCAGCCAATAAACCAAGTATTAACCAAATCCAAGCGGGGTAAAGGGTTTCAACAGCTTTTATCTAAGCCCAACTGATCCATAACATGAAAAACAAAAAAGTCCGTTTTTCATCAAAAGTCATGCTGAAAAAAATGGTGGGAACCGGTTTTAAAGTATGGTGACGTACTATCCAATGGTGCGCAGCCAATAAACCAAGTATTAACCAAATCCAAGCGGGGTAAAGGGTTTCAACAGCTTTTATCTAAGCCCAACTGATCCATAACATGAAAAACAAAAAAGTCCGTTTTTCATCAAAAGTCATGCTGAAAAAAATGGTGGGAACCGGTTTTAAAGTATGGTGACGTACTATCCAATGGTGCGCAGCCAATAAACCAAGTATTAACCAAATCCAAGCGGGGTAAAGGGTTTCAACAGCTTTTATCTAAGCCCAACTGATCCATAACATGAAAAACAAAAAAGTCCGTTTTTCATCAAAAGTCATGCTGAAAAAAATGGTGGGAACCGGTTTTAAAGTATGGTGACGTACTATCCAATGGTGCGCAGCCAATAAACCAAGTATTAACCAAATCCAAGCGGGGTAAAGGGTTTCAACAGCTTTTATCTAAGCCCAACTGATCCATAACATGAAAAACAAAAAAGTCCGTTTTTCATCAAAAGTCATGCTGAAAAAAATGGTGGGAACCGGTTTTAAAGTATGGTGACGTACTATCCAATGGTGCGCAGCCAATAAACCAAGTATTAACCAAATCCAAGCGGGGTAAAGGGTTTCAACAGCTTTTATCTAAGCCCAACTGATCCATAACATGAAAAACAAAAAAGTCCGTTTTTCATCAAAAGTCATGCTGAAAAAAATGGTGGGAACCGGTTTTAAAGTATGGTGACGTACTATCCAATGGTGCGCAGCCAATAAACCAAGTATTAACCAAATCCAAGCGGGGTAAAGGGTTTCAACAGCTTTTATCTAAGCCCAACTGATCCATAACATGAAAAACAAAAAAGTCCGTTTTTCATCAAAAGTCATGCTGAAAAAAATGGTGGGAACCGGTTTTAAAGTATGGTGACGTACTATCCAATGGTGCGCAGCCAATAAACCAAGTATTAACCAAATCCAAGCGGGGTAAAGGGTTTCAACAGCTTTTATCTAAGCCCAACTGATCCATAACATGAAAAACAAAAAAGTCCGTTTTTCATCAAAAGTCATGCTGAAAAAAATGGTGGGAACCGGTTTTAAAGTATGGTGACGTACTATCCAATGGTGCGCAGCCAATAAACCAAGTATTAACCAAATCCAAGCGGGGTAAAGGGTTTCAACAGCTTTTATCTAAGCCCAACTGATCCATAACATGAAAAACAAAAAAGTCCGTTTTTCATCAAAAGTCATGCTGAAAAAAATGGTGGGAACCGGTTTTAAAGTATGGTGACGTACTATCCAATGGTGCGCAGCCAATAAACCAAGTATTAACCAAATCCAAGCGGGGTAAAGGGTTTCAACAGCTTTTATCTAAGCCCAACTGATCCATAACATGAAAAACAAAAAAGTCCGTTTTTCATCAAAAGTCATGCTGAAAAAAATGGTGGGAACCGGTTTTAAAGTATGGTGACGTACTATCCAATGGTGCGCAGCCAATAAACCAAGTATTAACCAAATCCAAGCGGGGTAAAGGGTTTCAACAGCTTT
Source organism: Unio pictorum (assembly GCA_030141615.1). Taxonomy (NCBI): domain Eukaryota; kingdom Metazoa; phylum Mollusca; class Bivalvia; order Unionida; family Unionidae; genus Unio; species Unio pictorum. The sequence goes on from JARLTB010000078.1 coordinate 78,439, forward strand.
TATCTAAGCCCAACTGATCCATAACATGAAAAACAAAAAAGTCCGTTTTTCATCAAAAGTCATGCTGAAAAAAATGGTGGGAACCGGTTTTAAAGTATGGTGACGTACTATCCAATGGTGCGCAGCCAATAAACCAAGTATTAACCAAATCCAAGCGGGGTAAAGGGTTTCAACAGCTTTTATCTAAGCCCAACTGATCCATAACATGAAAAACAAAAAAGTCCGTTTTTCATCAAAAGTCATGCTGAAAAAAATGGTGGGAACCGGTTTTAAAGTATGGTGACGTACTATCCAATGGTGCGCAGCCAATAAACCAAGTATTAACCAAATCCAAGCGGGGTAAAGGGTTTCAACAGCTTTTATCTAAGCCCAACTGATCCATAACATGAAAAACAAAAAAGTCCGTTTTTCATCAAAAGTCATGCTGAAAAAAATGGTGGGAACCGGTTTTAAAGTATGGTGACGTACTATCCAATGGTGCGCAGCCAATAAACCAAGTATTAACCAAATCCAAGCGGGGTAAAGGGTTTCAACAGCTTTTATCTAAGCCCAACTGATCCATAACATGAAAAACAAAAAAGTCCGTTTTTCATCAAAAGTCATGCTGAAAAAAATGGTGGGAACCGGTTTTAAAGTATGGTGACGTACTATCCAATGGTGCGCAGCCAATAAACCAAGTATTAACCAAATCCAAGCGGGGTAAAGGGTTTCAACAGCTTTTATCTAAGCCCAACTGATCCATAACATGAAAAACAAAAAAGTCCGTTTTTCATCAAAAGTCATGCTGAAAAAAATGGTGGGAACCGGTTTTAAAGTATGGTGACGTACTATCCAATGGTGCGCAGCCAATAAACCAAGTATTAACCAAATCCAAGCGGGGTAAAGGGTTTCAACAGCTTTTATCTAAGCCCAACTGATCCATAACATGAAAAACAAAAAAGTCCGTTTTTCATCAAAAGTCATGCTGAAAAAAATGGTGGGAACCGGTTTTAAAGTATGGTGACGTACTATCCAATGGTGCGCAGCCAATAAACCAAGTATTAACCAAATCCAAGCGGGGTAAAGGGTTTCAACAGCTTTTATCTAAGCCCAACTGATCCATAACATGAAAAACAAAAAAGTCCGTTTTTCATCAAAAGTCATGCTGAAAAAAATGGTGGGAACCGGTTTTAAAGTATGGTGACGTACTATCCAATGGTGCGCAGCCAATAAACCAAGTATTAACCAAATCCAAGCGGGGTAAAGGGTTTCAACAGCTTTTATCTAAGCCCAACTGATCCATAACATGAAAAACAAAAAAGTCCGTTTTTCATCAAAAGTCATGCTGAAAAAAATGGTGGGAACCGGTTTTAAAGTATGGTGACGTACTATCCAATGGTGCGCAGCCAATAAACCAAGTATTAACCAAATCCAAGCGGGGTAAAGGGTTTCAACAGCTTTTATCTAAGCCCAACTGATCCATAACATGAAAAACAAAAAAGTCCGTTTTTCATCAAAAGTCATGCTGAAAAAAATGGTGGGAACCGGTTTTAAAGTATGGTGACGTACTATCCAATGGTGCGCAGCCAATAAACCAAGTATTAACCAAATCCAAGCGGGGTAAAGGGTTTCAACAGCTTTTATCTAAGCCCAACTGATCCATAACATGAAAAACAAAAAAGTCCGTTTTTCATCAAAAGTCATGCTGAAAAAAATGGTGGGAACCGGTTTTAAAGTATGGTGACGTACTATCCAATGGTGCGCAGCCAATAAACCAAGTATTAACCAAATCCAAGCGGGGTAAAGGGTTTCAACAGCTTTTATCTAAGCCCAACTGATCCATAACATGAAAAACAAAAAAGTCCGTTTTTCATCAAAAGTCATGCTGAAAAAAATGGTGGGAACCGGTTTTAAAGTATGGTGACGTACTATCCAATGGTGCGCAGCCAATAAACCAAGTATTAACCAAATCCAAGCGGGGTAAAGGGTTTCAACAGCTTTTATCTAAGCCCAACTGATCCATAACATGAAAAACAAAAAAGTCCGTTTTTCATCAAAAGTCATGCTGAAAAAAATGGTGGGAACCGGTTTTAAAGTATGGTGACGTACTATCCAATGGTGCGCAGCCAATAAACCAAGTATTAACCAAATCCAAGCGGGGTAAAGGGTTTCAACAGCTTTTATCTAAGCCCAACTGATCCATAACATGAAAAACAAAAAAGTCCGTTTTTCATCAAAAGTCATGCTGAAAAAAATGGTGGGAACCGGTTTTAAAGTATGGTGACGTACTATCCAATGGTGCGCAGCCAATAAACCAAGTATTAACCAAATCCAAGCGGGGTAAAGGGTTTCAACAGCTTTTATCTAAGCCCAACTGATCCATAACATGAAAAACAAAAAAGTCCGTTTTTCATCAAAAGTCATGCTGAAAAAAATGGTGGGAACCGGTTTTAAAGTATGGTGACGTACTATCCAATGGTGCGCAGCCAATAAACCAAGTATTAACCAAATCCAAGCGGGGTAAAGGGTTTCAACAGCTTTTATCTAAGCCCAACTGATCCATAACATGAAAAACAAAAAAGTCCGTTTTTCATCAAAAGTCATGCTGAAAAAAATGGTGGGAACCGGTTTTAAAGTATGGTGACGTACTATCCAATGGTGCGCAGCCAATAAACCAAGTATTAACCAAATCCAAGCGGGGTAAAGGGTTTCAACAGCTTTTATCTAAGCCCAACTGATCCATAACATGAAAAACAAAAAAGTCCGTTTTTCATCAAAAGTCATGCTGAAAAAAATGGTGGGAACCGGTTTTAAAGTATGGTGACGTACTATCCAATGGTGCGCAGCCAATAAACCAAGTATTAACCAAATCCAAGCGGGGTAAAGGGTTTCAACAGCTTTTATCTAAGCCCAACTGATCCATAACATGAAAAACAAAAAAGTCCGTTTTTCATCAAAAGTCATGCTGAAAAAAATGGTGGGAACCGGTTTTAAAGTATGGTGACGTACTATCCAATGGTGCGCAGCCAATAAACCAAGTATTAACCAAATCCAAGCGGGGTAAAGGGTTTCAACAGCTTTTATCTAAGCCCAACTGATCCATAACATGAAAAACAAAAAAGTCCGTTTTTCATCAAAAGTCATGCTGAAAAAAATGGTGGGAACCGGTTTTAAAGTATGGTGACGTACTATCCAATGGTGCGCAGCCAATAAACCAAGTATTAACCAAATCCAAGCGGGGTAAAGGGTTTCAACAGCTTTTATCTAAGCCCAACTGATCCATAACATGAAAAACAAAAAAGTCCGTTTTTCATCAAAAGTCATGCTGAAAAAAATGGTGGGAACCGGTTTTAAAGTATGGTGACGTACTATCCAATGGTGCGCAGCCAATAAACCAAGTATTAACCAAATCCAAGCGGGGTAAAGGGTTTCAACAGCTTTTATCTAAGCCCAACTGATCCATAACATGAAAAACAAAAAAGTCCGTTTTTCATCAAAAGTCATGCTGAAAAAAATGGTGGGAACCGGTTTTAAAGTATGGTGACGTACTATCCAATGGTGCGCAGCCAATAAACCAAGTATTAACCAAATCCAAGCGGGGTAAAGGGTTTCAACAGCTTTTATCTAAGCCCAACTGATCCATAACATGAAAAACAAAAAAGTCCGTTTTTCATCAAAAGTCATGCTGAAAAAAATGGTGGGAACCGGTTTTAAAGTATGGTGACGTACTATCCAATGGTGCGCAGCCAATAAACCAAGTATTAACCAAATCCAAGCGGGGTAAAGGGTTTCAACAGCTTTTATCTAAGCCCAACTGATCCATAACATGAAAAACAAAAAAGTCCGTTTTTCATCAAAAGTCATGCTGAAAAAAATGGTGGGAACCGGTTTTAAAGTATGGTGACGTACTATCCAATGGTGCGCAGCCAATAAACCAAGTATTAACCAAATCCAAGCGGGGTAAAGGGTTTCAACAGCTTTTATCTAAGCCCAACTGATCCATAACATGAAAAACAAAAAAGTCCGTTTTTCATCAAAAGTCATGCTGAAAAAAATGGTGGGAACCGGTTTTAAAGTATGGTGACGTACTATCCAATGGTGCGCAGCCAATAAACCAAGTATTAACCAAATCCAAGCGGGGTAAAGGGTTTCAACAGCTTTTATCTAAGCCCAACTGATCCATAACATGAAAAACAAAAAAGTCCGTTTTTCATCAAAAGTCATGCTGAAAAAAATGGTGGGAACCGGTTTTAAAGTATGGTGACGTACTATCCAATGGTGCGCAGCCAATAAACCAAGTATTAACCAAATCCAAGCGGGGTAAAGGGTTTCAACAGCTTTTATCTAAGCCCAACTGATCCATAACATGAAAAACAAAAAAGTCCGTTTTTCATCAAAAGTCATGCTGAAAAAAATGGTGGGAACCGGTTTTAAAGTATGGTGACGTACTATCCAATGGTGCGCAGCCAATAAACCAAGTATTAACCAAATCCAAGCGGGGTAAAGGGTTTCAACAGCTTTTATCTAAGCCCAACTGATCCATAACATGAAAAACAAAAAAGTCCGTTTTTCATCAAAAGTCATGCTGAAAAAAATGGTGGGAACCGGTTTTAAAGTATGGTGACGTACTATCCAATGGTGCGCAGCCAATAAACCAAGTATTAACCAAATCCAAGCGGGGTAAAGGGTTTCAACAGCTTTTATCTAAGCCCAACTGATCCATAACATGAAAAACAAAAAAGTCCGTTTTTCATCAAAAGTCATGCTGAAAAAAATGGTGGGAACCGGTTTTAAAGTATGGTGACGTACTATCCAATGGTGCGCAGCCAATAAACCAAGTATTAACCAAATCCAAGCGGGGTAAAGGGTTTCAACAGCTTTTATCTAAGCCCAACTGATCCATAACATGAAAAACAAAAAAGTCCGTTTTTCATCAAAAGTCATGCTGAAAAAAATGGTGGGAACCGGTTTTAAAGTATGGTGACGTACTATCCAATGGTGCGCAGCCAATAAACCAAGTATTAACCAAATCCAAGCGGGGTAAAGGGTTTCAACAGCTTTTATCTAAGCCCAACTGATCCATAACATGAAAAACAAAAAAGTCCGTTTTTCATCAAAAGTCATGCTGAAAAAAATGGTGGGAACCGGTTTTAAAGTATGGTGACGTACTATCCAATGGTGCGCAGCCAATAAACCAAGTATTAACCAAATCCAAGCGGGGTAAAGGGTTTCAACAGCTTTTATCTAAGCCCAACTGATCCATAACATGAAAAACAAAAAAGTCCGTTTTTCATCAAAAGTCATGCTGAAAAAAATGGTGGGAACCGGTTTTAAAGTATGGTGACGTACTATCCAATGGTGCGCAGCCAATAAACCAAGTATTAACCAAATCCAAGCGGGGTAAAGGGTTTCAACAGCTTTTATCTAAGCCCAACTGATCCATAACATGAAAAACAAAAAAGTCCGTTTTTCATCAAAAGTCATGCTGAAAAAAATGGTGGGAACCGGTTTTAAAGTATGGTGACGTACTATCCAATGGTGCGCAGCCAAAAACCAAGTATTAACCAAATCCAAGCGGGGTAAAGGGTTTCAACAGCTTTTATCTAAGCCCAACTGATCCATAACATGAAAAACAAAAAAGTCCGTTTTTCATCAAAAGTCATGCTGAAAAAAATGGTGGGAACCGGTTTTAAAGTATGGTGACGTACTATCCAATGGTGCGCAGCCAATAAACCAAGTATTAACCAAATACAAGCGGGGTAAAGGGTTTCAACAGCTTTTATCTAAGCCCAACTGTACCATAACATGAAAAACAAAAAAGTCCGTTTTTCATCAAAAGTCATGCTGAAAAAAATGGTGGGAACCGGTTTTAAAGTATGGTGACGTACTATCCAATGGTGCGCAGCCAATAAACCAAGTATTAACCAAATCCAAGCGGGGTAAAGGGTTTCAACAGCTTTTATCTAAGCCCAACTGATCCATAACATGAAAAACAAAAAAGTCCGTTTTTCATCAAAAGTCATGCTGAAAAAAATGGTGGGAACCGGTTTTAAAGTATGGTGACGTACTATCCAATGGTGCGCAGCCAATAAACCAAGTATTAACCAAATCCAAGCGGGGTAAAGGGTTTCAACAGCTTTTATCTAAGCCCAACTGATCCATAACATGAAAAACAAAAAAGTCCGTTTTTCATCAAAAGTCATGCTGAAAAAAATGGTGGGAACCGGTTTTAAAGTATGGTGACGTACTATCCAATGGTGCGCAGCCAATAAACCAAGTATTAACCAAATCCAAGCGGGGTAAAGGGTTTCAACAGCTTTTATCTAAGCCCAACTGATCCATAACATGAAAAACAAAAAAGTCCGTTTTTCATCAAAAGTCATGCTGAAAAACAATGGTGGGAACCGGTTTTAAAGTATGGTGACGTACTATCCAATGGTGCGCAGCCAATAAACCAAGTATTAACCAAATCAAGCGGGGGCAAAGGGTTTCAACAGCTTTTATCTAAGCCCAACTGATCCATAACATGAAAAACAAAAAAGTGCGTTTTTCATCAAAAGTCATGCTGAAAAAAATGGTGGGAACCGGTTTTAAAGTATGGTGACGTACTATCCAATGGTGCGCAGCCAATAAACCAAGTATTAACCAAATCCAAGCGGGGTAAAGGGTTTCAACAGCTTTTATCTAAGCCCAACTGATCCATAACATGAAAAACAAAAAAGTCCGTTTTTCATCAAAAGTCATGCTGAAAAAAATGGTGGGAACCGGTTTTAAAGTATGGTGACGTACTATCCAATGGTGCGCAGCCAATAAACCAAGTATTAACCAAATCCAAGCGGGGTAAAGGGTTTCAACAGCTTTTATCTAAGCCCAACTGATCCATAACATGAAAAACAAAAAAGTCCGTTTTTTCATCAAAAGTCATGCTGAAAAAAATGGTGGGAACCGGTTTTAAAGTATGGTGACGTACTATCCAATGGTGCGCAGCCAATAAACCAAGTATTAACCAAATCCAAGCGGGGTAAAGGGTTTCAACAGCTTTTATCTAAGCCCAACTGATCCATAACATGAAAAACAAAAAAGTCCGTTTTTCATCAAAAGTCATGCTGAAAAAAATGGTGGGAACCGGTTTTAAAGTATGGTGACGTACTATCCAATGGTGCGCAGCCAATAAACCAAGTATTAACCAAATCCAAGCGGGGTAAAGGGTTTCAACAGCTTTTATCTAAGCCCAACTGATCCATAACATGAAAAACAAAAAAGTCCGTTTTTCATCAAAAGTCATGCTGAAAAAAATGGTGGGAACCGGTTTTAAAGTATGGTGACGTACTATCCAATGGTGCGCAGCCAATAAACCAAGTATTAACCAAATCCAAGCGGGGTAAAGGGTTTCAACAGCTTTTATCTAAGCCCAACTGATCCATAACATGAAAAACAAAAAAGTCCGTTTTTCATCAAAAGTCATGCTGAAAAAAATGGTGGGAACCGGTTTTAAAGTATGGTGACGTACTATCCAATGGTGCGCAGCCAATAAACCAAGTATTAACCAAATCCAAGCGGGGTAAAGGGTTTCAACAGCTTTTATCTAAGCCCAACTGATCCATAACATGAAAAACAAAAAAGTCCGTTTTTCATCAAAAGTCATGCTGAAAAAAATGGTGGGAACCGGTTTTAAAGTATGGTGACGTACTATCCAATGGTGCGCAGCCAATAAACCAAGTATTAACCAAATCCAAGCGGGGTAAAGGGTTTCAACAGCTTTTATCTAAGCCCAACTGATCCATAACATGAAAAACAAAAAAGTCCGTTTTTCATCAAAAGTCATGCTGAAAAAAATGGTGGGAACCGGTTTTAAAGTATGGTGACGTACTATCCAATGGTGCGCAGCCAATAAACCAAGTATTAACCAAATCCAAGCGGGGTAAAGGGTTTCAACAGCTTTTATCTAAGCCCAACTGATCCATAACATGAAAAACAAAAAAGTCCGTTTTTCATCAAAAGTCATGCTGAAAAAAATGGTGGGAACCGGTTTTAAAGTATGGTGACGTACTATCCAATGGTGCGCAGCCAATAAACCAAGTATTAACCAAATCCAAGCGGGGTAAAGGGTTTCAACAGCTTTTATCTAAGCCCAACTGATCCATAACATGAAAAACAAAAAAGTCCGTTTTTCATCAAAAGTCATGCTGAAAAAAATGGTGGGAACCGGTTTTAAAGTATGGTGACGTACTATCCAATGGTGCGCAGCCAATAAACCAAGTATTAACCAAATCCAAGCGGGGTAAAGGGTTTCAACAGCTTTTATCTAAGCCCAACTGATCCATAACATGAAAAACAAAAAAGTCCGTTTTTCATCAAAAGTCATGCTGAAAAAAATGGTGGGAACCGGTTTTAAAGTATGGTGACGTACTATCCAATGGTGCGCAGCCAATAAACCAAGTATTAACCAAATCCAAGCGGGGTAAAGGGTTTCAACAGCTTTTATCTAAGCCCAACTGATCCATAACATGAAAAACAAAAAAGTCCGTTTTTCATCAAAAGTCATGCTGAAAAAAATGGTGGGAACCGGTTTTAAAGTATGGTGACGTACTATCCAATGGTGCGCAGCCAATAAACCAAGTATTAACCAAATCCAAGCGGGGTAAAGGGTTTCAACAGCTTTTATCTAAGCCCAACTGATCCATAACATGAAAAACAAAAAAGTCCGTTTTTCATCAAAAGTCATGCTGAAAAAAATGGTGGGAACCGGTTTTAAAGTATGGTGACGTACTATCCAATGGTGCGCAGCCAATAAACCAAGTATTAACCAAATCCAAGCGGGGTAAAGGGTTTCAACAGCTTTTATCTAAGCCCAACTGATCCATAACATGAAAAACAAAAAAGTCCGTTTTTCATCAAAAGTCATGCTGAAAAAAATGGTGGGAACCGGTTTTAAAGTATGGTGACGTACTATCCAATGGTGCGCAGCCAATAAACCAAGTATTAACCAAATCCAAGCGGGGTAAAGGGTTTCAACAGCTTTTATCTAAGCCCAACTGATCCATAACATGAAAAACAAAAAAGTCCGTTTCTCATCAAAAGTCATGCTGAAAAAAATGGTGGGAACCGGTTTTAAAGTATGGTGACGTACTATCCACTGGTGCGCAGCCAATAAACCAAGTATTAACCAAATCCAAGCGGGGTAAAGGGTTTCAACAGCTTTTATCTAAGCCCAACTGATCCATAACATGAAAAACAAAAAAGTCCGTTTTTCATCAAAAGTCATGCTGAAAAAAATGGTGGGAACCGGTTTTAAAGTATGGTGACGTACTATCCAATGGTGCGCAGCCAATAAACCAAGTATTAACCAAATCCAAGCGGGGTAAAGGGTTTCAACAGCTTTTATCTAAGCCCAACTGATCCATAACATGAAAAACAAAAAAGTCCGTTTTTCATCAAAAGTCATGCTGAAAAAAATGGTGGGAACCGGTTTTAAAGTATGGTGACGTACTATCCAATGGTGCGCAGCCAATAAACCAAGTATTAACCAAATCCAAGCGGGGTAAAGGGTTTCAACAGCTTTTATCTAAGCCCAACTGATCCATAACATGAAAAACAAAAAAGTCCGTTTTTCATCAAAAGTCATGCTGAAAAAAATGGTGGGAACCGGTTTTAAAGTATGGTGACGTACTATCCAATGGTGCGCAGCCAATAAACCAAGTATTAACCAAATCCAAGCGGGGGTAAAGGGTTTCAACAGCTTTTATCTAAGCCCAACTGATCCATAACATGAAAAACAAAAAAGTCCGTTTTTCATCAAAAGTCATGCTGAAAAAAATGGTGGGAACCGGTTTTAAAGTATGGTGACGTACTATCCAATGGTGCGCAGCCAATAAACCAAGTATTAACCAAATACAAGCGGGGTAAAGGGTTTCAACAGCTTTTATCTAAGCCCAACTGATCCATAACATGAAAAACAAAAAAGTCCGTTTTTCATCAAAAGTCATGCTGAAAAAAATGGTGGGAACCGGTTTTAAAGTATGGTGACGTACTATCCAATGGTGCGCAGCCAATAAACCAAGTATTAACCAAATCCAAGCGGGGTAAAGGGTTTCAACAGCTTTTATCTAAGCCCAACTGATCCATAACATGAAAAACAAAAAAGTCCGTTTTTCATCAAAAGTCATGCTGAAAAAAATGGTGGGAACCGGTTTTAAAGTATGGTGACGTACTATCCAATGGTGCGCAGCCAATAAACCAAGTATTAACCAAATCCAAGCGGGGTAAAGGGTTTCAACAGCTTTTATCTAAGCCCAACTGATCCATAACATGAAAAACAAAAAAGTCCGTTTTTCATCAAAAGTCATGCTGAAAAAAATGGTGGGAACCGGTTTTAAAGTATGGTGACGTACTATCCAATGGTGCGCAGCCAATAAACCAAGTATTAACCAAATCCAAGCGGGGTAAAGGGTTTCAACAGCTTTTATCTAAGCCCAACTGATCCATAACATGAAAAACAAAAAAGTCCGTTTTTCATCAAAAGTCATGCTGAAAAAAATGGTGGGAACCGGTTTTAAAGTATGGTGACGTACTATCCAATGGTGCGCAGCCAATAAACCAAGTATTAACCAAATCAAGCGGGGGCAAAGGGTTTCAACAGCTTTTATCTAAGCCCAACTGATCCATAACATGAAAAACAAAAAAGTGCGTTTTTCATCAAAAGTCATGCTGAAAAAAATGGTGGGAACCGGTTTTAAAGTATGGTGACGTACTATCCAATGGTGCGCAGCCAATAAACCAAGTATTAACCATATCCAAGCGGGGTAAAGGGTTTCAACAGCTTTTATCTAAGCCCAACTGATCCATAACATGAAAAACAAAAAAGTCCGTTTTTCATCAAAAGTCATGCTGAAAAAAATGGTGGGAACCGGTTTTAAAGTATGGTGACGTACTATCCAATGATACGCAGCCAATAAACCAAGTATTAACCAAATCCAAGCGGGGTAAAGGGTTTCAACAGATTTTATCTAAGCCCAACTGATCCATAACATGAAAAACAAAAAAGTCCGTTTTTCATCAAAAGTCATGCTGAAAAAAATGGTGGGAACCGGTTTTAAAGTATGGTGACGTACTATCCAATGGTGCGCAGCCAATAAACCAAGTATTAACCAAATCCAAGCGGGGTAAAGGGTTTCAACAGCTTTTATCTAAGCCCAACTGATCCATAACATGAAAAACAAAAAAGTCCGTTTTTCATCAAAAGTCATGCTGAAAAAAATGGTGGGAACCGGTTTTAAAGTATGGTGACGTACTATCCAATGGTGCGCAGCCAATAAACCAAGTATTAACCAAATCCAAGCGGGGTAAAGGGTTTCAACAGCTTTTATCTAAGCCCAACTGATCCATAACATGAAAAACAAAAAAGTCCGTTTTTCATCAAAAGTCATGCTGAAAAAAATGGTGGGAAACCGGTTTTAAAGTATGGTGACGTACTATCCAATGGTGCGCAGCCAATAAACCAAGTATTAACCAAATCCAAGCGGGGTAAAGGGTTTCAACAGCTTTTATCTAAGCCCAACTGATCCATAACATGAAAAACAAAAAAGTCCGTTTTTCATCAAAAGTCATGCTGAAAAAAATGGTGGGAACCGGTTTTAAAGTATGGTGACGTACTATCCAATGGTGCGCAGCCAATAAACCAAGTATTAACCAAATCCAAGCGGGGTAAAGGGTTTCAACAGCTTTTATCTAAGCCCAACTGATCCATAACATGAAAAACAAAAAAGTCCGTTTTTCATCAAAAGTCATGCTGAAAAAAATGGTGGGAACCGGTTTTAAAGTATGGTGACGTACTATCCAATGGTGCGCAGCCAATAAACCAAGTATTAACCAAATCCAAGCGGGGGTAAAGGGTTTCAACAGCTTTTATCTAAGCCCAACTGATCCATAACATGAAAAACAAAAAAGTCCGTTTTTCATCAAAAGTCATGCTGAAAAAAATGGTGGGAACCGGTTTTAAAGTATGGTGACGTACTATCCAATGGTGCGCAGCCAATAAACCAAGTATTAACCAAATCCAAGCGGGGTAAAGGGTTTCAACAGCTTTTATCTAAGCCCAACTGATCCATAACATGAAAAACAAAAAAGTCCGTTTTTCATCAAAAGTCATGCTGAAAAAAATGGTGGGAACCGGTTTTAAAGTATGGTGACGTACTATCCAATGGTGCGCAGCAATAAACCAAGTATTAACCAAATCCAAGCGGGGTAAAGGGTTTCAACAGCTTTTATCTAAGCCCAACTGATCCATAACATGAAAAACAAAAAAGTTCGTTTTTCATCAAAAGTCATGCTGAAAAAAATGGTGGGAACCGGTTTTAAAGTATGGTGACGTACTATCCAATGGTGCGCAGCCAATAAACCAAGTATTAACCAAATCCAAGCGGGGGTAAAGGGTTTCAACAGCTTTTATCTAAGCCCAACTGATCCATAACATGAAAAACAAAAAAGTCCGTTTTTCATCAAAAGTCATGCTGAAAAAAAATGGTGGGAACCGGTTTTAAAGTATGGTGACGTACTATCCAATGGTGCGCAGCCAATAAACCAAGTATTAACCAAATCCAAGCGGGGTAAAGGGTTTCAACTGCTTTTATCTAAGCCCAACTGATCCATAACATGAAAAACAAAAAAGTCCGTTTTTCATCAAAAGTCATGCTGAAAAAAATGGTGGGAACCGGTTTTAAAGTATGGTGACGTACTATCCAATGGTGCGCAGCCAATAAACCAAGTATTAACCAAATCCAAGCGGGGTAAAGGGTTTCAACAGCTTTTATCTAAGCCCAACTGATCCATAACATGAAAAACAAAAAAGTCCGTTTTTCATCAAAAGTCATGCTGAAAAAAATGGTGGGAACCGGTTTTAAAGTATGGTGACGTACTATCCAATGGTGCGCAGCCAATAAACCAAGTATTAACCAAATCCAAGCGGGGTAAAGGGTTTCAACAGCTTTTATCTAAGCCCAACTGATCCATAACATGAAAAACAAAAAAGTCCGTTTTTCATCAAAAGTCATGCTGAAAAAAATGGTGGGAACCGGTTTTAAAGTATGGTGACGTACTATCCAATGGTGCGCAGCCAATAAACCAAGTATTAACCAAATCCAAGCGGGGGTAAAGGGTTTCAACAGCTTTTATCTAAGCCCAACTGATCCATAACATGAAAAACAAAAAAGTCCGTTTCTCATCAAAAGTCATGCTGAAAAAAATGGTGGGAACCGGTTTTAAAGTATGGTGACGTACTATCCAATGGTGCGCAGCCAATAAACCAAGTATTAACCAAATCCAAGCGGGGTAAAGGGTTTCAACAGCTTTTATCTAAGCCCAACTGATCCATAACATGAAAAACAAAAAAGTCCGTTTTTCATCAAAAGTCATGCTGAAAAAAATGGTGGGAACCGGTTTTAAAGTATGGTGACGTACTATCCAATGGTGCGCAGCCAATAAACCAAGTATTAACCAAATCCAAGCGGGGTAAAGGGTTTCAACAGCTTTTATCTAAGCCCAACTGATCCATAACATGAAAAACAAAAAAGTCCGTTTTTCATCAAAAGTCATGCTGAAAAAAATGGTGGGAACCGGTTTTAAAGTATGGTGACGTACTATCCAATGGTGCGCAGCCAATAAACCAAGTATTAACCAAATCCAAGCGGGGTAAAGGGTTTCAACAGCTTTTATCTAAGCCCAACTGATCCATAACATGAAAAACAAAAAAGTCCGTTTTTCATCAAAAGTCATGCTGAAAAAAATGGTGGGAACCGGTTTTAAAGTATGGTGACGTACTATCCAATGGTGCGCAGCCAATAAACCAAGTATTAACCAAATCCAAGCGGGGTAAAGGGTTTCAACAGCTTTTATCTAAGCCCAACTGATCCATAACATGAAAAACAAAAAAGTCCGTTTTTCATCAAAAGTCATGCTGAAAAAAATGGTGGGAACCGGTTTTAAAGTATGGTGACGTACTATCCAATGGTGCGCAGCCAATAAACCAAGTATTAACCAAATCCAAGCGGGGTAAAGGGTTTCAACAGCTTTTATCTAAGCCCAACTGATCCATAACACTAAAAACAAAAAAGTCCGTTTTTCATCAAAAGTCATGCTGAAAAAAATGGTGGGAACCGGTTTTAAAGTATGGTGACGTACTATCCAATGGTGCGCAGCCAATAAACCAAGTATTAACCAAATCCAAGCGGGGTAAAGGGTTTCAACAGCTTTTATCTAAGCCCAACTGATCCATAACATGAAAAACAAAAAAGTCCGTTTTTCATCAAAAGTCATGCTGAAAAAAATGGTGGGAACCGGTTTTAAAGTATGGTGACGTACTATCCAATGGTGCGCAGCCAATAAACCAAGTATTAACCAAATCCAAGCGGGGTAAACGGTTTCAACAGCTTTTATCTAAGCCCAACTGATCCATAACATGAAAAACAAAAAAGTCCGTTTTTCATCAAAAGTCATGCTGAAAAAAATGGTGGGAACCGGTTTTAAAGTATGGTGACGTACTATCCAATGGTGCGCAGCCAATAAACCAAGTATTAACCAAATCCAAGCGGGGTAAAGGGTTTCAACAGCTTTTATCTAAGCCCAACTGATCCATAACATGAAAAACAAAAAAGTCCGTTTTTCATCAAAAGTCATGCTGAAAAAAATGGTGGGAACCGGTTTTAAAGTATGGTGACGTACTATCCAATGGTGCGCAGCCAATAAACCAAGTATTAACCAAATCCAAGCGGGGTAAAGGGTTTCAACAGCTTTTATCTAAGCCCAACTGATCCATAACATGAAAAACAAAAAAGTCCGTTTTTCATCAAAAGTCATGCTGAAAAAAATGGTGGGAACCGGTTTTAAAGTATGGTGACGTACTATCCAATGGTGCGCAGCCAATAAACCAAGTATTAACCAAATCCAAGCGGGGTAAAGGGTTTCAACAGCTTTTATCTAAGCCCAACTGATCCATAACATGAAAAACAAAAAAGTCCGTTTTTCATCAAAAGTCATGCTGAAAAAAATGGTGGGAACCGGTTTTAAAGTATGGTGACGTACTATCCAATGGTGCGCAGCCAATAAACCATGTATTAACCAAATCCAAGCGGGGTAAAGGGTTTCAACAGCTTTTATCTAAGCCCAACTGATCCATAACATGAAAAACAAAAAAGTCCGTTTTTCATCAAAAGTCATGCTGAAAAAAATGGTGGGAACCGGTTTTAAAGTATGGTGACGTACTATCCAATGGTGCGCAGCCAATAAACCAAGTATTAACCAAATCCAAGCGGGGTAAAGGGTTTCAACTGCTTTTATCTAAGCCCAACTGATCCATAACATGAAAAACAAAAAAGTCCGTTTTTCATCAAAAGTCATGCTGAAAAAAATGGTGGGAACCGGTTTTAAAGTATGGTGACGTACTATCCAATGGTGCGCAGCCAATAAACCAAGTATTAACCAAATCCCAGCGGCGTAAAGGGTTTCAACAGCTTTTATCTAAGCCCAACTGATCCATAACATGAAAAACAAAAAAGTCCGTTTTTCATCAAAAGTCATGCTGAAAAAAATGGTGGGAACCGGTTTTAAAGTATGGTGACGTACTATCCAATGGTGCGCAGCCAATAAACCAAGTATTAACCAAATCCAAGCGGGGTAAAGGGTTTCAACAGCTTTTATCTAAGCCCAACTGATCCATAACATGAAAAACAAAAAAGTCCGTTTTTCATCAAAAGTCATGCTGACAAAAATGGTGGGAACCGGTTTTAAAGTATGGTGACGTACTATCCAATGGTGCGCAGCCAATAAACCAAGTATTAACCAAATCCAAGCGGGGTAAAGGGTTTCAACAGCTTTTATCTAAGCCCAACTGATCCATAACATGAAAAACAAAAAAGTCCGTTTTTCATCAAAAGTCATGCTGAAAAAAATGGTGGGAACCGGTTTTAAAGTATGGTGACGTACTATCCAATGGTGCGCAGCCAATAAACCAAGTATTAACCAAATCCAAGCGGGGTAAAGGGTTTCAACAGCTTTTATCTAAGCCCAACTGATCCATAACATGAAAAACAAAAAAGTCCGTTTTTCATCAAAAGTCATGCTGAAAAAAATGGTGGGAACCGGTTTTAAAGTATGGTGACGTACAGCAGCAGAGAGGGTGAGCCGGACAACATTTTTAACCAAGTTTTCACTGAAATCAGGCTTCTACGGCCAAGATATTGTGAATCGGATACAAGTTTTCATTGAAATCAGGCAAATAAATCATTGATTAGGCAAAAAAAAAATCAATGAAATCAGGCAAAAAATAATAATGAAAAATCAATGAAATCAAAAACTTTTCAAGAGATTACAACGTCGTTGTCACTCACCCTCTCAACCGAATATTTGATCCAGTCCGATACGATATCGTGTCCGAGGGTCGAAAATCACTACGACTTTACAAACAGACTTATTTGTAAAACCTCCTCTTGTAAATCAATCAGATTATTAGACTGGTCAGTGAGTTTGAAATTAATTCTGGTTAATGAATTATTATGACATCGCATATAGACTGGATTCACCGGAGACTCGATTATTAAAAATCCTGGAGGAGCTATTGGTGCAAATGAATACAAAATATACCCTTGCTGAGCTTGATTTGATCGTTCTAAATTTATTTGATAGCTTCCTTCGATAACGTCACACACTAAATTGAGCGCAATCACCGATGAAATATTCACGTTGAACGGAGCGATATGCCTGCCACCACCATCTGGATCATTATTGTGTTTGAGGATTTTTATTTCCGGTGATGATGTTTTTTTCCACGTATCATGAATTATTTTAAAACCAACATCGATGGCATCACTGAGAAGTTTTGTTAGTTCTGGTACGTTATATCCCGGTAGTTTGACTGTTGGAATATCCTTGACGGGGATGCCCTTGCCGTCTGCAAAAATTTTTCTTGTTGTAGGATTACTGTCACCTAATACTTCTTGAATAATTTGCGCATTAAATGTTTCCATGTCATTGATGATTTTGTTACATGTTTCTACGACGCTGATAAATTCATCTCGGGTAAGAGAGCCGGATTTAAGAGGAATTAACAACAGTGAAAAATCATTATTCATTGCTATGAAATTGTCATTGATTTTAAGTTCGTTAATAAAAAGATATCTCCCTCCCTTATCTATAGTGCTAAGAGCAAAAAAATTTCTAACAATACTGTAATCACTATAGCCTTTTACTGGATTACCAGATTTTATCCTGTCGGTGATATAATCAGTTTTTTGTGGTTCTGGTAATTTAACGGTTTTCCCCCCGGGTGGTAATTCAGGCCATCCTAGTACGGTCCTTATTGAGCTTTGATAGATATCTATGACGTATTCTTCTGAGTTTATTTCAATGGCAGATGATAGTGTTGGCTCATGAACTGTTATAGCTATTTTTGATTCTGCTCCAGTAATCGATTTTATTCTACGCGCGAATTCATTATTGATTTGTTCGATTTGGTATGATCCGGTTGGTATGGAAACAACGTTCCAGTCTGGGGTACCGTCGGGTTTATTCTTATTTGCAAATACCAGGGAATTATTCGGTTGTTGACCACCAAATGATTTTGACCTAATATTAGGCCAGCTATGATACACTCGTAATTTTGCTAGCGCTATCTCCTTCACAGGGACCGGAGAGGTGAAATTCACACTGAATTCTGGATTCGTTGAGGTTATTGAGATCATGCTGGTTTGTACTGGGGTTGTGTTCTCCACTATTTGTTGAAGTAATTCCATCTGTGTTGTCATCGTTGCTATACTCATGATGTATTTCTAATTTTGATACTGCGGAATCATAGACACGTATCATCACTGAGAACTCACTATCTGATATCGTTGAGGTTATTGAGATCATTTTGGTTTTTTCTGATTCCATCGGTGTTGTCATTGTTATTATACTCATGTTTTTGTATTTCTAATTTTGACATCGCAGAATCATATATATCTACCATCGCTGAAAACTCACTCTCTGATATAATTGTATCATCGAGAGATGACGATATCAATGAGGATAATTGCGAGCATGCAGTGGACACAACATGAAATTGAATTATGTAGTCTTGTAGTTTCCGTTGGCTGCATGATGATATTTTTTTTGTGATTATTGAAATTATTCCAGCGATTGTTGTTGCCGCAGAAATGCAAATTGGAACAGCTATCGGAGCCATCATTGTCACTGAAGATAGTATAATTCCAGCTCCGGTGATTACACCACTCACTGAATACACAGTAATATCAATTGCGGTAATTCTCCTGCGATATTTTTTAATTTTCATTGCATACTCCTCAGACAGGGTTTTGAGTCTAGTTTGAAATTCTCTGACCTGATCATAACGATATTGCGATGATGAAATCATTTTTATTTTAAATACGCTAGCGTTTTCAATTACGATTTACTTAAATCCGCTACGAATTCCACATACCACGTTGTTGAGACTCTAACCAAACTTTTATCAGCATATGTGATTGTGAACTTTTCAGTTGTATTCTTGTCGATGATCGTTGAAATCGTATTATTGACCCCGGATGAACTGGACGATGAAATACTAAATTGAGTCAATGGTGTCACTAGTGTTAATCGATAAATACCCTTAACGGTTGCAGTGATATCTAATGTGTTGTTTGTAGGTGTCCACTCGAATGATCCGTGTTGGATGGTGTATACTAAGTTGTTGGTTTTCGTATGAGGAATTTTTGTTTTTTCAATGACTGTTATCATCCTCGAAAGATCACCTTTGACGCCTTCGATGAAGGTTTTCGTCTCATCGATGGATTTTTTAATATCAGGGAGTTTTATTTCAATTTTATCTAACGGGGTTCCAATAAATTTATCAATGGCGTCGGTTGTTGTTTTTGTTGCTTCGTTGATAACCTTTTGATCATCAACAAACGTTTTAATTTCAGCGATAGATGGTGTAACTACAATTGGAGACCCAAAGAACTTTTGAACGACATTTCTACGGAAACCATTGTAGTTTCTTAAATGATCGTCAAATTCTTTATTGTATTCAGTGAATCTATCTGTAATCGTCGAAAAAAGTACACCCGGTTTGAGTTTACCCTGATCGGAAAATAACGCGATAGTATCCTCGATTGCGTTTTGTTGTTTAACTAAAATATCATCCAACGACACATTACTAGATTTCAATTTACCCTGTTTGTCTTGAAATACAACTATCTCATTCGGGTCGACACTTGTTAAATTCAACGTCTCAGCGATTTCATCTTTAATTTTTTTTGTTATATCCTTGATAGAACCAGGGGTTGCAGTGTCATCGGGTTTGGGTTTCAAAGATCTCCCCCAAATATCAATCATGTTATTGTAAAACTCTTTCTCTCTCTAAAAAGCGATTACTAGTGTAGTCATTTACGACAATATGAGGTGGTTTTCCCCTTGGGTTACTCAAGGAGTTAGAAATAGCGTTAAGGACATTTAATACTTCACTGCCGCATATTGGTGGGTCATTGATTTGTTGTGTTGGTAGCGTAGAATACCAAGTCTTCATTGGAAAATTTTTTATATAACGCAAAAACTCTTTTGGCGGGGCTAATCCATATGAATCGAAATAAACAATCCCACGTGGATCAATAGCGTATGCAACCCAGTGAGTTCCAGGTCCGGTGCTGTTATCGAGATTAATAATACCTGTTTCAGTTTTGTTTGGTTGATGTGGTAATTGATCTTTCATAAAAACACCTCTGAAATTTTTAATCGCTAGGTTTTTAGCAGCATCCATTAAATCAAAATTGGACATAGGAATCTTCGATTCCCGAATTAATAAACCGTTCCTGGTAGTCTCAGGCCTGATCCGTGAACGGATCTCCCGCTGTACCACGAATACGGGGTTCCTGGTAGTCTTAGACCCTTTCCCCTTTTTTTATAACCCTGTCCAGTTGCTTTTTTCAACGCCATTCCTGCTGCAGTACCAACGGCTCCTAACGCCGCTGCTTTAGCCACCGCTGGGGCTGCTGCTGCAATCAATGCTGGTATTGCCGCTAACAATGGAAATATACCACCCGTTTTCATCATATTTTTGATAGCAGCCGCAGAAAGAGTAATCTGAACACCTTTTTTGGCTGCAAGTGCATCATTGAAATGTTTTATTTGACGAGTTGTCAGTGATAATTTATTTGCACCACCAGTCATTTGATTCGGTTTCAAAGTGATTGTGGTTCCACATTTTTTAGCCGATTCTGATTGCAATTTTTTTATTTGACCAGGAGTTAACGCAACACTAATAACACTATATGACATTATACATAATAGATTGATTCTAAATCGTAAACGATTCAATGGAAAAATCGTTTAAAGATTTTCTACTGGGGCATCTACCACTCTCATTCTTCCACCAACACCTTCAAGTAGCATTGATTTATCACTGAGAATGACAGCAACCGCTCTATAATTAGCAATACCACCAGGGGTTACACGGGCTCTAAAATGTATATCAACGACAGATTGTCTCATCAAATCGAGATGTTCCAGAGAAAAGTAATAAATCGGATAGAGGCTTTTGAAATCCAATTGTGATATTTGTAGACCGGTATCCACATTTTGATCACGTGCCATAAATGACAACAATCTATGATAAACTCGTGCAATATGATTTTCTGTGTAATCAAGTTGTATATCCTCGGATGGTTCCTGCTGGCCGTTTATTCTCAGTGAGACCTCTCTAACACCTAACTGATCAAATATCATATGACTTCGTTGTTGATTACCAACTCGTGTGTTATCCTGTAACGCAATAAATATATGACGTGGCGCAGCAACACCTTGTTTTGATGCTAGGTTCCACGTGAATAACCCGTTCAGCTCTGATTGCTTCACATCTGTACTCACTGATAACCAACTCAACAACGACTTTCCCCCTTGGTCCATAAATGATAGTAATCGTTCTTCTGCGGTGATTGCTGGAGTCAACACTGGCATCCACAATGATATTTTTGTTAATTTGACTTTACCGGCATCAGCATTGGGATTTGCAGCATCTGCTGGAATCCTCCAGATTGCGTCATTATCATCACCCTTTCGTACAAGTGATACTGTATGCTTAGCTCCATAAATAACTTTTCTGACGTTTCTACAGAATCCAAATATGTGATGCAGTGGAATTGCGCATGAAAATGATTTACGCCCTACTCCCAACATTGCGTTTCGTGTTGCAGCTCCTAGATTGAAGTTAGGCTCGTTGTTTATAATCATATCCTCGACCTCAGCATCATTATTATCACGTTTTTTTGGTCGTCTTATAATAAATTGATTTCCTCCAGCCGTATTTTTAATATCCTTAGCAAACATCATAGAAGGTCCTGCTGATCTTGTATAATCATCAGAATATCTCGCTAACCCTATGATTGTTGTAGCCACATCAACATCACGATCTATCGTCTCAATTTCTTTTCCATCAATGAGATATTTTGCACTCTCAAATAACGCCATGATACCATTATTGACAAACCCGACTTGAGTACCATCTGGATACTCTGTATCATTTGTTCGTAAAATTTCTCCTTCGATTTCAATAAACGCTTCACAGGGTAGAAAGTATTTACTGGTATCATGGACTTGAAGATCAATTCTTGATCGACTATTTGAGTCTATGGCATGATAGGCGTAATATTGATAATCGCGTACAGAATCATCCTTGCCAACTGGGGCGTCTATATCAAATGCTGGATCACGTGACTTTTTGAACATTTTATTCTATTTATCAGAGTCTAAATTGGATTTTCAACGCTAGCGTTTTCTAAAGCCACTTCCTGCTATCATATTTAGATCGGGAGTTAAAGCCATTGACGCTAGTTTTTCATCGACTGCGTTATTTATAATTTTACTAACACTTGCAGGCATTTCTTCTGTGGACGGTAACGGTTTCTTTTTTCGTAAATCACTTCGTGATTTTACTAATGATGTTATTTTATTCTTTGCAGTTGAAAACGCTTTCCCGGCAAGATCTCCAACAGCACCAATACCCTTATCACGAATAACATCAATGGCTTTCATTGATAACTGTTTAGCTAACGGCATCACTTTTGGAGCCATTCTTGAAAAGAATCCTAAAATAGTATTGCCGAGGCCATCTCCATAGTATGCTTTATAAACTGGAAACCGTGAATTAACTACATAGACGAGGGTTGGTTTATCATGATTGTAATGTATGATCATTATTATAAAAACAATAGTGTTTTCAATTGCTGTGATACCCATCTGCTAACTCGTCAATGAAATCTCGATATGTTTTGATATCCATGATACCGCCGGCAAATAACCGTCTACAGATATCAGCTGCTTCATTAATTATTTCTGGAGAGTTATTTCCAGCTCGGAACCCTCCTACAAGAACTTCTAATCGTGATATATCATTGATAACACTATCAGGACAGAAACTAATCCTTGGATTTTGCAGTCCACTTCCGCTATAACCAGCTGCTTCATCTATTTTTTCTAAATCCGTTTCTTGTAAATAATCATCATTAGGTTCTTCTTGTTTTTTTTGTCTTCGTGTTGGTGTTTGACGTCGTTCTTCTAAATCATCATCATCATCATCAGGTGGTAGTTGTTGTTTTTTTTGTTTTCTTGTTTGTCTATGTGTTGGTGTTTGACGTCGTTCTTCTAATTCTCGTTGTCGCTCTTCTATTTGTTCTCTTTTATAATTACTAATTCCCCTTTGAAATTCCTTGTACCCCATCTCATCCTTATTCAAACGACCAATCCCTTTATTTAGTTTATACAAATTATCGGACCAATCATTACTTGATATTCTATCATTCTTATACTCGTCCTTTAAAAAATCTTTTTTTGAATTATAGCTTTGAGCAGCAAAATTACCAAAGGCTCGATAATCCTTTGATTTGAATAAATTAAATTGTTTTATTACTATTTTAGCATGATCAGTAAATTTATCCAACAGAGAAACAGTCGTTTTTTTCGGATCAGTTTTTTCAGTTTGTTCAGTTTTCGTTGCTAGTTTTTCAAGTACAGAAATAACAGATTTTCCCGTCTCGGGACCATCTCCCAGTAAAGCACGCTCTACCCCTTTCGTTGCTGTGGTTACTGGTTTAAACAACTCTTCAGACCCCAGAGCAAAATCAGTTTGTAAACTCTGTCGTTGTTGCAGTTTATTTCTTACAGAGTCACGAATTGGTACAAATCTCCTGATTGCATCCAGTCGTTCACGAGCCAATCGGGTTGTTAATGCTTCATTGACCATTATTTGAAATCAGAAACCATTTTTCAATTGTAAAACACTTGACATGTCGGATGATTTTTAACACCAGTGACAAAGTCACCGTGGAAGTGTTTAACGGCTCTATCAATGATGGAGAAAGTGTCCAAATTGTATATAAAATAAATAATACTGTCACTTTCCCCACTTTTTTGACATGTCAGATGATTTTTAACACAGTCATGGAAGTGTTATTTGATTGTTTTAACAGCTCTATCAAGGTTGTGGAAAGTGTCCAAATTGTATATAAAATAATTAATACTGACACTTTCCACACTTTTTTGACATTCCTCTTGAAGGTCGGCTAAAAAAAATGATAAATGATCGGGCGATAAATGATCGGGTAATCAAAAAATGATAATGGTCGGGTAATCAAAATTGTTCATTTTCTTGAATTAACGCCCGTAAGTTTCTAATTTTAGAGTTGACTTCTTTTTTCAATTCGTATTCGTTACCTAATTCTTTTCGTATCCCCTCTACGATAGTATACAACGGAACGAACACACTGATGTCACTGGAAAATGAAAGAGAGTCTTTAATAGAATTCTGAATTCTTTTGATGAGTGCATATTTCTTGGGTAGCATATATTTGTTAGTGCTGACTCCGTATACTATATATCCTGAAAATCAGACACAATTTGATCAGGATTTAACCCATCTGATAGTTTGATATCCTGATTTTTCAATTTTGCTATTTCAACTATGATGCTATTCATGTTTTCAGAATTCATTATTCTATAGCAATGACATATCTCTAATTGAAAAATATGAAGCATTAGACGTAACTAAATTGAACTTTTTGTCCACTCTTTTTTGAAATAGCCGTCTTGGTTATCCCCTCTGCAACGAAATGAACAGAAGATGAACAAATATCGAAAAATTTACCGGCTTCATTCATAGATGAAAATATTTTTTCTTCATTAGTTATTGTATTCAAAGATTTCACTGGTCTCTTCCCAACCGTTTTGCATTTTCCAGTCTTCCCCCGTTTGGAATTTTCACTTGGGGTAACAGCCTGCAGATTTGATAAAGAATTATTCCTTGGATTAGAATCCTTGTGATCAATAACAAAACCATCCTCGATCAATCCATTAAAACATTCAAATACTATTCTGTGATTGAGATATCTCTTCTTCTTCCCCCAAACAGTAAACATCAAATACCCCATACCATTGTCAGCACCAACTGATTTTTTCAGTCTACGGTTTCTGACAGTACCACCACTAGATGCCTCATAATTTGTAATCAAGGGGTGCTGTCTGAATTCTTGGTTCATATATACTATTCTATTGTTTGTCTAATTCAGTGTTTGGTTTAATAATTACATCACTGGAGAACCTTTCGATGTAGTCTTGCGGAGTTCTTATGATTTTGTCAGTGACGTTATCAGGGTCAAGGACTTTTTCAGGGTCATAATTTCTGATGGATTGTCCATTTTTGATTCTTTTATCATAATAACGCTTCAATTCCCTATATCGCTTACCACCACAATCAATACACAATTGTGATCTTCCCTTGACCCCAACCCCACATCGAATACAGGGTAACGGACCAAGACTTCCACGTCGAAAACTTTGCATATGATACCTACAGTATTCATTTTTTCTGCATGATTTGTTGCACGGGGTTACATTTCCCATCATGAGCCATTTGCAGTGATTCATTATACATAAATCTTTCATTTAAATGCTTGTTTTATATATAGCATGAAGGAGTTCAAGAGATTGACTTCGAAAAATGCTAAATTCAATACCGATAGAGAGTTTAAGAGATTATTGAAAATCAGTCCTAAATTTAATATCGATAGACCTAAAAAAACGTCCAATAGACAGAAACAACGTCCAAAACGTCCAAAACGTCCAAGAGACGGAAGCATGAAGGAGTTTAAGAGATTATTGAAAATCAGTCCTAAATTTAATCGCGATAGACCCAAACAACGTCCAAAACGTCCAAGAGACGGAAGCATGAAGGAGTTTAAGAGATTATTGAAAATCAGTCCTAAATTTAATCGCGATAGACCCAAAAAACGTGTAGTAAACAGAAACAAGAAATTACCATGGAAGGATGCTCAATTCAATCTTGATATAGTTTCTAATACACCCAAGAATAAAATTCTTGATAAGGCTATCAGAGACTGTTTTAATGAATTCAAGCGTGATGGAGCATCTTATTGTTGGTCAACATTTCGAATTGATGGTGTTGTTGACGCTACCATGACTGATGAAAAAGCAGCAGTGATCATTTCACGTGTTGGGGAAAAAAGTCATTTTTTCCGAATCAAATTCATTATCCGTGAGAATGGAAAATGGATTATTAGGGATAAATTTGAACCCATCTTGAAGGGCAAAAAAACTATCACTGTGAATCAGGATTCAAAACCGGGAATTTTGACCGGAATTGATAAACCCTACTACGAAAGATCTTATCCTGTCACAGCAGTTGTTTACGGAATCTATCCGCTCAATGAAAAACCTGATATTGCAAAACTAGCACCCATGAAATATTCGACAGGGCTTAATTGTGTAGCAGAACGAATAATAGAACACTTCACAAATGCGTCCCGGGGAAATAAACTCACTGATCTAAGGCGAAAAAAAATAACCGAGTGGGAGTTCACGGTAAAAGAGAATGGGGCAACAATTCAGGATATAACTAAATTAGAAACATCATTGAGATTTCCAATATCAGTAAGAACAATCACCGGTGAAGTATTAAAAGAACCGAAATATCAATCAAAAAAAGGAACCCCAATTGAAATTATTGATCATAATGAACACGCGTGGTCATCTGCAGTAACAATATTCCCACGGGATAGAACCGTAAAATATCTATCCCAAACCGAAGAGTTTTTTTCAGAGCAGAAATTATTTGATGCTATTTACCATTTGAGTAAAAACGATCCTGTGTCAGTGTGGCTATTTCATAGTACTTCAGACGAAGAATGCAAATTTGATCAGTTTGTAAGGCCCAACGGAGAATTATATCGTACCGAAGAACTGCATAATCAAATGAAACAACTAGCTAGTGAGTTTTTTGAGGACGGGGAGGAAATCGAAGATCAATTATTAGCAAACTGTTTTACAGTACCATCCATTGCAGCACATTTTGCTAGAAAGAAAAACGCGTGGAAACCAACACGGAGTGAGTTTTTATCAGATGTCAAATTGTCCTGTCTTGAATACGGCCATGGAGGATTATGGAATACAAAATACACCGCTGATACCGTTATTTCAGTTGATATGATTGCGTGTTATCCAGGAAGTTTTCTTGGGTATGGAGAGTGTGAGAAATATTTCAAACGATTTGGGCACCCTACACACGAAATGACCCGTGTTGCTATTAATGGACCACTGCCTGAGTTTGATTTAACCGGATTCGCTTGTGTGGTATCATTTGAAATGGCTGAAGGACTTCATCCGTGTAGTTATCTTTGGATTGGTAAACACATGTCTGAAAAACACTGGATGCCAATAGTGTTATTACGGTATATGCTTGATTGTAAGATGTTAAAATCATTAATTGTCAGTGAAGCAATTATATCCTATCAAGCACAGAAATCAGTCTGGTTACCACAACCTGATCTAGAAAAAATAATTAGCGAAGAGCGAAAACTGTTTCCTGATTTTAATGAACAACAAATCATGGATTGGTCCAGACAGTTATTTGAAATCAGAAACAATGAAGCAAAAAATCTTGGACGAAGAATAATCGGTAAATTCACTCAGGGTGGCAAAGATGACAATACGAGATATTCTTCACGATTGATTATAGACAACGCTGAATACGATTTTGTAATGGCGGATTTAACGAATAAAGGCCTATATGTCAATCGTAAGGACGCATTTATGTCCGATGGAACCAAATTGGGTACAATTGTTACTTACAATGATGGATACAATCCGCAGTACACACATTTGAGAGCTTCTATGCTCGGTTATGCTTCTATTAATCTGTTTTCGATGATCAATAAATTTCCTAACACCGCAGTTAGAGTTGCCACTGACTCATTTTACATAAACAGCAAAATGGTTGATTTTAAGGCTACTGGCAACGAGAATTGGGGATCATGGAGAATTAAGAAAGAAATGATTCATGATTATATTCCATCAGCAGATGTTACCATTGAAAATAATTACTTAGAAAGCAATCAGTGTTCAGAATTTTCTAGTGCACCACCGATTTCTGATCCAATCTGTAGATATAAAACAGTTTATTTAAACGGTTGTGGTGGGTCAGGAAAAACAACCCGGGCAATTGAGTTATTTCGTAGAAACGCTAGCGTTTCTAACATGATTGTGCTAACACCGACTCACAGACTTGCAAGAGAAATGATACAGAGAGGGGTAAATGCCTGTACCTATCATAGTTTTTTCCGATGGAAAGGAGATAAATGGACTCCTGAGCGCATGGGAGAGAAATTTATTCCTGAAATTATCATTTGGGATGAAATAGACACAGTGTCAGAAGATGTCTTAAAAATATTTCTTGAGTGGTTGTTATTGAAGAATACAAAAATCGTCATGTGCGGTGATCACGGCCAACCACCACCATTTGTCGGTGCATCTCCCCATGAATGGCTAAAGGGTTTTGTAGACTACTATGAAGAAATTGATACCGATCATAGATCACTTGATAATGAATTAAAAGAGTTTAAGAAATTAATTAGATTACAACCGGATAGAATCCAGTGTGAAATAGCCCGTGAAATAATTTCGGAAACTCCCATGAATGATTTCTGGGAAATGTGGAGACCAAATGATTTGATCATTGCAAGTAGAAAAATAGTCAGGGACACACTTCAGATGAAATTATTTGAATTGCATAAACAAAAATTTGCAACACTTCCAGTGCCTCTTTGTTATAGGCCTTCGGATACACGAAAACAGAACATTGAAGTTGATATTCCAGGACAAAGTGAAAAACAAATTCTGGTATTAAATGATATTGTGCTGGTTGATATCAATGTCGTTGAAGATGCATTGCGTGCTAATAAATCCCCATGGACGTTAGGTTATGCAGCAACAATACACTCTTCACAGGGATTGACTATATCGGATACAATTGTTTGGATGGTAGATAATCGCATAGAATGGTCGAATTTAGTCTATCTTTCAGTATCCAGAGTACGAAAAATAAATCAACTTCGAAGAATTGTCTTCGATGATGAAATCATTGGTGGCGATGATGAAATCATTGGTGGCGATAATGATATTATTGATAAAAAACTCTCCGGTTACAAACAACAGGACAAAAAAAAACAACGAGAATTTGATATTGATGCTGAATTAATAATCACTTTGAAGAAACAACAGAATAATCACTGCGCAAGTTGCAATTGTATAATGCGTTGGCAGTATTCGGATAAGGATCCTCGCCAATTCACCGTTGACAGAAAAAATAATAGTCTCGGTCATGTCAGAAACAATGTGATGTTGACTTGTCTTGAGTGCAATAGACGCAAGGGTGCTAGTTAAGCCCATGCGGTGGTAATTGAGTATCCTCAGGTATCACTTGTAATTGTTGTCTAGTAAACCCCCGTTGAGGGGCAGTTGAATCCAGTTTATAGATTGGAGGTCTACCCGTAGATCGTGTTATACTAGATATCTTGTGTGTAGTAACACTCCAAATAGGATCAGTAGCCCTTTTTCTACCCCCTTCAAGCTCTCCTGGTTCGTATAAATACCTCACAATGACATTACTACCAAGAATTGGTTGGGAATCGCTATAATCTTTTTGTGGTTTTTCAGGTATTGACTTCTTTTTAATCGCGTTGATAGGTTTCATGTTGATGGTTCTAGTAATCTCGTTATTCAGTGCAGTAATCACAGATGGTAATCTTTTAACCCATTCACGGGATCTTTTTTCTTGGATGAATTCTTTTGCGTATTGATATCCAAATAACCGCTCAGCAAGGGTTTTATTAAATCGTTCTACAATTGCCTGATCACGATGCAGTGCAGTATGCCCCCGTCTGATAGTGACATTGTGATCTTTCATCGTTGTTAAAACAGCACCCTGAAATTCCTTGCCAGGATCAATTTGTAATAGATTTGGCCAGTGCAGAGGACCTCGTCGATAAATCCTTTCAAATGCAGAAGCCACTTCAGGTGATGATTTTGTTTTTAACGGTTCTGCTTCTTTGTATCGACTTGCAATATCAACTACGGTTAATGCGTATTTGTAACCGTGGTCATGTGGCAGAAATAATAGATCAGCCTGATGAACTTCATTAGGAACAGTCACATCAAAATGCGAGACATTAATTTGTTTAGGCGGTGGTAAGTAAATTTGCCATAGTGCCTGTTTGGATAACCAATGAGCCGCAGTGGTTTTTTTCACCTTTGCAGCGCTAGCGAGTTTATGGATTGCAGCGCTACCCCTTCAGTATCCTCTTGGGGAGTAATAAATAGATTCCATGTTGTTATTAATTACCAGCACCTAACATCAATTTACTTTTCATTGCCGATTTGATCAAAAATGAAGCCAATTTTTCTTTGAAGGATTTATCAGGAATGGCATTCAACGCATGAATTAATTTCACATCTGCTAGATGCCTGTGTTGCAAATTGCTGCTTTTATAAGCGACATCATGAAGGTGACACGCCTTATCAATGGCGTTTATTGGTTCTTCACCGGGGTTGGGTTGATTTTGATTATTGAGTCTGATATCAAGTCTTGTTCCCGGTCCACAGTAACTATACCCTGGAAGGTGTTTTTCTCCGGGGTATTTTGCCCATGGAGTTCCAGGGAGTTTTGCTAACTTGGCAGCGATATCACCTCCTCGTTTTTTTTTAAAGGTTCCTTGGGTTTAGAAACAAATCTAAATTTCTTTGTACTACATTGTACGCATTTACCAGAAAGCGCTGATCGGTTATTTTTAGTTGTAATCGTCGTCAAGTCATCTGTGCCAGTACGCGCCTTACACTTCACACAATATAGATCCATAATTTATGTATAGAGATATGAATATAATTGATTTTTCAGCGACTAAAACAAGAGAACCAGTGAAGCATCATGCAGCGCTACCAAACTCTATCCGCGAAATTATAATCGGGCCATCTGGATCCGGTAAAACGCAATTGTTGCTCAATTTAATAATGAGATGGATGAAGTGGGATAAGTTGTATTTAATTGCCCCTAGCGTAGACGACCAAAAATGCTATGAAGTGCTAAAAGATTTTAATGAAAACGCTTCAGAGATTGCTGGTGAGGATGTTATTGAATTTATAACCGATATTGACGAGGCACCATCAGTAGAAGATCTTGATGGAAGTATTAACAACATGGTAGTATACGACGATGTAATGTTAGATAAACAAAAAAATCCTGCTAGAATATTTTCCAGAGGCAGGCACAAAAACACGGATGTGATCTATGTCACTCAACGCTACACACAAATACCAAAAGTGATTCGCGATAATTGTAATGTGTTGTGTGTGTTTAATGGAGTTGATACACATACGCTACGAAATATTTGGCAGACATGGTGCTCCGATATGGACTTCAATCAATTTAGAAATTTCTTTAGTCATGCTCAGTCTGCCCCACACGGATTTGTAACAATAAATTTACATGACCCTCGGACACGATATCGTATCGGACTGGATCAAATATTCGGTTGAGAGGGTGAGTGACAACGACGTTGTAATCTCTTGAAAAGTTTTTGATTTCATTGATTTTTCATTGATTTTTTTTTGCCTGATTTCATTGATTTTTCATTGATTTTTTTTGATTCTTTTGCCTGATGTCATTGAAAACTTGTATCCGATTCACCACATCTTGGCCGTAGAAGCCTGATTTCAGTGAAAACTTGGTTAAAAATGTTGTCCGGCTCACCCTCTCTGCTGATCGTACTATCCAATGGTGCGCAGCCAATAAACCAAGTATTAACCAAATCCAAGCGGGGTAAAGGGTTTCAACAGCTTTTATCTAAGCCCAACTGATCCATAACATGAAAAACAAAAAAGTCCGTTTTTCATCAAAAGTCATGCTGAAAAAAATGGTGGGAACCGGTTTTAAAGTATGGTGACGTACTATCCAATGGTGCGCAGCCAATAAACCAAGTATTAACCAAATCCAAGCGGGGTAAAGGGTTTCAACAGCTTTTATCTAAGCCCAACTGATCCATAACATGAAAAACAAAAAAGTCCGTTTTTCATCAAAAGTCATGCTGAAAAAAATGGTGGGAACCGGTTTTAAAGTATGGTGACGTACTATCCAATGGTGCGCAGCCAATAAACCAAGTATTAACCAAATCCAAGCGGGGTAAAGGGTTTCAACAGCTTTTATCTAAGCCCAACTGATCCATAACATGAAAAACAAAAAAGTCCGTTTTTCATCAAAAGTCATGCTGAAAAAAATGGTGGGAACCGGTTTTAAAGTATGGTGACGTACTATCCAATGGTGCGCAGCCAATAAACCAAGTATTAACCAAATCCAAGCGGGGTAAAGGGTTTCAACAGCTTTTATCTAAGCCCAACTGATCCATAACATGAAAAACAAAAAAGTCCGTTTTTCATCAAAAGTCATGCTGAAAAAAATGGTGGGAACCGGTTTTAAAGTATGGTGACGTACTATCCAATGGTGCGCAGCCAATAAACCAAGTATTAACCAAACCCAAGCGGGGTAAAGGGTTTCAACAGCTTTTATCTAAGCCCAACTGATCCATAACATGAAAAACAAAAAAGTCCGTTTTTCATCAAAAGTCATGCTGAAAAAAATGGTGGGAACCGGTTTTAAAGTATGGTGACGTACTATCCAATGGTGCGCAGCCAATAAACCAAGTATTAACCAAATCCAAGCGGGGTAAAGGGTTTCAACAGCTTTTATCTAAGCCCAACTGATCCATAACATGAAAAACAAAAAAGTCCGTTTTTCATCAAAAGTCATGCTGAAAAAAATGGTGGGAACCGGTTTTAAAGTATGGTGACGTACTATCCAATGGTGCGCAGCCAATAAACCAAGTATTAACCAAATCCAAGCGGGGTAAAGGGTTTCAACAGCTTTTATCTAAGCCCAACTGATCCATAACATGAAAAACAAAAAAGTCCGTTTTTCATCAAAAGTCATGCTGAAAAAAATGGTGGGAACCGGTTTTAAAGTATGGTGACGTACTATCCAATGGTGCGCAGCCAATAAACCAAGTATTAACCAAATCCAAGCGGGGTAAAGGGTTTCAACAGCTTTTATCTAAGCCCAACTGATCCATAACATGAAAAACAAAAAAGTCCGTTTTTCATCAAAAGTCATGCTGAAAAAAATGGTGGGAACCGGTTTTAAAGTATGGTGACGTACTATCCAATGGTGCGCAGCCAATAAACCAAGTATTAACCAAATCCAAGCGGGGTAAAGGGTTTCAACAGCTTTTATCTAAGCCCAACTGATCCATAACATGAAAAACAAAAAAGTCCGTTTTTCATCAAAAGTCATGCTGAAAAAAATGGTGGGAACCGGTTTTAAAGTATGGTGACGTACTATCCAATGGTGCGCAGCCAATAAACCAAGTATTAACCAAATCCAAGCGGGGTAAAGGGTTTCAACAGCTTTTATCTAAGCCCAACTGATCCATAACATGAAAAACAAAAAAGTCCGTTTTTCATCAAAAGTCATGCTGAAAAAAATGGTGGGAACCGGTTTTAAAGTATGGTGACGTACTATCCAATGGTGCGCAGCCAATAAACCAAGTATTAACCAAATCCAAGCGGGGTAAAGGGTTTCAACAGCTTTTATCTAAGCCCAACTGATCCATAACATGAAAAACAAAAAAGTCCGTTTTTCATCAAAAGTCATGCTGAAAAAAATGGTGGGAACCGGTTTTAAAGTATGGTGACGTACTATCCAATGGTGCGCAGCCAATAAACCAAGTATTAACCAAATCCAAGCGGGGTAAAGGGTTTCAACAGCTTTTATCTAAGCCCAACTGATCCATAACATGAAAAACAAAAAAGTCCGTTTTTCATCAAAAGTCATGCTGAAAAAAATGGTGGGAACCGGTTTTAAAGTATGGTGACGTACTATCCAATGGTGCGCAGCCAATAAACCAAGTATTAACCAAATCCAAGCGGGGTAAAGGGTTTCAACAGCTTTTATCTAAGCCCAACTGATCCATAACATGAAAAACAAAAAAGTCCGTTTTTCATCAAAAGTCATGCTGAAAAAAATGGTGGGAACCGGTTTTAAAGTATGGTGACGTACTATCCAATGGTGCGCAGCCAATAAACCAAGTATTAACCAAATCCAAGCGGGGTAAAGGGTTTCAACAGCTTTTATCTAAGCCCAACTGATCCATAACATGAAAAACAAAAAAGTCCGTTTTTCATCAAAAGTCATGCTGAAAAAAATGGTGGGAACCGGTTTTAAAGTATGGTGACGTACTATCCAATGGTGCGCAGCCAATAAACCAAGTATTAACCAAATCCAAGCGGGGTAAAGGGTTTCAACAGCTTTTATCTAAGCCCAACTGATCCATAACATGAAAAACAAAAAAGTCCGTTTTTCATCAAAAGTCATGCTGAAAAAAATGGTGGGAACCGGTTTTAAAGTATGGTGACGTACTATCCAATGGTGCGCAGCCAATAAACCAAGTATTAACCAAATCCAAGCGGGGTAAAGGGTTTCAACAGCTTTTATCTAAGCCCAACTGATCCATAACATGAAAAACAAAAAAGTCCGTTTTTCATCAAAAGTCATGCTGAAAAAAATGGTGGGAACCGGTTTTAAAGTATGGTGACGTACTATCCAATGGTGCGCAGCCAATAAACCAAGTATTAACCAAATCCAAGCGGGGTAAAGGGTTTCAACAGCTTTTATCTAAGCCCAACTGATCCATAACATGAAAAACAAAAAAGTCCGTTTTTCATCAAAAGTCATGCTGAAAAAAATGGTGGGAACCGGTTTTAAAGTATGGTGACGTACTATCCAATGGTGCGCAGCCAATAAACCAAGTATTAACCAAATCCAAGCGGGGTAAAGGGTTTCAACAGCTTTTATCTAAGCCCAACTGATCCATAACATGAAAAACAAAAAAGTCCGTTTTTCATCAAAAGTCATGCTGAAAAAAATGGTGGGAACCGGTTTTAAAGTATGGTGACGTACTATCCAATGGTGCGCAGCCAATAAACCAAGTATTAACCAAATCCAAGCGGGGTAAAGGGTTTCAACAGCTTTTATCTAAGCCCAACTGATCCATAACATGAAAAACAAAAAAGTCCGTTTTTCATCAAAAGTCATGCTGAAAAAAATGGTGGGAACCGGTTTTAAAGTATGGTGACGTACTATCCAATGGTGCGCAGCCAATAAACCAAGTATTAACCAAATCCAAGCGGGGTAAAGGGTTTCAACAGCTTTTATCTAAGCCCAACTGATCCATAACATGAAAAACAAAAAAGTCCGTTTTTCATCAAAAGTCATGCTGAAAAAAATGGTGGGAACCGGTTTTAAAGTATGGTGACGTACTATCCAATGGTGCGCAGCCAATAAACCAAGTATTAACCAAATCCAAGCGGGGTAAAGGGTTTCAACAGCTTTTATCTAAGCCCAACTGATCCATAACATGAAAAACAAAAAAGTCCGTTTTTCATCAAAAGTCATGCTGAAAAAAATGGTGGGAACCGGTTTTAAAGTATGGTGACGTACTATCCAATGGTGCGCAGCCAATAAACCAAGTATTAACCAAATCCAAGCGGGGTAAAGGGTTTCAACAGCTTTTATCTAAGCCCAACTGATCCATAACATGAAAAACAAAAAAGTCCGTTTTTCATCAAAAGTCATGCTGAAAAAAATGGTGGGAACCGGTTTTAAAGTATGGTGACGTACTATCCAATGGTGCGCAGCCAATAAACCAAGTATTAACCAAATCCAAGCGGGGTAAAGGGTTTCAACAGCTTTTATCTAAGCCCAACTGATCCATAACATGAAAAACAAAAAAGTCCGTTTTTCATCAAAAGTCATGCTGAAAAAAATGGTGGGAACCGGTTTTAAAGTATGGTGACGTACTATCCAATGGTGCGCAGCCAATAAACCAAGTATTAACCAAATCCAAGCGGGGTAAAGGGTTTCAACAGCTTTTATCTAAGCCCAACTGATCCATAACATGAAAAACAAAAAAGTCCGTTTTTCATCAAAAGTCATGCTGAAAAAAATGGTGGGAACCGGTTTTAAAGTATGGTGACGTACTATCCAATGGTGCGCAGCCAATAAACCAAGTATTAACCAAATCCAAGCGGGGTAAAGGGTTTCAACAGCTTTTATCTAAGCCCAACTGATCCATAACATGAAAAACAAAAAAGTCCGTTTTTCATCAAAAGTCATGCTGAAAAAAATGGTGGGAACCGGTTTTAAAGTATGGTGACGTACTATCCAATGGTGCGCAGCCAATAAACCAAGTATTAACCAAATCCAAGCGGGGTAAAGGGTTTCAACAGCTTTTATCTAAGCCCAACTGATCCATAACATGAAAAACAAAAAAGTCCGTTTTTCATCAAAAGTCATGCTGAAAAAAATGGTGGGAACCGGTTTTAAAGTATGGTGACGTACTATCCAATGGTGCGCAGCCAATAAACCAAGTATTAACCAAATCCAAGCGGGGTAAAGGGTTTCAACAGCTTTTATCTAAGCCCAACTGATCCATAACATGAAAAACAAAAAAGTCCGTTTTTCATCAAAAGTCATGCTGAAAAAAATGGTGGGAACCGGTTTTAAAGTATGGTGACGTACTATCCAATGGTGCGCAGCCAATAAACCAAGTATTAACCAAATCCAAGCGGGGTAAAGGGTTTCAACAGCTTTTATCTAAGCCCAACTGATCCATAACATGAAAAACAAAAAAGTCCGTTTTTCATCAAAAGTCATGCTGAAAAAAATGGTGGGAACCGGTTTTAAAGTATGGTGACGTACTATCCAATGGTGCGCAGCCAATAAACCAAGTATTAACCAAATCCAAGCGGGGTAAAGGGTTTCAACAGCTTTTATCTAAGCCCAACTGATCCATAACATGAAAAACAAAAAAGTCCGTTTTTCATCAAAAGTCATGCTGAAAAAAATGGTGGGAACCGGTTTTAAAGTATGGTGACGTACTATCCAATGGTGCGCAGCCAATAAACCAAGTATTAACCAAATCCAAGCGGGGTAAAGGGTTTCAACAGCTTTTATCTAAGCCCAACTGATCCATAACATGAAAAACAAAAAAGTCCGTTTTTCATCAAAAGTCATGCTGAAAAAAATGGTGGGAACCGGTTTTAAAGTATGGTGACGTACTATCCAATGGTGCGCAGCCAATAAACCAAGTATTAACCAAATCCAAGCGGGGTAAAGGGTTTCAACAGCTTTTATCTAAGCCCAACTGATCCATAACATGAAAAACAAAAAAGTCCGTTTTTCATCAAAAGTCATGCTGAAAAAAATGGTGGGAACCGGTTTTAAAGTATGGTGACGTACTATCCAATGGTGCGCAGCCAATAAACCAAGTATTAACCAAATCCAAGCGGGGTAAAGGGTTTCAACAGCTTTTATCTAAGCCCAACTGATCCATAACATGAAAAACAAAAAAGTCCGTTTTTCATCAAAAGTCATGCTGAAAAAAATGGTGGGAACCGGTTTTAAAGTATGGTGACGTACTATCCAATGGTGCGCAGCCAATAAACCAAGTATTAACCAAATCCAAGCGGGGTAAAGGGTTTCAACAGCTTTTATCTAAGCCCAACTGATCCATAACATGAAAAACAAAAAAGTCCGTTTTTCATCAAAAGTCATGCTGAAAAAAATGGTGGGAACCGGTTTTAAAGTATGGTGACGTACTATCCAATGGTGCGCAGCCAATAAACCAAGTATTAACCAAATCCAAGCGGGGTAAAGGGTTTCAACAGCTTTTATCTAAGCCCAACTGATCCATAACATGAAAAACAAAAAAGTCCGTTTTTCATCAAAAGTCATGCTGAAAAAAATGGTGGGAACCGGTTTTAAAGTATGGTGACGTACTATCCAATGGTGCGCAGCCAATAAACCAAGTATTAACCAAATCCAAGCGGGGTAAAGGGTTTCAACAGCTTTTATCTAAGCCCAACTGATCCATAACATGAAAAACAAAAAAGTCCGTTTTTCATCAAAAGTCATGCTGAAAAAAATGGTGGGAACCGGTTTTAAAGTATGGTGACGTACTATCCAATGGTGCGCAGCCAATAAACCAAGTATTAACCAAATCCAAGCGGGGTAAAGGGTTTCAACAGCTTTTATCTAAGCCCAACTGATCCATAACATGAAAAACAAAAAAGTCCGTTTTTCATCAAAAGTCATGCTGAAAAAAATGGTGGGAACCGGTTTTAAAGTATGGTGACGTACTATCCAATGGTGCGCAGCCAATAAACCAAGTATTAACCAAATCCAAGCGGGGTAAAGGGTTTCAACAGCTTTTATCTAAGCCCAACTGATCCATAACATGAAAAACAAAAAAGTCCGTTTTTCATCAAAAGTCATGCTGAAAAAAATGGTGGGAACCGGTTTTAAAGTATGGTGACGTACTATCCAATGGTGCGCAGCCAATAAACCAAGTATTAACCAAATCCAAGCGGGGTAAAGGGTTTCAACAGCTTTTATCTAAGCCCAACTGATCCATAACATGAAAAACAAAAAAGTCCGTTTTTCATCAAAAGTCATGCTGAAAAAAATGGTGGGAACCGGTTTTAAAGTATGGTGACGTACTATCCAATGGTGCGCAGCCAATAAACCAAGTATTAACCAAATCCAAGCGGGGTAAAGGGTTTCAACAGCTTTTATCTAAGCCCAACTGATCCATAACATGAAAAACAAAAAAGTCCGTTTTTCATCAAAAGTCATGCTGAAAAAAATGGTGGGAACCGGTTTTAAAGTATGGTGACGTACTATCCAATGGTGCGCAGCCAATAAACCAAGTATTAACCAAATCCAAGCGGGGTAAAGGGTTTCAACAGCTTTTATCTAAGCCCAACTGATCCATAACATGAAAAACAAAAAAGTCCGTTTTTCATCAAAAGTCATGCTGAAAAAAATGGTGGGAACCGGTTTTAAAGTATGGTGACGTACTATCCAATGGTGCGCAGCCAATAAACCAAGTATTAACCAAATCCAAGCGGGGTAAAGGGTTTCAACAGCTTTTATCTAAGCCCAACTGATCCATAACATGAAAAACAAAAAAGTCCGTTTTTCATCAAAAGTCATGCTGAAAAAAATGGTGGGAACCGGTTTTAAAGTATGGTGACGTACTATCCAATGGTGCGCAGCCAATAAACCAAGTATTAACCAAATCCAAGCGGGGTAAAGGGTTTCAACAGCTTTTATCTAAGCCCAACTGATCCATAACATGAAAAACAAAAAAGTCCGTTTTTCATCAAAAGTCATGCTGAAAAAAATGGTGGGAACCGGTTTTAAAGTATGGTGACGTACTATCCAATGGTGCGCAGCCAATAAACCAAGTATTAACCAAATCCAAGCGGGGTAAAGGGTTTCAACAGCTTTTATCTAAGCCCAACTGATCCATAACATGAAAAACAAAAAAGTCCGTTTTTCATCAAAAGTCATGCTGAAAAAAATGGTGGGAACCGGTTTTAAAGTATGGTGACGTACTCTATCCAATGGTGCGCAGCCAATAAACCAAGTATTAACCAAATCCAAGCGGGGTAAAGGGTTTCAACAGCTTTTATCTAAGCCCAACTGATCCATAACATGAAAAACAAAAAAGTCCGTTTTTCATCAAAAGTCATGCTGAAAAAAATGGTGGGAACCGGTTTTAAAGTATGGTGACGTACTATCCAATGGTGCGCAGCCAATAAACCAAGTATTAACCAAATCCAAGCGGGGTAAAGGGTTTCAACAGCTTTTATCTAAGCCCAACTGATCCATAACATGAAAAACAAAAAAGTCCGTTTTTCATCAAAAGTCATGCTGAAAAAAATGGTGGGAACCGGTTTTAAAGTATGGTGACGTACTATCCAATGGTGCGCAGCCAATAAACCAAGTATTAACCAAATCCAAGCGGGGTAAAGGGTTTCAACAGCTTTTATCTAAGCCCAACTGATCCATAACATGAAAAACAAAAAAGTCCGTTTTTCATCAAAAGTCATGCTGAAAAAAATGGTGGGAACCGGTTTTAAAGTATGGTGACGTACTATCCAATGGTGCGCAGCCAATAAACCAAGTATTAACCAAATCCAAGCGGGGTAAAGGGTTTCAACAGCTTTTATCTAAGCCCAACTGATCCATAACATGAAAAACAAAAAAGTCCGTTTTTCATCAAAAGTCATGCTGAAAAAAATGGTGGGAACCGGTTTTAAAGTATGGTGACGTACTATCCAATGGTGCGCAGCCAATAAACCAAGTATTAACCAAATCCAAGCGGGGTAAAGGGTTTCAACAGCTTTTATCTAAGCCCAACTGATCCATAACATGAAAAACAAAAAAGTCCGTTTTTCATCAAAAGTCATGCTGAAAAAAATGGTGGGAACCGGTTTTAAAGTATGGTGACGTACTATCCAATGGTGCGCAGCCAATAAACCAAGTATTAACCAAATCCAAGCGGGGTAAAGGGTTTCAACAGCTTTTATCTAAGCCCAACTGATCCATAA
Source organism: Unio pictorum (assembly GCA_030141615.1). Lineage (NCBI taxonomy): Eukaryota > Metazoa > Mollusca > Bivalvia > Unionida > Unionidae > Unio > Unio pictorum. The sequence goes on from JARLTB010000078.1 coordinate 118,282, forward strand.
CATGAAAAACAAAAAAGTCCGTTTTTCATCAAAAGTCATGCTGAAAAAAATGGTGGGAACCGGTTTTAAAGTATGGTGACGTACTATCCAATGGTGCGCAGCCAATAAACCAAGTATTAACCAAATCCAAGCGGGGTAAAGGGTTTCAACAGCTTTTATCTAAGCCCAACTGATCCATAACATGAAAAACAAAAAAGTCCGTTTTTCATCAAAAGTCATGCTGAAAAAAATGGTGGGAACCGGTTTTAAAGTATGGTGACGTACTATCCAATGGTGCGCAGCCAATAAACCAAGTATTAACCAAATCCAAGCGGGGTAAAGGGTTTCAACAGCTTTTATCTAAGCCCAACTGATCCATAACATGAAAAACAAAAAAGTCCGTTTTTCATCAAAAGTCATGCTGAAAAAAATGGTGGGAACCGGTTTTAAAGTATGGTGACGTACTATCCAATGGTGCGCAGCCAATAAACCAAGTATTAACCAAATCCAAGCGGGGTAAAGGGTTTCAACAGCTTTTATCTAAGCCCAACTGATCCATAACATGAAAAACAAAAAAGTCCGTTTTTCATCAAAAGTCATGCTGAAAAAAATGGTGGGAACCGGTTTTAAAGTATGGTGACGTACTATCCAATGGTGCGCAGCCAATAAACCAAGTATTAACCAAATCCAAGCGGGGTAAAGGGTTTCAACAGCTTTTATCTAAGCCCAACTGATCCATAACATGAAAAACAAAAAAGTCCGTTTTTCATCAAAAGTCATGCTGAAAAAAATGGTGGGAACCGGTTTTAAAGTATGGTGACGTACTATCCAATGGTGCGCAGCCAATAAACCAAGTATTAACCAAATCCAAGCGGGGTAAAGGGTTTCAACAGCTTTTATCTAAGCCCAACTGATCCATAACATGAAAAACAAAAAAGTCCGTTTTTCATCAAAAGTCATGCTGAAAAAAATGGTGGGAACCGGTTTTAAAGTATGGTGACGTACTATCCAATGGTGCGCAGCCAATAAACCAAGTATTAACCAAATCCAAGCGGGGTAAAGGGTTTCAACAGCTTTTATCTAAGCCCAACTGATCCATAACATGAAAAACAAAAAAGTCCGTTTTTCATCAAAAGTCATGCTGAAAAAAATGGTGGGAACCGGTTTTAAAGTATGGTGACGTACTATCCAATGGTGCGCAGCCAATAAACCAAGTATTAACCAAATCCAAGCGGGGTAAAGGGTTTCAACAGCTTTTATCTAAGCCCAACTGATCCATAACATGAAAAACAAAAAAGTCCGTTTTTCATCAAAAGTCATGCTGAAAAAAATGGTGGGAACCGGTTTTAAAGTATGGTGACGTACTATCCAATGGTGCGCAGCCAATAAACCAAGTATTAACCAAATCCAAGCGGGGTAAAGGGTTTCAACAGCTTTTATCTAAGCCCAACTGATCCATAACATGAAAAACAAAAAAGTCCGTTTTTCATCAAAAGTCATGCTGAAAAAAATGGTGGGAACCGGTTTTAAAGTATGGTGACGTACTATCCAATGGTGCGCAGCCAATAAACCAAGTATTAACCAAATCCAAGCGGGGTAAAGGGTTTCAACAGCTTTTATCTAAGCCCAACTGATCCATAACATGAAAAACAAAAAAGTCCGTTTTTCATCAAAAGTCATGCTGAAAAAAATGGTGGGAACCGGTTTTAAAGTATGGTGACGTACTATCCAATGGTGCGCAGCCAATAAACCAAGTATTAACCAAATCCAAGCGGGGTAAAGGGTTTCAACAGCTTTTATCTAAGCCCAACTGATCCATAACATGAAAAACAAAAAAGTCCGTTTTTCATCAAAAGTCATGCTGAAAAAAATGGTGGGAACCGGTTTTAAAGTATGGTGACGTACTATCCAATGGTGCGCAGCCAATAAACCAAGTATTAACCAAATCCAAGCGGGGTAAAGGGTTTCAACAGCTTTTATCTAAGCCCAACTGATCCATAACATGAAAAACAAAAAAGTCCGTTTTTCATCAAAAGTCATGCTGAAAAAAATGGTGGGAACCGGTTTTAAAGTATGGTGACGTACTATCCAATGGTGCGCAGCCAATAAACCAAGTATTAACCAAATCCAAGCGGGGTAAAGGGTTTCAACAGCTTTTATCTAAGCCCAACTGATCCATAACATGAAAAACAAAAAAGTCCGTTTTTCATCAAAAGTCATGCTGAAAAAAATGGTGGGAACCGGTTTTAAAGTATGGTGACGTACTATCCAATGGTGCGCAGCCAATAAACCAAGTATTAACCAAATCCAAGCGGGGTAAAGGGTTTCAACAGCTTTTATCTAAGCCCAACTGATCCATAACATGAAAAACAAAAAAGTCCGTTTTTCATCAAAAGTCATGCTGAAAAAAATGGTGGGAACCGGTTTTAAAGTATGGTGACGTACTATCCAATGGTGCGCAGCCAATAAACCAAGTATTAACCAAATCCAAGCGGGGTAAAGGGTTTCAACAGCTTTTATCTAAGCCCAACTGATCCATAACATGAAAAACAAAAAAGTCCGTTTTTCATCAAAAGTCATGCTGAAAAAAATGGTGGGAACCGGTTTTAAAGTATGGTGACGTACTATCCAATGGTGCGCAGCCAATAAACCAAGTATTAACCAAATCCAAGCGGGGTAAAGGGTTTCAACAGCTTTTATCTAAGCCCAACTGATCCATAACATGAAAAACAAAAAAGTCCGTTTTTCATCAAAAGTCATGCTGAAAAAAATGGTGGGAACCGGTTTTAAAGTATGGTGACGTACTATCCAATGGTGCGCAGCCAATAAACCAAGTATTAACCAAATCCAAGCGGGGTAAAGGGTTTCAACAGCTTTTATCTAAGCCCAACTGATCCATAACATGAAAAACAAAAAAGTCCGTTTTTCATCAAAAGTCATGCTGAAAAAAATGGTGGGAACCGGTTTTAAAGTATGGTGACGTACTATCCAATGGTGCGCAGCCAATAAACCAAGTATTAACCAAATCCAAGCGGGGTAAAGGGTTTCAACAGCTTTTATCTAAGCCCAACTGATCCATAACATGAAAAACAAAAAAGTCCGTTTTTCATCAAAAGTCATGCTGAAAAAAATGGTGGGAACCGGTTTTAAAGTATGGTGACGTACTATCCAATGGTGCGCAGCCAATAAACCAAGTATTAACCAAATCCAAGCGGGGTAAAGGGTTTCAACAGCTTTTATCTAAGCCCAACTGATCCATAACATGAAAAACAAAAAAGTCCGTTTTTCATCAAAAGTCATGCTGAAAAAAATGGTGGGAACCGGTTTTAAAGTATGGTGACGTACTATCCAATGGTGCGCAGCCAATAAACCAAGTATTAACCAAATCCAAGCGGGGTAAAGGGTTTCAACAGCTTTTATCTAAGCCCAACTGATCCATAACATGAAAAACAAAAAAGTCCGTTTTTCATCAAAAGTCATGCTGAAAAAAATGGTGGGAACCGGTTTTAAAGTATGGTGACGTACTATCCAATGGTGCGCAGCCAATAAACCAAGTATTAACCAAATCCAAGCGGGGTAAAGGGTTTCAACAGCTTTTATCTAAGCCCAACTGATCCATAACATGAAAAACAAAAAAGTCCGTTTTTCATCAAAAGTCATGCTGAAAAAAATGGTGGGAACCGGTTTTAAAGTATGGTGACGTACTATCCAATGGTGCGCAGCCAATAAACCAAGTATTAACCAAATCCAAGCGGGGTAAAGGGTTTCAACAGCTTTTATCTAAGCCCAACTGATCCATAACATGAAAAACAAAAAAGTCCGTTTTTCATCAAAAGTCATGCTGAAAAAAATGGTGGGAACCGGTTTTAAAGTATGGTGACGTACTATCCAATGGTGCGCAGCCAATAAACCAAGTATTAACCAAATCCAAGCGGGGTAAAGGGTTTCAACAGCTTTTATCTAAGCCCAACTGATCCATAACATGAAAAACAAAAAAGTCCGTTTTTCATCAAAAGTCATGCTGAAAAAAATGGTGGGAACCGGTTTTAAAGTATGGTGACGTACTATCCAATGGTGCGCAGCCAATAAACCAAGTATTAACCAAATCCAAGCGGGGTAAAGGGTTTCAACAGCTTTTATCTAAGCCCAACTGATCCATAACATGAAAAACAAAAAAGTCCGTTTTTCATCAAAAGTCATGCTGAAAAAAATGGTGGGAACCGGTTTTAAAGTATGGTGACGTACTATCCAATGGTGCGCAGCCAATAAACCAAGTATTAACCAAATCCAAGCGGGGTAAAGGGTTTCAACAGCTTTTATCTAAGCCCAACTGATCCATAACATGAAAAACAAAAAAGTCCGTTTTTCATCAAAAGTCATGCTGAAAAAAATGGTGGGAACCGGTTTTAAAGTATGGTGACGTACTATCCAATGGTGCGCAGCCAATAAACCAAGTATTAACCAAATCCAAGCGGGGTAAAGGGTTTCAACAGCTTTTATCTAAGCCCAACTGATCCATAACATGAAAAACAAAAAAGTCCGTTTTTCATCAAAAGTCATGCTGAAAAAAATGGTGGGAACCGGTTTTAAAGTATGGTGACGTACTATCCAATGGTGCGCAGCCAATAAACCAAGTATTAACCAAATCCAAGCGGGGTAAAGGGTTTCAACAGCTTTTATCTAAGCCCAACTGATCCATAACATGAAAAACAAAAAAGTCCGTTTTTCATCAAAAGTCATGCTGAAAAAAATGGTGGGAACCGGTTTTAAAGTATGGTGACGTACTATCCAATGGTGCGCAGCCAATAAACCAAGTATTAACCAAATCCAAGCGGGGTAAAGGGTTTCAACAGCTTTTATCTAAGCCCAACTGATCCATAACATGAAAAACAAAAAAGTCCGTTTTTCATCAAAAGTCATGCTGAAAAAAATGGTGGGAACCGGTTTTAAAGTATGGTGACGTACTATCCAATGGTGCGCAGCCAATAAACCAAGTATTAACCAAATCCAAGCGGGGTAAAGGGTTTCAACAGCTTTTATCTAAGCCCAACTGATCCATAACATGAAAAACAAAAAAGTCCGTTTTTCATCAAAAGTCATGCTGAAAAAAATGGTGGGAACCGGTTTTAAAGTATGGTGACGTACTATCCAATGGTGCGCAGCCAATAAACCAAGTATTAACCAAATCCAAGCGGGGTAAAGGGTTTCAACAGCTTTTATCTAAGCCCAACTGATCCATAACATGAAAAACAAAAAAGTCCGTTTTTCATCAAAAGTCATGCTGAAAAAAATGGTGGAACCGGTTTTAAAGTATGGTGACGTACTATCCAATGGTGCGCAGCCAATAAACCAAGTATTAACCAAATCCAAGCGGGGTAAAGGGTTTCAACAGCTTTTATCTAAGCCCAACTGATCCATAACATGAAAAACAAAAAAGTCCGTTTTTCATCAAAAGTCATGCTGAAAAAAATGGTGGGAACCGGTTTTAAAGTATGGTGACGTACTATCCAATGGTGCGCAGCCAATAAACCAATTATTAACCAAATCCAAGCGGGGTAAAGGGTTTCAACAGCTTTTATCTAAGCCCAACTGATCCATAACATGAAAAACAAAAAAGTCCGTTTTTCATCAAAAGTCATGCTGAAAAAAATGGTGGGAACCGGTTTTAAAGTATGGTGACGTACTATCCAATGGTGCGCAGCCAATAAACCAAGTATTAACCAAATCCAAGCGGGGTAAAGGGTTTCAACAGCTTTTATCTAAGCCCAACTGATCCATAACATGAAAAACAAAAAAGTGCCGTTTTTCATCAAAAGTCATGCTGAAAAAAATGGTGGGAACCGGTTTTAAAGTATGGTGACGTACTATCCAATGGTGCGCAGCCAATTAACCAAGTATTAACCAAATCCAAGCGGGGTAAAGGGTTTCAACAGCTTTTATCTAAGCCCAACTGATCCATAACATGAAAAACAAAAAAGTCCGTTTTTCATCAAAAGTCATGCTGAAAAAAATGGTGGGAACCGGTTTTAAAGTATGGTGACGTACTATCCAATGGTGCGCAGCCAATAAACCAAGTATTAACCAAATCCAAGCGGGGTAAAGGGTTTCAACAGCTTTTATCTAAGCCCAACTGATCCATAACATGAAAAACAAAAAAGTCCGTTTTTCATCAAAAGTCATGCTGAAAAAAATGGTGGGAACCGGTTTTAAAGTATGGTGACGTACTATCCAATGGTGCGCAGCCAATAAACCAAGTATTAACCAAATCCAAGCGGGGTAAAGGGTTTCAACAGCTTTTATCTAAGCCCAACTGATCCATAACATGAAAAACAAAAAAGTCCGTTTTTCATCAAAAGTCATGCTGAAAAAAATGGTGGGAACCGGTTTTAAAGTATGGTGACGTACTATCCAATGGTGCGCAGCCAATAAACCAAGTATTAACCAAATCCAAGCGGGGTAAAGGGTTTCAACAGCTTTTATCTAAGCCCAACTGATCCATAACATGAAAAACAAAAAAGTCCGTTTTTCATCAAAAGTCATGCTGAAAAAAATGGTGGGAACCGGTTTTAAAGTATGGTGACGTACTATCCAATGGTGCGCATCCAATAAACCAAGTATTAACCAAATCCAAGCGGGGTAAAGGGTTTCAACAGCTTTTATCTAAGCCCAACTGATCCATAACATGAAAAAGCAAAAAGTCCGTTTTTCATCAAAAAATCATGCTGAAAAAAAATGGTGGGAACCGGTTTTAAAGTATGGTGACGTACTATCCAATGGTGCGCATCCAATAAACCAAGTATTAACCAAATCCAAGCGGGGTAAAGGGTTTCAACAGCTTGTATCTAAGCCCAACTGATCCATAACATGAAAAAGCAAAAAGTCCGTTTTTCATCAAAAGTCATGCTGAAAAAAATGGTGGGAACCGGTTTTAAAGTATGGTGACGTACTATCCAATGGTGCGCATCCAATAAACCAAGTATTAACCAAATCCAAGCGGGGTAAAGGGTTTCAACAGCTTTTATCTAAGCCCAACTGATCCATAACATGAAAAAGCAAAAAGTCCGTTTTTCATCAAAAAATCAAGCTGAAAAAAAATGGTGGGAACCGGTTTTAAAGTATGGTGACGTACTATCCAATGGTGCGCATCCAATAAACCAAGTATTAACCAAATCCAAGCGGGGTAAAGGGTTTCAACAGCTTGTATCTAAGCCCAACTGATCCATAACATGAAAAAGCAAAAAGTCCGTTTTTCATCAAAAGTCATGCTGAAAAAAATGGTGGGAACCGGTTTTAAAGTATGGTGACGTACTATCCAATGGTGCGCATCCAATAAACCAAGTATTAACCAAATCCAAGCGGGGTAAAGGGTTTCAACAGCTTTTATCTAAGCCCAACTGATCCATAACATGAAAAAGCAAAAAGTCCGTTTTTCATCAAAAAATCAAGCTGAAAAAAAATGGTGGGAACCGGTTTTAAAGTATGGTGACGTACTATCCAATGGTGCGCATCCAATAAACCAAGTATTAACCAAATCCAAGCGGGGTAAAGGGTTTCAACAGCTTGTATCTAAGCCCAACTGATCCATAACATGAAAAAGCAAAAAGTCCGTTTTTCATCAAAAGTCATGCTGAAAAAAATGGTGGGAACCGGTTTTAAAGTATGGTGACGTACTATCCAATGGTGCGCATCCAATAAACCAAGTATTAACCAAATCCAAGCGGGGTAAAGGGTTTCAACAGCTTTTATCTAAGCCCAACTGATCCATAACATGAAAAAGCAAAAAGTCCGTTTTTCATCAAAAAATCAAGCTGAAAAAAAATGGTGGGAACCGGTTTTAAAGTATGGTGACGTACTATCCAATGGTGCGCATCCAATAAACCAAGTATTAACCAAATCCAAGCGGGGTAAAGGGTTTCAACAGCTTGTATCTAAGCCCAACTGATCCATAACATGAAAAAGCAAAAAGTCCGTTTTTCATCAAAAGTCATGCTGAAAAAAATGGTGGGAACCGGTTTTAAAGTATGGTGACGTACTATCCAATGGTGCGCATCCAATAAACCAAGTATTAACCAAATCCAAGCGGGGTAAAGGGTTTCAACAGCTTTTATCTAAGCCCAACTGATCCATAACATGAAAAAGCAAAAAGTCCGTTTTTCATCAAAAAATCAAGCTGAAAAAAAATGGTGGGAACCGGTTTTAAAGTATGGTGACGTACTATCCAATGGTGCGCATCCAATAAACCAAGTATTAACCAAATCCAAGCGGGGTAAAGGGTTTCAACAGCTTGTATCTAAGCCCAACTGATCCATAACATGAAAAAGCAAAAAGTCCGTTTTTCATCAAAAGTCATGCTGAAAAAAATGGTGGGAACCGGTTTTAAAGTATGGTGACGTACTATCCAATGGTGCGCATCCAATAAACCAAGTATTAACCAAATCCAAGCGGGGTAAAGGGTTTCAACAGCTTTTATCTAAGCCCAACTGATCCATAACATGAAAAAGCAAAAAGTCCGTTTTTCATCAAAAAATCAAGCTGAAAAAAAATGGTGGGAACCGGTTTTAAAGTATGGTGACGTACTATCCAATGGTGCGCATCCAATAAACCAAGTATTAACCAAATCCAAGCGGGGTAAAGGGTTTCAACAGCTTGTATCTAAGCCCAACTGATCCATAACATGAAAAAGCAAAAAGTCCGTTTTTCATCAAAAGTCATGCTGAAAAAAATGGTGGGAACCGGTTTTAAAGTATGGTGACGTACTATCCAATGGTGCGCATCCAATAAACCAAGTATTAACCAAATCCAAGCGGGGTAAAGGGTTTCAACAGCTTTTATCTAAGCCCAACTGATCCATAACATGAAAAAGCAAAAAGTCCGTTTTTCATCAAAAAATCAAGCTGAAAAAAAATGGTGGGAACCGGTTTTAAAGTATGGTGACGTACTATCCAATGGTGCGCATCCAATAAACCAAGTATTAACCAAATCCAAGCGGGGTAAAGGGTTTCAACAGCTTGTATCTAAGCCCAACTGATCCATAACATGAAAAAGCAAAAAGTCCGTTTTTCATCAAAAGTCATGCTGAAAAAAATGGTGGGAACCGGTTTTAAAGTATGGTGACGTACTATCCAATGGTGCGCATCCAATAAACCAAGTATTAACCAAATCCAAGCGGGGTAAAGGGTTTCAACAGCTTTTATCTAAGCCCAACTGATCCATAACATGAAAAAGCAAAAAGTCCGTTTTTCATCAAAAAATCAAGCTGAAAAAAAATGGTGGGAACCGGTTTTAAAGTATGGTGACGTACTATCCAATGGTGCGCATCCAATAAACCAAGTATTAACCAAATCCAAGCGGGGTAAAGGGTTTCAACAGCTTGTATCTAAGCCCAACTGATCCATAACATGAAAAAGCAAAAAGTCCGTTTTTCATCAAAAGTCATGCTGAAAAAAATGGTGGGAACCGGTTTTAAAGTATGGTGACGTACTATCCAATGGTGCGCATCCAATAAACCAAGTATTAACCAAATCCAAGCGGGGTAAAGGGTTTCAACAGCTTTTATCTAAGCCCAACTGATCCATAACATGAAAAAGCAAAAAGTCCGTTTTTCATCAAAAAATCAAGCTGAAAAAAAATGGTGGGAACCGGTTTTAAAGTATGGTGACGTACTATCCAATGGTGCGCATCCAATAAACCAAGTATTAACCAAATCCAAGCGGGGTAAAGGGTTTCAACAGCTTGTATCTAAGCCCAACTGATCCATAACATGAAAAAGCAAAAAGTCCGTTTTTCATCAAAAGTCATGCTGAAAAAAATGGTGGGAACCGGTTTTAAAGTATGGTGACGTACTATCCAATGGTGCGCATCCAATAAACCAAGTATTAACCAAATCCAAGCGGGGTAAAGGGTTTCAACAGCTTTTATCTAAGCCCAACTGATCCATAACATGAAAAAGCAAAAAGTCCGTTTTTCATCAAAAAATCAAGCTGAAAAAAAATGGTGGGAACCGGTTTTAAAGTATGGTGACGTACTATCCAATGGTGCGCATCCAATAAACCAAGTATTAACCAAATCCAAGCGGGGTAAAGGGTTTCAACAGCTTGTATCTAAGCCCAACTGATCCATAACATGAAAAAGCAAAAAGTCCGTTTTTCATCAAAAGTCATGCTGAAAAAAATGGTGGGAACCGGTTTTAAAGTATGGTGACGTACTATCCAATGGTGCGCATCCAATAAACCAAGTATTAACCAAATCCAAGCGGGGTAAAGGGTTTCAACAGCTTTTATCTAAGCCCAACTGATCCATAACATGAAAAAGCAAAAAGTCCGTTTTTCATCAAAAAATCAAGCTGAAAAAAAATGGTGGGAACCGGTTTTAAAGTATGGTGACGTACTATCCAATGGTGCGCATCCAATAAACCAAGTATTAACCAAATCCAAGCGGGGTAAAGGGTTTCAACAGCTTGTATCTAAGCCCAACTGATCCATAACATGAAAAAGCAAAAAGTCCGTTTTTCATCAAAAGTCATGCTGAAAAAAATGGTGGGAACCGGTTTTAAAGTATGGTGACGTACTATCCAATGGTGCGCATCCAATAAACCAAGTATTAACCAAATCCAAGCGGGGTAAAGGGTTTCAACAGCTTTTATCTAAGCCCAACTGATCCATAACATGAAAAAGCAAAAAGTCCGTTTTTCATCAAAAAATCAAGCTGAAAAAAAATGGTGGGAACCGGTTTTAAAGTATGGTGACGTACTATCCAATGGTGCGCATCCAATAAACCAAGTATTAACCAAATCCAAGCGGGGTAAAGGGTTTCAACAGCTTGTATCTAAGCCCAACTGATCCATAACATGAAAAAGCAAAAAGTCCGTTTTTCATCAAAAGTCATGCTGAAAAAAATGGTGGGAACCGGTTTTAAAGTATGGTGACGTACTATCCAATGGTGCGCATCCAATAAACCAAGTATTAACCAAATCCAAGCGGGGTAAAGGGTTTCAACAGCTTTTATCTAAGCCCAACTGATCCATAACATGAAAAAGCAAAAAGTCCGTTTTTCATCAAAAAATCAAGCTGAAAAAAAATGGTGGGAACCGGTTTTAAAGTATGGTGACGTACTATCCAATGGTGCGCATCCAATAAACCAAGTATTAACCAAATCCAAGCGGGGTAAAGGGTTTCAACAGCTTGTATCTAAGCCCAACTGATCCATAACATGAAAAAGCAAAAAGTCCGTTTTTCATCAAAAGTCATGCTGAAAAAAATGGTGGGAACCGGTTTTAAAGTATGGTGACGTACTATCCAATGGTGCGCATCCAATAAACCAAGTATTAACCAAATCCAAGCGGGGTAAAGGGTTTCAACAGCTTTTATCTAAGCCCAACTGATCCATAACATGAAAAAGCAAAAAGTCCGTTTTTCATCAAAAAATCAAGCTGAAAAAAAATGGTGGGAACCGGTTTTAAAGTATGGTGACGTACTATCCAATGGTGCGCATCCAATAAACCAAGTATTAACCAAATCCAAGCGGGGTAAAGGGTTTCAACAGCTTGTATCTAAGCCCAACTGATCCATAACATGAAAAAGCAAAAAGTCCGTTTTTCATCAAAAGTCATGCTGAAAAAAATGGTGGGAACCGGTTTTAAAGTATGGTGACGTACTATCCAATGGTGCGCATCCAATAAACCAAGTATTAACCAAATCCAAGCGGGGTAAAGGGTTTCAACAGCTTTTATCTAAGCCCAACTGATCCATAACATGAAAAAGCAAAAAGTCCGTTTTTCATCAAAAAATCAAGCTGAAAAAAAATGGTGGGAACCGGTTTTAAAGTATGGTGACGTACTATCCAATGGTGCGCATCCAATAAACCAAGTATTAACCAAATCCAAGCGGGGTAAAGGGTTTCAACAGCTTGTATCTAAGCCCAACTGATCCATAACATGAAAAAGCAAAAAGTCCGTTTTTCATCAAAAGTCATGCTGAAAAAAATGGTGGGAACCGGTTTTAAAGTATGGTGACGTACTATCCAATGGTGCGCATCCAATAAACCAAGTATTAACCAAATCCAAGCGGGGTAAAGGGTTTCAACAGCTTTTATCTAAGCCCAACTGATCCATAACATGAAAAAGCAAAAAGTCCGTTTTTCATCAAAAAATCAAGCTGAAAAAAAATGGTGGGAACCGGTTTTAAAGTATGGTGACGTACTATCCAATGGTGCGCATCCAATAAACCAAGTATTAACCAAATCCAAGCGGGGTAAAGGGTTTCAACAGCTTGTATCTAAGCCCAACTGATCCATAACATGAAAAAGCAAAAAGTCCGTTTTTCATCAAAAGTCATGCTGAAAAAAATGGTGGGAACCGGTTTTAAAGTATGGTGACGTACTATCCAATGGTGCGCATCCAATAAACCAAGTATTAACCAAATCCAAGCGGGGTAAAGGGTTTCAACAGCTTTTATCTAAGCCCAACTGATCCATAACATGAAAAAGCAAAAAGTCCGTTTTTCATCAAAAAATCAAGCTGAAAAAAAATGGTGGGAACCGGTTTTAAAGTATGGTGACGTACTATCCAATGGTGCGCATCCAATAAACCAAGTATTAACCAAATCCAAGCGGGGTAAAGGGTTTCAACAGCTTGTATCTAAGCCCAACTGATCCATAACATGAAAAAGCAAAAAGTCCGTTTTTCATCAAAAGTCATGCTGAAAAAAATGGTGGGAACCGGTTTTAAAGTATGGTGACGTACTATCCAATGGTGCGCATCCAATAAACCAAGTATTAACCAAATCCAAGCGGGGTAAAGGGTTTCAACAGCTTTTATCTAAGCCCAACTGATCCATAACATGAAAAAGCAAAAAGTCCGTTTTTCATCAAAAAATCAAGCTGAAAAAAAATGGTGGGAACCGGTTTTAAAGTATGGTGACGTACTATCCAATGGTGCGCATCCAATAAACCAAGTATTAACCAAATCCAAGCGGGGTAAAGGGTTTCAACAGCTTGTATCTAAGCCCAACTGATCCATAACATGAAAAAGCAAAAAGTCCGTTTTTCATCAAAAGTCATGCTGAAAAAAATGGTGGGAACCGGTTTTAAAGTATGGTGACGTACTATCCAATGGTGCGCATCCAATAAACCAAGTATTAACCAAATCCAAGCGGGGTAAAGGGTTTCAACAGCTTTTATCTAAGCCCAACTGATCCATAACATGAAAAAGCAAAAAGTCCGTTTTTCATCAAAAAATCAAGCTGAAAAAAAATGGTGGGAACCGGTTTTAAAGTATGGTGACGTACTATCCAATGGTGCGCATCCAATAAACCAAGTATTAACCAAATCCAAGCGGGGTAAAGGGTTTCAACAGCTTGTATCTAAGCCCAACTGATCCATAACATGAAAAAGCAAAAAGTCCGTTTTTCATCAAAAGTCATGCTGAAAAAAATGGTGGGAACCGGTTTTAAAGTATGGTGACGTACTATCCAATGGTGCGCATCCAATAAACCAAGTATTAACCAAATCCAAGCGGGGTAAAGGGTTTCAACAGCTTTTATCTAAGCCCAACTGATCCATAACATGAAAAAGCAAAAAGTCCGTTTTTCATCAAAAAATCAAGCTGAAAAAAAATGGTGGGAACCGGTTTTAAAGTATGGTGACGTACTATCCAATGGTGCGCATCCAATAAACCAAGTATTAACCAAATCCAAGCGGGGTAAAGGGTTTCAACAGCTTGTATCTAAGCCCAACTGATCCATAACATGAAAAAGCAAAAAGTCCGTTTTTCATCAAAAGTCATGCTGAAAAAAATGGTGGGAACCGGTTTTAAAGTATGGTGACGTACTATCCAATGGTGCGCATCCAATAAACCAAGTATTAACCAAATCCAAGCGGGGTAAAGGGTTTCAACAGCTTTTATCTAAGCCCAACTGATCCATAACATGAAAAAGCAAAAAGTCCGTTTTTCATCAAAAAATCAAGCTGAAAAAAAATGGTGGGAACCGGTTTTAAAGTATGGTGACGTACTATCCAATGGTGCGCATCCAATAAACCAAGTATTAACCAAATCCAAGCGGGGTAAAGGGTTTCAACAGCTTGTATCTAAGCCCAACTGATCCATAACATGAAAAAGCAAAAAGTCCGTTTTTCATCAAAAGTCATGCTGAAAAAAATGGTGGGAACCGGTTTTAAAGTATGGTGACGTACTATCCAATGGTGCGCATCCAATAAACCAAGTATTAACCAAATCCAAGCGGGGTAAAGGGTTTCAACAGCTTTTATCTAAGCCCAACTGATCCATAACATGAAAAAGCAAAAAGTCCGTTTTTCATCAAAAAATCAAGCTGAAAAAAAATGGTGGGAACCGGTTTTAAAGTATGGTGACGTACTATCCAATGGTGCGCATCCAATAAACCAAGTATTAACCAAATCCAAGCGGGGTAAAGGGTTTCAACAGCTTGTATCTAAGCCCAACTGATCCATAACATGAAAAAGCAAAAAGTCCGTTTTTCATCAAAAGTCATGCTGAAAAAAATGGTGGGAACCGGTTTTAAAGTATGGTGACGTACTATCCAATGGTGCGCATCCAATAAACCAAGTATTAACCAAATCCAAGCGGGGTAAAGGGTTTCAACAGCTTTTATCTAAGCCCAACTGATCCATAACATGAAAAAGCAAAAAGTCCGTTTTTCATCAAAAAATCAAGCTGAAAAAAAATGGTGGGAACCGGTTTTAAAGTATGGTGACGTACTATCCAATGGTGCGCATCCAATAAACCAAGTATTAACCAAATCCAAGCGGGGTAAAGGGTTTCAACAGCTTGTATCTAAGCCCAACTGATCCATAACATGAAAAAGCAAAAAGTCCGTTTTTCATCAAAAGTCATGCTGAAAAAAATGGTGGGAACCGGTTTTAAAGTATGGTGACGTACTATCCAATGGTGCGCATCCAATAAACCAAGTATTAACCAAATCCAAGCGGGGTAAAGGGTTTCAACAGCTTTTATCTAAGCCCAACTGATCCATAACATGAAAAAGCAAAAAGTCCGTTTTTCATCAAAAAATCAAGCTGAAAAAAAATGGTGGGAACCGGTTTTAAAGTATGGTGACGTACTATCCAATGGTGCGCATCCAATAAACCAAGTATTAACCAAATCCAAGCGGGGTAAAGGGTTTCAACAGCTTGTATCTAAGCCCAACTGATCCATAACATGAAAAAGCAAAAAGTCCGTTTTTCATCAAAAGTCATGCTGAAAAAAATGGTGGGAACCGGTTTTAAAGTATGGTGACGTACTATCCAATGGTGCGCATCCAATAAACCAAGTATTAACCAAATCCAAGCGGGGTAAAGGGTTTCAACAGCTTTTATCTAAGCCCAACTGATCCATAACATGAAAAAGCAAAAAGTCCGTTTTTCATCAAAAAATCAAGCTGAAAAAAAATGGTGGGAACCGGTTTTAAAGTATGGTGACGTACTATCCAATGGTGCGCATCCAATAAACCAAGTATTAACCAAATCCAAGCGGGGTAAAGGGTTTCAACAGCTTGTATCTAAGCCCAACTGATCCATAACATGAAAAAGCAAAAAGTCCGTTTTTCATCAAAAGTCATGCTGAAAAAAATGGTGGGAACCGGTTTTAAAGTATGGTGACGTACTATCCAATGGTGCGCATCCAATAAACCAAGTATTAACCAAATCCAAGCGGGGTAAAGGGTTTCAACAGCTTTTATCTAAGCCCAACTGATCCATAACATGAAAAAGCAAAAAGTCCGTTTTTCATCAAAAAATCAAGCTGAAAAAAAATGGTGGGAACCGGTTTTAAAGTATGGTGACGTACTATCCAATGGTGCGCATCCAATAACACCAAGTATTAACCAAATCCAAGCGGGGTAAAGGGTTTCAACAGCTTGTATCTAAGCCCAACTGATCCATAACATGAAAAAGCAAAAAGTCCGTTTTTCATCAAAAGTCATGCTGAAAAAAATGGTGGGAACCGGTTTTAAAGTATGGTGACGTACTATCCAATGGTGCGCATCCAATAAACCAAGTATTAACCAAATCCAAGCGGGGTAAAGGGTTTCAACAGCTTTTATCTAAGCCCAA
Organism: Unio pictorum; assembly: GCA_030141615.1. NCBI lineage: Eukaryota > Metazoa > Mollusca > Bivalvia > Unionida > Unionidae > Unio > Unio pictorum. Next base: position 134,344 of record JARLTB010000078.1, read on the forward strand.
CTGATCCATAACATGAAAAAGCAAAAAGTCCGTTTTTCATCAAAAAATCAAGCTGAAAAAAAATGGTGGGAACCGGTTTTAAAGTATGGTGACGTACTATCCAATGGTGCGCATCCAATAAACCAAGTATTAACCAAATCCAAGCGGGGTAAAGGGTTTCAACAGCTTGTATCTAAGCCCAACTGATCCATAACATGAAAAAGCAAAAAGTCCGTTTTTCATCAAAAGTCATGCTGAAAAAAATGGTGGGAACCGGTTTTAAAGTATGGTGACGTACTATCCAATGGTGCGCATCCAATAAACCAAGTATTAACCAAATCCAAGCGGGGTAAAGGGTTTCAACAGCTTTTATCTAAGCCCAACTGATCCATAACATGAAAAAGCAAAAAGTCCGTTTTTCATCAAAAAATCAAGCTGAAAAAAAATGGTGGGAACCGGTTTTAAAGTATGGTGACGTACTATCCAATGGTGCGCATCCAATAAACCAAGTATTAACCAAATCCAAGCGGGGTAAAGGGTTTCAACAGCTTGTATCTAAGCCCAACTGATCCATAACATGAAAAAGCAAAAAGTCCGTTTTTCATCAAAAGTCATGCTGAAAAAAATGGTGGGAACCGGTTTTAAAGTATGGTGACGTACTATCCAATGGTGCGCATCCAATAAACCAAGTATTAACCAAATCCAAGCGGGGTAAAGGGTTTCAACAGCTTTTATCTAAGCCCAACTGATCCATAACATGAAAAAGCAAAAAGTCCGTTTTTCATCAAAAAATCAAGCTGAAAAAAAATGGTGGGAACCGGTTTTAAAGTATGGTGACGTACTATCCAATGGTGCGCATCCAATAAACCAAGTATTAACCAAATCCAAGCGGGGTAAAGGGTTTCAACAGCTTGTATCTAAGCCCAACTGATCCATAACATGAAAAAGCAAAAAGTCCGTTTTTCATCAAAAGTCATGCTGAAAAAAATGGTGGGAACCGGTTTTAAAGTATGGTGACGTACTATCCAATGGTGCGCATCCAATAAACCAAGTATTAACCAAATCCAAGCGGGGTAAAGGGTTTCAACAGCTTTTATCTAAGCCCAACTGATCCATAACATGAAAAAGCAAAAAGTCCGTTTTTCATCAAAAAATCAAGCTGAAAAAAAATGGTGGGAACCGGTTTTAAAGTATGGTGACGTACTATCCAATGGTGCGCATCCAATAAACCAAGTATTAACCAAATCCAAGCGGGGTAAAGGGTTTCAACAGCTTGTATCTAAGCCCAACTGATCCATAACATGAAAAAGCAAAAAGTCCGTTTTTCATCAAAAGTCATGCTGAAAAAAATGGTGGGAACCGGTTTTAAAGTATGGTGACGTACTATCCAATGGTGCGCATCCAATAAACCAAGTATTAACCAAATCCAAGCGGGGTAAAGGGTTTCAACAGCTTTTATCTAAGCCCAACTGATCCATAACATGAAAAAGCAAAAAGTCCGTTTTTCATCAAAAAATCAAGCTGAAAAAAAATGGTGGGAACCGGTTTTAAAGTATGGTGACGTACTATCCAATGGTGCGCATCCAATAAACCAAGTATTAACCAAATCCAAGCGGGGTAAAGGGTTTCAACAGCTTGTATCTAAGCCCAACTGATCCATAACATGAAAAAGCAAAAAGTCCGTTTTTCATCAAAAGTCATGCTGAAAAAAATGGTGGGAACCGGTTTTAAAGTATGGTGACGTACTATCCAATGGTGCGCATCCAATAAACCAAGTATTAACCAAATCCAAGCGGGGTAAAGGGTTTCAACAGCTTTTATCTAAGCCCAACTGATCCATAACATGAAAAAGCAAAAAGTCCGTTTTTCATCAAAAAATCAAGCTGAAAAAAAATGGTGGGAACCGGTTTTAAAGTATGGTGACGTACTATCCAATGGTGCGCATCCAATAAACCAAGTATTAACCAAATCCAAGCGGGGTAAAGGGTTTCAACAGCTTGTATCTAAGCCCAACTGATCCATAACATGAAAAAGCAAAAAGTCCGTTTTTCATCAAAAGTCATGCTGAAAAAAATGGTGGGAACCGGTTTTAAAGTATGGTGACGTACTATCCAATGGTGCGCATCCAATAAACCAAGTATTAACCAAATCCAAGCGGGGTAAAGGGTTTCAACAGCTTTTATCTAAGCCCAACTGATCCATAACATGAAAAAGCAAAAAGTCCGTTTTTCATCAAAAAATCAAGCTGAAAAAAAATGGTGGGAACCGGTTTTAAAGTATGGTGACGTACTATCCAATGGTGCGCATCCAATAAACCAAGTATTAACCAAATCCAAGCGGGGTAAAGGGTTTCAACAGCTTGTATCTAAGCCCAACTGATCCATAACATGAAAAAGCAAAAAGTCCGTTTTTCATCAAAAGTCATGCTGAAAAAAATGGTGGGAACCGGTTTTAAAGTATGGTGACGTACTATCCAATGGTGCGCATCCAATAAACCAAGTATTAACCAAATCCAAGCGGGGTAAAGGGTTTCAACAGCTTTTATCTAAGCCCAACTGATCCATAACATGAAAAAGCAAAAAGTCCGTTTTTCATCAAAAAATCAAGCTGAAAAAAAATGGTGGGAACCGGTTTTAAAGTATGGTGACGTACTATCCAATGGTGCGCATCCAATAAACCAAGTATTAACCAAATCCAAGCGGGGTAAAGGGTTTCAACAGCTTGTATCTAAGCCCAACTGATCCATAACATGAAAAAGCAAAAAGTCCGTTTTTCATCAAAAGTCATGCTGAAAAAAATGGTGGGAACCGGTTTTAAAGTATGGTGACGTACTATCCAATGGTGCGCATCCAATAAACCAAGTATTAACCAAATCCAAGCGGGGTAAAGGGTTTCAACAGCTTTTATCTAAGCCCAACTGATCCATAACATGAAAAAGCAAAAAGTCCGTTTTTCATCAAAAAATCAAGCTGAAAAAAAATGGTGGGAACCGGTTTTAAAGTATGGTGACGTACTATCCAATGGTGCGCATCCAATAAACCAAGTATTAACCAAATCCAAGCGGGGTAAAGGGTTTCAACAGCTTGTATCTAAGCCCAACTGATCCATAACATGAAAAAGCAAAAAGTCCGTTTTTCATCAAAAGTCATGCTGAAAAAAATGGTGGGAACCGGTTTTAAAGTATGGTGACGTACTATCCAATGGTGCGCATCCAATAAACCAAGTATTAACCAAATCCAAGCGGGGTAAAGGGTTTCAACAGCTTTTATCTAAGCCCAACTGATCCATAACATGAAAAAGCAAAAAGTCCGTTTTTCATCAAAAAATCAAGCTGAAAAAAAATGGTGGGAACCGGTTTTAAAGTATGGTGACGTACTATCCAATGGTGCGCATCCAATAAACCAAGTATTAACCAAATCCAAGCGGGGTAAAGGGTTTCAACAGCTTGTATCTAAGCCCAACTGATCCATAACATGAAAAAGCAAAAAGTCCGTTTTTCATCAAAAGTCATGCTGAAAAAAATGGTGGGAACCGGTTTTAAAGTATGGTGACGTACTATCCAATGGTGCGCATCCAATAAACCAAGTATTAACCAAATCCAAGCGGGGTAAAGGGTTTCAACAGCTTTTATCTAAGCCCAACTGATCCATAACATGAAAAAGCAAAAAGTCCGTTTTTCATCAAAAAATCAAGCTGAAAAAAAATGGTGGGAACCGGTTTTAAAGTATGGTGACGTACTATCCAATGGTGCGCATCCAATAAACCAAGTATTAACCAAATCCAAGCGGGGTAAAGGGTTTCAACAGCTTGTATCTAAGCCCAACTGATCCATAACATGAAAAAGCAAAAAGTCCGTTTTTCATCAAAAGTCATGCTGAAAAAAATGGTGGGAACCGGTTTTAAAGTATGGTGACGTACTATCCAATGGTGCGCATCCAATAAACCAAGTATTAACCAAATCCAAGCGGGGTAAAGGGTTTCAACAGCTTTTATCTAAGCCCAACTGATCCATAACATGAAAAAGCAAAAAGTCCGTTTTTCATCAAAAAATCAAGCTGAAAAAAAATGGTGGGAACCGGTTTTAAAGTATGGTGACGTACTATCCAATGGTGCGCATCCAATAAACCAAGTATTAACCAAATCCAAGCGGGGTAAAGGGTTTCAACAGCTTGTATCTAAGCCCAACTGATCCATAACATGAAAAAGCAAAAAGTCCGTTTTTCATCAAAAGTCATGCTGAAAAAAATGGTGGGAACCGGTTTTAAAGTATGGTGACGTACTATCCAATGGTGCGCATCCAATAAACCAAGTATTAACCAAATCCAAGCGGGGTAAAGGGTTTCAACAGCTTTTATCTAAGCCCAACTGATCCATAACATGAAAAAGCAAAAAGTCCGTTTTTCATCAAAAAATCAAGCTGAAAAAAAATGGTGGGAACCGGTTTTAAAGTATGGTGACGTACTATCCAATGGTGCGCATCCAATAAACCAAGTATTAACCAAATCCAAGCGGGGTAAAGGGTTTCAACAGCTTGTATCTAAGCCCAACTGATCCATAACATGAAAAAGCAAAAAGTCCGTTTTTCATCAAAAGTCATGCTGAAAAAAATGGTGGGAACCGGTTTTAAAGTATGGTGACGTACTATCCAATGGTGCGCATCCAATAAACCAAGTATTAACCAAATCCAAGCGGGGTAAAGGGTTTCAACAGCTTTTATCTAAGCCCAACTGATCCATAACATGAAAAAGCAAAAAGTCCGTTTTTCATCAAAAAATCAAGCTGAAAAAAAATGGTGGGAACCGGTTTTAAAGTATGGTGACGTACTATCCAATGGTGCGCATCCAATAAACCAAGTATTAACCAAATCCAAGCGGGGTAAAGGGTTTCAACAGCTTGTATCTAAGCCCAACTGATCCATAACATGAAAAAGCAAAAAGTCCGTTTTTCATCAAAAGTCATGCTGAAAAAAATGGTGGGAACCGGTTTTAAAGTATGGTGACGTACTATCCAATGGTGCGCATCCAATAAACCAAGTATTAACCAAATCCAAGCGGGGTAAAGGGTTTCAACAGCTTTTATCTAAGCCCAACTGATCCATAACATGAAAAAGCAAAAAGTCCGTTTTTCATCAAAAAATCAAGCTGAAAAAAAATGGTGGGAACCGGTTTTAAAGTATGGTGACGTACTATCCAATGGTGCGCATCCAATAAACCAAGTATTAACCAAATCCAAGCGGGGTAAAGGGTTTCAACAGCTTGTATCTAAGCCCAACTGATCCATAACATGAAAAAGCAAAAAGTCCGTTTTTCATCAAAAGTCATGCTGAAAAAAATGGTGGGAACCGGTTTTAAAGTATGGTGACGTACTATCCAATGGTGCGCATCCAATAAACCAAGTATTAACCAAATCCAAGCGGGGTAAAGGGTTTCAACAGCTTTTATCTAAGCCCAACTGATCCATAACATGAAAAAGCAAAAAGTCCGTTTTTCATCAAAAAATCAAGCTGAAAAAAAATGGTGGGAACCGGTTTTAAAGTATGGTGACGTACTATCCAATGGTGCGCATCCAATAAACCAAGTATTAACCAAATCCAAGCGGGGTAAAGGGTTTCAACAGCTTGTATCTAAGCCCAACTGATCCATAACATGAAAAAGCAAAAAGTCCGTTTTTCATCAAAAGTCATGCTGAAAAAAATGGTGGGAACCGGTTTTAAAGTATGGTGACGTACTATCCAATGGTGCGCATCCAATAAACCAAGTATTAACCAAATCCAAGCGGGGTAAAGGGTTTCAACAGCTTTTATCTAAGCCCAACTGATCCATAACATGAAAAAGCAAAAAGTCCGTTTTTCATCAAAAAATCAAGCTGAAAAAAAATGGTGGGAACCGGTTTTAAAGTATGGTGACGTACTATCCAATGGTGCGCATCCAATAAACCAAGTATTAACCAAATCCAAGCGGGGTAAAGGGTTTCAACAGCTTGTATCTAAGCCCAACTGATCCATAACATGAAAAAGCAAAAAGTCCGTTTTTCATCAAAAGTCATGCTGAAAAAAATGGTGGGAACCGGTTTTAAAGTATGGTGACGTACTATCCAATGGTGCGCATCCAATAAACCAAGTATTAACCAAATCCAAGCGGGGTAAAGGGTTTCAACAGCTTTTATCTAAGCCCAACTGATCCATAACATGAAAAAGCAAAAAGTCCGTTTTTCATCAAAAAATCAAGCTGAAAAAAAATGGTGGGAACCGGTTTTAAAGTATGGTGACGTACTATCCAATGGTGCGCATCCAATAAACCAAGTATTAACCAAATCCAAGCGGGGTAAAGGGTTTCAACAGCTTGTATCTAAGCCCAACTGATCCATAACATGAAAAAGCAAAAAGTCCGTTTTTCATCAAAAGTCATGCTGAAAAAAATGGTGGGAACCGGTTTTAAAGTATGGTGACGTACTATCCAATGGTGCGCATCCAATAAACCAAGTATTAACCAAATCCAAGCGGGGTAAAGGGTTTCAACAGCTTTTATCTAAGCCCAACTGATCCATAACATGAAAAAGCAAAAAGTCCGTTTTTCATCAAAAAATCAAGCTGAAAAAAAATGGTGGGAACCGGTTTTAAAGTATGGTGACGTACTATCCAATGGTGCGCATCCAATAAACCAAGTATTAACCAAATCCAAGCGGGGTAAAGGGTTTCAACAGCTTGTATCTAAGCCCAACTGATCCATAACATGAAAAAGCAAAAAGTCCGTTTTTCATCAAAAGTCATGCTGAAAAAAATGGTGGGAACCGGTTTTAAAGTATGGTGACGTACTATCCAATGGTGCGCATCCAATAAACCAAGTATTAACCAAATCCAAGCGGGGTAAAGGGTTTCAACAGCTTTTATCTAAGCCCAACTGATCCATAACATGAAAAAGCAAAAAGTCCGTTTTTCATCAAAAAATCAAGCTGAAAAAAAATGGTGGGAACCGGTTTTAAAGTATGGTGACGTACTATCCAATGGTGCGCATCCAATAAACCAAGTATTAACCAAATCCAAGCGGGGTAAAGGGTTTCAACAGCTTGTATCTAAGCCCAACTGATCCATAACATGAAAAAGCAAAAAGTCCGTTTTTCATCAAAAGTCATGCTGAAAAAAATGGTGGGAACCGGTTTTAAAGTATGGTGACGTACTATCCAATGGTGCGCATCCAATAAACCAAGTATTAACCAAATCCAAGCGGGGTAAAGGGTTTCAACAGCTTTTATCTAAGCCCAACTGATCCATAACATGAAAAAGCAAAAAGTCCGTTTTTCATCAAAAAATCAAGCTGAAAAAAAATGGTGGGAACCGGTTTTAAAGTATGGTGACGTACTATCCAATGGTGCGCATCCAATAAACCAAGTATTAACCAAATCCAAGCGGGGTAAAGGGTTTCAACAGCTTGTATCTAAGCCCAACTGATCCATAACATGAAAAAGCAAAAAGTCCGTTTTTCATCAAAAGTCATGCTGAAAAAAATGGTGGGAACCGGTTTTAAAGTATGGTGACGTACTATCCAATGGTGCGCATCCAATAAACCAAGTATTAACCAAATCCAAGCGGGGTAAAGGGTTTCAACAGCTTTTATCTAAGCCCAACTGATCCATAACATGAAAAAGCAAAAAGTCCGTTTTTCATCAAAAAATCAAGCTGAAAAAAAATGGTGGGAACCGGTTTTAAAGTATGGTGACGTACTATCCAATGGTGCGCATCCAATAAACCAAGTATTAACCAAATCCAAGCGGGGTAAAGGGTTTCAACAGCTTGTATCTAAGCCCAACTGATCCATAACATGAAAAAGCAAAAAGTCCGTTTTTCATCAAAAGTCATGCTGAAAAAAATGGTGGGAACCGGTTTTAAAGTATGGTGACGTACTATCCAATGGTGCGCATCCAATAAACCAAGTATTAACCAAATCCAAGCGGGGTAAAGGGTTTCAACAGCTTTTATCTAAGCCCAACTGATCCATAACATGAAAAAGCAAAAAGTCCGTTTTTCATCAAAAAATCAAGCTGAAAAAAAATGGTGGGAACCGGTTTTAAAGTATGGTGACGTACTATCCAATGGTGCGCATCCAATAAACCAAGTATTAACCAAATCCAAGCGGGGTAAAGGGTTTCAACAGCTTGTATCTAAGCCCAACTGATCCATAACATGAAAAAGCAAAAAGTCCGTTTTTCATCAAAAGTCATGCTGAAAAAAATGGTGGGAACCGGTTTTAAAGTATGGTGACGTACTATCCAATGGTGCGCATCCAATAAACCAAGTATTAACCAAATCCAAGCGGGGTAAAGGGTTTCAACAGCTTTTATCTAAGCCCAACTGATCCATAACATGAAAAAGCAAAAAGTCCGTTTTTCATCAAAAAATCAAGCTGAAAAAAAATGGTGGGAACCGGTTTTAAAGTATGGTGACGTACTATCCAATGGTGCGCATCCAATAAACCAAGTATTAACCAAATCCAAGCGGGGTAAAGGGTTTCAACAGCTTGTATCTAAGCCCAACTGATCCATAACATGAAAAAGCAAAAAGTCCGTTTTTCATCAAAAGTCATGCTGAAAAAAATGGTGGGAACCGGTTTTAAAGTATGGTGACGTACTATCCAATGGTGCGCATCCAATAAACCAAGTATTAACCAAATCCAAGCGGGGTAAAGGGTTTCAACAGCTTTTATCTAAGCCCAACTGATCCATAACATGAAAAAGCAAAAAGTCCGTTTTTCATCAAAAAATCAAGCTGAAAAAAAATGGTGGGAACCGGTTTTAAAGTATGGTGACGTACTATCCAATGGTGCGCATCCAATAAACCAAGTATTAACCAAATCCAAGCGGGGTAAAGGGTTTCAACAGCTTGTATCTAAGCCCAACTGATCCATAACATGAAAAAGCAAAAAGTCCGTTTTTCATCAAAAGTCATGCTGAAAAAAATGGTGGGAACCGGTTTTAAAGTATGGTGACGTACTATCCAATGGTGCGCATCCAATAAACCAAGTATTAACCAAATCCAAGCGGGGTAAAGGGTTTCAACAGCTTTTATCTAAGCCCAACTGATCCATAACATGAAAAAGCAAAAAGTCCGTTTTTCATCAAAAAATCAAGCTGAAAAAAAATGGTGGGAACCGGTTTTAAAGTATGGTGACGTACTATCCAATGGTGCGCATCCAATAAACCAAGTATTAACCAAATCCAAGCGGGGTAAAGGGTTTCAACAGCTTGTATCTAAGCCCAACTGATCCATAACATGAAAAAGCAAAAAGTCCGTTTTTCATCAAAAGTCATGCTGAAAAAAATGGTGGGAACCGGTTTTAAAGTATGGTGACGTACTATCCAATGGTGCGCATCCAATAAACCAAGTATTAACCAAATCCAAGCGGGGTAAAGGGTTTCAACAGCTTTTATCTAAGCCCAACTGATCCATAACATGAAAAAGCAAAAAGTCCGTTTTTCATCAAAAAATCAAGCTGAAAAAAAATGGTGGGAACCGGTTTTAAAGTATGGTGACGTACTATCCAATGGTGCGCATCCAATAAACCAAGTATTAACCAAATCCAAGCGGGGTAAAGGGTTTCAACAGCTTGTATCTAAGCCCAACTGATCCATAACATGAAAAAGCAAAAAGTCCGTTTTTCATCAAAAGTCATGCTGAAAAAAATGGTGGGAACCGGTTTTAAAGTATGGTGACGTACTATCCAATGGTGCGCATCCAATAAACCAAGTATTAACCAAATCCAAGCGGGGTAAAGGGTTTCAACAGCTTTTATCTAAGCCCAACTGATCCATAACATGAAAAAGCAAAAAGTCCGTTTTTCATCAAAAAATCAAGCTGAAAAAAAATGGTGGGAACCGGTTTTAAAGTATGGTGACGTACTATCCAATGGTGCGCATCCAATAAACCAAGTATTAACCAAATCCAAGCGGGGTAAAGGGTTTCAACAGCTTGTATCTAAGCCCAACTGATCCATAACATGAAAAAGCAAAAAGTCCGTTTTTCATCAAAAGTCATGCTGAAAAAAATGGTGGGAACCGGTTTTAAAGTATGGTGACGTACTATCCAATGGTGCGCATCCAATAAACCAAGTATTAACCAAATCCAAGCGGGGTAAAGGGTTTCAACAGCTTTTATCTAAGCCCAACTGATCCATAACATGAAAAAGCAAAAAGTCCGTTTTTCATCAAAAAATCAAGCTGAAAAAAAATGGTGGGAACCGGTTTTAAAGTATGGTGACGTACTATCCAATGGTGCGCATCCAATAAACCAAGTATTAACCAAATCCAAGCGGGGTAAAGGGTTTCAACAGCTTGTATCTAAGCCCAACTGATCCATAACATGAAAAAGCAAAAAGTCCGTTTTTCATCAAAAGTCATGCTGAAAAAAATGGTGGGAACCGGTTTTAAAGTATGGTGACGTACTATCCAATGGTGCGCATCCAATAAACCAAGTATTAACCAAATCCAAGCGGGGTAAAGGGTTTCAACAGCTTTTATCTAAGCCCAACTGATCCATAACATGAAAAAGCAAAAAGTCCGTTTTTCATCAAAAAATCAAGCTGAAAAAAAATGGTGGGAACCGGTTTTAAAGTATGGTGACGTACTATCCAATGGTGCGCATCCAATAAACCAAGTATTAACCAAATCCAAGCGGGGTAAAGGGTTTCAACAGCTTGTATCTAAGCCCAACTGATCCATAACATGAAAAAGCAAAAAGTCCGTTTTTCATCAAAAGTCATGCTGAAAAAAATGGTGGGAACCGGTTTTAAAGTATGGTGACGTACTATCCAATGGTGCGCATCCAATAAACCAAGTATTAACCAAATCCAAGCGGGGTAAAGGGTTTCAACAGCTTTTATCTAAGCCCAACTGATCCATAACATGAAAAAGCAAAAAGTCCGTTTTTCATCAAAAAATCAAGCTGAAAAAAAATGGTGGGAACCGGTTTTAAAGTATGGTGACGTACTATCCAATGGTGCGCATCCAATAAACCAAGTATTAACCAAATCCAAGCGGGGTAAAGGGTTTCAACAGCTTGTATCTAAGCCCAACTGATCCATAACATGAAAAAGCAAAAAGTCCGTTTTTCATCAAAAGTCATGCTGAAAAAAATGGTGGGAACCGGTTTTAAAGTATGGTGACGTACTATCCAATGGTGCGCATCCAATAAACCAAGTATTAACCAAATCCAAGCGGGGTAAAGGGTTTCAACAGCTTTTATCTAAGCCCAACTGATCCATAACATGAAAAAGCAAAAAGTCCGTTTTTCATCAAAAAATCAAGCTGAAAAAAAATGGTGGGAACCGGTTTTAAAGTATGGTGACGTACTATCCAATGGTGCGCATCCAATAAACCAAGTATTAACCAAATCCAAGCGGGGTAAAGGGTTTCAACAGCTTGTATCTAAGCCCAACTGATCCATAACATGAAAAAGCAAAAAGTCCGTTTTTCATCAAAAGTCATGCTGAAAAAAATGGTGGGAACCGGTTTTAAAGTATGGTGACGTACTATCCAATGGTGCGCATCCAATAAACCAAGTATTAACCAAATCCAAGCGGGGTAAAGGGTTTCAACAGCTTTTATCTAAGCCCAACTGATCCATAACATGAAAAAGCAAAAAGTCCGTTTTTCATCAAAAAATCAAGCTGAAAAAAAATGGTGGGAACCGGTTTTAAAGTATGGTGACGTACTATCCAATGGTGCGCATCCAATAAACCAAGTATTAACCAAATCCAAGCGGGGTAAAGGGTTTCAACAGCTTGTATCTAAGCCCAACTGATCCATAACATGAAAAAGCAAAAAGTCCGTTTTTCATCAAAAGTCATGCTGAAAAAAATGGTGGGAACCGGTTTTAAAGTATGGTGACGTACTATCCAATGGTGCGCATCCAATAAACCAAGTATTAACCAAATCCAAGCGGGGTAAAGGGTTTCAACAGCTTTTATCTAAGCCCAACTGATCCATAACATGAAAAAGCAAAAAGTCCGTTTTTCATCAAAAAATCAAGCTGAAAAAAAATGGTGGGAACCGGTTTTAAAGTATGGTGACGTACTATCCAATGGTGCGCATCCAATAAACCAAGTATTAACCAAATCCAAGCGGGGTAAAGGGTTTCAACAGCTTGTATCTAAGCCCAACTGATCCATAACATGAAAAAGCAAAAAGTCCGTTTTTCATCAAAAGTCATGCTGAAAAAAATGGTGGGAACCGGTTTTAAAGTATGGTGACGTACTATCCAATGGTGCGCATCCAATAAACCAAGTATTAACCAAATCCAAGCGGGGTAAAGGGTTTCAACAGCTTTTATCTAAGCCCAACTGATCCATAACATGAAAAAGCAAAAAGTCCGTTTTTCATCAAAAAATCAAGCTGAAAAAAAATGGTGGGAACCGGTTTTAAAGTATGGTGACGTACTATCCAATGGTGCGCATCCAATAAACCAAGTATTAACCAAATCCAAGCGGGGTAAAGGGTTTCAACAGCTTGTATCTAAGCCCAACTGATCCATAACATGAAAAAGCAAAAAGTCCGTTTTTCATCAAAAGTCATGCTGAAAAAAATGGTGGGAACCGGTTTTAAAGTATGGTGACGTACTATCCAATGGTGCGCATCCAATAAACCAAGTATTAACCAAATCCAAGCGGGGTAAAGGGTTTCAACAGCTTTTATCTAAGCCCAACTGATCCATAACATGAAAAAGCAAAAAGTCCGTTTTTCATCAAAAAATCAAGCTGAAAAAAAATGGTGGGAACCGGTTTTAAAGTATGGTGACGTACTATCCAATGGTGCGCATCCAATAAACCAAGTATTAACCAAATCCAAGCGGGGTAAAGGGTTTCAACAGCTTGTATCTAAGCCCAACTGATCCATAACATGAAAAAGCAAAAAGTCCGTTTTTCATCAAAAGTCATGCTGAAAAAAATGGTGGGAACCGGTTTTAAAGTATGGTGACGTACTATCCAATGGTGCGCATCCAATAAACCAAGTATTAACCAAATCCAAGCGGGGTAAAGGGTTTCAACAGCTTTTATCTAAGCCCAACTGATCCATAACATGAAAAAGCAAAAAGTCCGTTTTTCATCAAAAAATCAAGCTGAAAAAAAATGGTGGGAACCGGTTTTAAAGTATGGTGACGTACTATCCAATGGTGCGCATCCAATAAACCAAGTATTAACCAAATCCAAGCGGGGTAAAGGGTTTCAACAGCTTGTATCTAAGCCCAACTGATCCATAACATGAAAAAGCAAAAAGTCCGTTTTTCATCAAAAGTCATGCTGAAAAAAATGGTGGGAACCGGTTTTAAAGTATGGTGACGTACTATCCAATGGTGCGCATCCAATAAACCAAGTATTAACCAAATCCAAGCGGGGTAAAGGGTTTCAACAGCTTTTATCTAAGCCCAACTGATCCATAACATGAAAAAGCAAAAAGTCCGTTTTTCATCAAAAAATCAAGCTGAAAAAAAATGGTGGGAACCGGTTTTAAAGTATGGTGACGTACTATCCAATGGTGCGCATCCAATAAACCAAGTATTAACCAAATCCAAGCGGGGTAAAGGGTTTCAACAGCTTGTATCTAAGCCCAACTGATCCATAACATGAAAAAGCAAAAAGTCCGTTTTTCATCAAAAGTCATGCTGAAAAAAATGGTGGGAACCGGTTTTAAAGTATGGTGACGTACTATCCAATGGTGCGCATCCAATAAACCAAGTATTAACCAAATCCAAGCGGGGTAAAGGGTTTCAACAGCTTTTATCTAAGCCCAACTGATCCATAACATGAAAAAGCAAAAAGTCCGTTTTTCATCAAAAAATCAAGCTGAAAAAAAATGGTGGGAACCGGTTTTAAAGTATGGTGACGTACTATCCAATGGTGCGCATCCAATAAACCAAGTATTAACCAAATCCAAGCGGGGTAAAGGGTTTCAACAGCTTGTATCTAAGCCCAACTGATCCATAACATGAAAAAGCAAAAAGTCCGTTTTTCATCAAAAGTCATGCTGAAAAAAATGGTGGGAACCGGTTTTAAAGTATGGTGACGTACTATCCAATGGTGCGCATCCAATAAACCAAGTATTAACCAAATCCAAGCGGGTAAAGGGTTTCAACAGCTTTTATCTAAGCCCAACTGATCCATAACATGAAAAAGCAAAAAGTCCGTTTTTCATCAAAAAATCAAGCTGAAAAAAAATGGTGGGAACCGGTTTTAAAGTATGGTGACGTACTATCCAATGGTGCGCATCCAATAAACCAAGTATTAACCAAATCCAAGCGGGGTAAAGGGTTTCAACAGCTTGTATCTAAGCCCAACTGATCCATAACATGAAAAAGCAAAAAGTCCGTTTTTCATCAAAAGTCATGCTGAAAAAAATGGTGGGAACCGGTTTTAAAGTATGGTGACGTACTATCCAAGTGGTGCGCATCCAATAAACCAAGTATTAACCAAATCCAAGCGGGGTAAAGGGTTTCAACAGCTTTTATCTAAGCCCAACTGATCCATAACATGAAAAAGCAAAAAGTCCGTTTTTCATCAAAAAATCAAGCTGAAAAAAAATGGTGGGAACCGGTTTTAAAGTATGGTGACGTACTATCCAATGGTGCGCATCCAATAAACCAAGTATTAACCAAATCCAAGCGGGGTAAAGGGTTTCAACAGCTTGTATCTAAGCCCAACTGATCCATAACATGAAAAAGCAAAAAGTCCGTTTTTCATCAAAAGTCATGCTGAAAAAAATGGTGGGAACCGGTTTTAAAGTATGGTGACGTACTATCCAATGGTGCGCATCCAATAAACCAAGTATTAACCAAATCCAAGCGGGGTAAAGGGTTTCAACAGCTTTTATCTAAGCCCAACTGATCCATAACATGAAAAAGCAAAAAGTCCGTTTTTCATCAAAAAATCAAGCTGAAAAAAAATGGTGGGAACCGGTTTTAAAGTATGGTGACGTACTATCCAATGGTGCGCATCCAATAAACCAAGTATTAACCAAATCCAAGCGGGGTAAAGGGTTTCAACAGCTTGTATCTAAGCCCAACTGATCCATAACATGAAAAAGCAAAAAGTCCGTTTTTCATCAAAAGTCATGCTGAAAAAAATGGTGGGAACCGGTTTTAAAGTATGGTGACGTACTATCCAATGGTGCGCATCCAATAAACCAAGTATTAACCAAATCCAAGCGGGGTAAAGGGTTTCAACAGCTTTTATCTAAGCCCAACTGATCCATAACATGAAAAAGCAAAAAGTCCGTTTTTCATCAAAAAATCAAGCTGAAAAAAAATGGTGGGAACCGGTTTTAAAGTATGGTGACGTACTATCCAATGGTGCGCATCCAATAAACCAAGTATTAACCAAATCCAAGCGGGGTAAAGGGTTTCAACAGCTTGTATCTAAGCCCAACTGATCCATAACATGAAAAAGCAAAAAGTCCGTTTTTCATCAAAAGTCATGCTGAAAAAAATGGTGGGAACCGGTTTTAAAGTATGGTGACGTACTATCCAATGGTGCGCATCCAATAAACCAAGTATTAACCAAATCCAAGCGGGGTAAAGGGTTTCAACAGCTTTTATCTAAGCCCAACTGATCCATAACATGAAAAAGCAAAAAGTCCGTTTTTCATCAAAAAATCAAGCTGAAAAAAAATGGTGGGAACCGGTTTTAAAGTATGGTGACGTACTATCCAATGGTGCGCATCCAATAAACCAAGTATTAACCAAATCCAAGCGGGGTAAAGGGTTTCAACAGCTTGTATCTAAGCCCAACTGATCCATAACATGAAAAAGCAAAAAGTCCGTTTTTCATCAAAAGTCATGCTGAAAAAAATGGTGGGAACCGGTTTTAAAGTATGGTGACGTACTATCCAATGGTGCGCATCCAATAAACCAAGTATTAACCAAATCCAAGCGGGGTAAAGGGTTTCAACAGCTTTTATCTAAGCCCAACTGATCCATAACATGAAAAAGCAAAAAGTCCGTTTTTCATCAAAAAATCAAGCTGAAAAAAAATGGTGGGAACCGGTTTTAAAGTATGGTGACGTACTATCCAATGGTGCGCATCCAATAAACCAAGTATTAACCAAATCCAAGCGGGGTAAAGGGTTTCAACAGCTTGTATCTAAGCCCAACTGATCCATAACATGAAAAAGCAAAAAGTCCGTTTTTCATCAAAAGTCATGCTGAAAAAAATGGTGGGAACCGGTTTTAAAGTATGGTGACGTACTATCCAATGGTGCGCATCCAATAAACCAAGTATTAACCAAATCCAAGCGGGGTAAAGGGTTTCAACAGCTTTTATCTAAGCCCAACTGATCCATAACATGAAAAAGCAAAAAGTCCGTTTTTCATCAAAAAATCAAGCTGAAAAAAAATGGTGGGAACCGGTTTTAAAGTATGGTGACGTACTATCCAATGGTGCGCATCCAATAAACCAAGTATTAACCAAATCCAAGCGGGGTAAAGGGTTTCAACAGCTTGTATCTAAGCCCAACTGATCCATAACATGAAAAAGCAAAAAGTCCGTTTTTCATCAAAAGTCATGCTGAAAAAAATGGTGGGAACCGGTTTTAAAGTATGGTGACGTACTATCCAATGGTGCGCATCCAATAAACCAAGTATTAACCAAATCCAAGCGGGGTAAAGGGTTTCAACAGCTTTTATCTAAGCCCAACTGATCCATAACATGAAAAAGCAAAAAGTCCGTTTTTCATCAAAAAATCAAGCTGAAAAAAAATGGTGGGAACCGGTTTTAAAGTATGGTGACGTACTATCCAATGGTGCGCATCCAATAAACCAAGTATTAACCAAATCCAAGCGGGGTAAAGGGTTTCAACAGCTTGTATCTAAGCCCAACTGATCCATAACATGAAAAAGCAAAAAGTCCGTTTTTCATCAAAAGTCATGCTGAAAAAAATGGTGGGAACCGGTTTTAAAGTATGGTGACGTACTATCCAATGGTGCGCATCCAATAAACCAAGTATTAACCAAATCCAAGCGGGGTAAAGGGTTTCAACAGCTTTTATCTAAGCCCAACTGATCCATAACATGAAAAAGCAAAAAGTCCGTTTTTCATCAAAAAATCAAGCTGAAAAAAAATGGTGGGAACCGGTTTTAAAGTATGGTGACGTACTATCCAATGGTGCGCATCCAATAAACCAAGTATTAACCAAATCCAAGCGGGGTAAAGGGTTTCAACAGCTTGTATCTAAGCCCAACTGATCCATAACATGAAAAAGCAAAAAGTCCGTTTTTCATCAAAAGTCATGCTGAAAAAATGGTGGGAACCGGTTTTAAAGTATGGTGACGTACTATCCAATGGTGCGCATCCAATAAACCAAGTATTAACCAAATCCAAGCGGGGTAAAGGGTTTCAACAGCTTTTATCTAAGCCCAACTGATCCATAACATGAAAAAGCAAAAAGTCCGTTTTTCATCAAAAAATCAAGCTGAAAAAAAATGGTGGGAACCGGTTTTAAAGTATGGTGACGTACTATCCAATGGTGCGCATCCAATAAACCAAGTATTAACCAAATCCAAGCGGGGTAAAGGGTTTCAACAGCTTGTATCTAAGCCCAACTGATCCATAACATGAAAAAGCAAAAAGTCCGTTTTTCATCAAAAGTCATGCTGAAAAAAATGGTGGGAACCGGTTTTAAAGTATGGTGACGTACTATCCAATGGTGCGCATCCAATAAACCAAGTATTAACCAAATCCAAGCGGGGTAAAGGGTTTCAACAGCTTTTATCTAAGCCCAACTGATCCATAACATGAAAAAGCAAAAAGTCCGTTTTTCATCAAAAAATCAAGCTGAAAAAAATGGTGGGAACCGGTTTTAAAGTATGGTGACGTACTATCCAATGGTGCGCATCCAATAAACCAAGTATTAACCAAATCCAAGCGGGGTAAAGGGTTTCAACAGCTTGTATCTAAGCCCAACTGATCCATAACATGAAAAAGCAAAAAGTCCGTTTTTCATCAAAAGTCATGCTGAAAAAAATGGTGGGAACCGGTTTTAAAGTATGGTGACGTACTATCCAATGGTGCGCATCCAATAAACCAAGTATTAACCAAATCCAAGCGGGGTAAAGGGTTTCAACAGCTTTTATCTAAGCCCAACTGATCCATAACATGAAAAAGCAAAAAGTCCGTTTTTCATCAAAAAATCAAGCTGAAAAAAAATGGTGGGAACCGGTTTTAAAGTATGGTGACGTACTATCCAATGGTGCGCATCCAATAAACCAAGTATTAACCAAATCCAAGCGGGGTAAAGGGTTTCAACAGCTTGTATCTAAGCCCAACTGATCCATAACATGAAAAAGCAAAAAGTCCGTTTTTCATCAAAAGTCATGCTGAAAAAAATGGTGGGAACCGGTTTTAAGTATGGTGACGTACTATCCAATGGTGCGCATCCAATAAACCAAGTATTAACCAAATCCAAGCGGGGTAAAGGGTTTCAACAGCTTTTATCTAAGCCCAACTGATCCATAACATGAAAAAGCAAAAAGTCCGTTTTTCATCAAAAAATCAAGCTGAAAAAAAATGGTGGGAACCGGTTTTAAAGTATGGTGACGTACTATCCAATGGTGCGCATCCAATAAACCAAGTATTAACCAAATCCAAGCGGGGTAAAGGGTTTCAACAGCTTGTATCTAAGCCCAACTGATCCATAACATGAAAAAGCAAAAAGTCCGTTTTTCATCAAAAGTCATGCTGAAAAAAATGGTGGGAACCGGTTTTAAAGTATGGTGACGTACTATCCAATGGTGCGCATCCAATAAACCAAGTATTAACCAAATCCAAGCGGGGGTAAAGGGTTTCAACAGCTTTTATCTAAGCCCAACTGATCCATAACATGAAAAAGCAAAAAGTCCGTTTTTCATCAAAAAATCAAGCTGAAAAAAAATGGTGGGAACCGGTTTTAAAGTATGGTGACGTACTATCCAATGGTGCGCATCCAATAAACCAAGTATTAACCAAATCCAAGCGGGGTAAAGGGTTTCAACAGCTTGTATCTAAGCCCAACTGATCCATAACATGAAAAAGCAAAAAGTCCGTTTTTCATCAAAAGTCATGCTGAAAAAAATGGTGGGAACCGGTTTTAAAGTATGGTGACGTACTATCCAATGGTGCGCATCCAATAAACCAAGTATTAACCAAATCCAAGCGGGGTAAAGGGTTTCAACAGCTTTTATCTAAGCCCAACTGATCCATAACATGAAAAAGCAAAAAGTCCGTTTTTCATCAAAAAATCAAGCTGAAAAAAAATGGTGGGAACCGGTTTTAAAGTATGGTGACGTACTATCCAATGGTGCGCATCCAATAAACCAAGTATTAACCAAATCCAAGCGGGGTAAAGGGTTTCAACAGCTTGTATCTAAGCCCAACTGATCCATAACATGAAAAAGCAAAAAGTCCGTTTTTCATCAAAAGTCATGCTGAAAAAAATGGTGGGAACCGGTTTTAAAGTATGGTGACGTACTATCCAATGGTGCGCATCCAATAAACCAAGTATTAACCAAATCCAAGCGGGGTAAAGGGTTTCAACAGCTTTTATCTAAGCCCAACTGATCCATAACATGAAAAAGCAAAAAGTCCGTTTTTCATCAAAAAATCAAGCTGAAAAAAAATGGTGGGAACCGGTTTTAAAGTATGGTGACGTACTATCCAATGGTGCGCATCCAATAAACCAAGTATTAACCAAATCCAAGCGGGGTAAAGGGTTTCAACAGCTTGTATCTAAGCCCAACTGATCCATAACATGAAAAAGCAAAAAGTCCGTTTTTCATCAAAAGTCATGCTGAAAAAAATGGTGGGAACCGGTTTTAAAGTATGGTGACGTACTATCCAATGGTGCGCATCCAATAAACCAAGTATTAACCAAATCCAAGCGGGGTAAAGGGTTTCAACAGCTTTTATCTAAGCCCAACTGATCCATAACATGAAAAAGCAAAAAGTCCGTTTTTCATCAAAAAATCAAGCTGAAAAAAAATGGTGGGAACCGGTTTTAAAGTATGGTGACGTACTATCCAATGGTGCGCATCCAATAAACCAAGTATTAACCAAATCCAAGCGGGGTAAAGGGTTTCAACAGCTTGTATCTAAGCCCAACTGATCCATAACATGAAAAAGCAAAAAGTCCGTTTTTCATCAAAAGTCATGCTGAAAAAAATGGTGGGAACCGGTTTTAAAGTATGGTGACGTACTATCCAATGGTGCGCATCCAATAAACCAAGTATTAACCAAATCCAAGCGGGGTAAAGGGTTTCAACAGCTTTTATCTAAGCCCAACTGATCCATAACATGAAAAAGCAAAAAGTCCGTTTTTCATCAAAAAATCAAGCTGAAAAAAAATGGTGGGAACCGGTTTTAAAGTATGGTGACGTACTATCCAATGGTGCGCATCCAATAAACCAAGTATTAACCAAATCCAAGCGGGGTAAAGGGTTTCAACAGCTTGTATCTAAGCCCAACTGATCCATAACATGAAAAAGCAAAAAGTCCGTTTTTCATCAAAAGTCATGCTGAAAAAAATGGTGGGAACCGGTTTTAAAGTATGGTGACGTACTATCCAATGGTGCGCATCCAATAAACCAAGTATTAACCAAATCCAAGCGGGGTAAAGGGTTTCAACAGCTTTTATCTAAGCCCAACTGATCCATAACATGAAAAAGCAAAAAGTCCGTTTTTCATCAAAAAATCAAGCTGAAAAAAAATGGTGGGAACCGGTTTTAAAGTATGGTGACGTACTATCCAATGGTGCGCATCCAATAAACCAAGTATTAACCAAATCCAAGCGGGGTAAAGGGTTTCAACAGCTTGTATCTAAGCCCAACTGATCCATAACATGAAAAAGCAAAAAGTCCGTTTTTCATCAAAAGTCATGCTGAAAAAAATGGTGGGAACCGGTTTTAAAGTATGGTGACGTACTATCCAATGGTGCGCATCCAATAAACCAAGTATTAACCAAATCCAAGCGGGGTAAAGGGTTTCAACAGCTTTTATCTAAGCCCAACTGATCCATAACATGAAAAAGCAAAAAGTCCGTTTTTCATCAAAAAATCAAGCTGAAAAAAAATGGTGGGAACCGGTTTTAAAGTATGGTGACGTACTATCCAATGGTGCGCATCCAATAAACCAAGTATTAACCAAATCCAAGCGGGGTAAAGGGTTTCAACAGCTTGTATCTAAGCCCAACTGATCCATAACATGAAAAAGCAAAAAGTCCGTTTTTCATCAAAAGTCATGCTGAAAAAAATGGTGGGAACCGGTTTTAAAGTATGGTGACGTACTATCCAATGGTGCGCATCCAATAAACCAAGTATTAACCAAATCCAAGCGGGGTAAAGGGTTTCAACAGCTTTTATCTAAGCCCAACTGATCCATAACATGAAAAAGCAAAAAGTCCGTTTTTCATCAAAAAATCAAGCTGAAAAAAAATGGTGGGAACCGGTTTTAAAGTATGGTGACGTACTATCCAATGGTGCGCATCCAATAAACCAAGTATTAACCAAATCCAAGCGGGGTAAAGGGTTTCAACAGCTTGTATCTAAGCCCAACTGATCCATAACATGAAAAAGCAAAAAGTCCGTTTTTCATCAAAAGTCATGCTGAAAAAAATGGTGGGAACCGGTTTTAAAGTATGGTGACGTACTATCCAATGGTGCGCATCCAATAAACCAAGTATTAACCAAATCCAAGCGGGGTAAAGGGTTTCAACAGCTTTTATCTAAGCCCAACTGATCCATAACATGAAAAAGCAAAAAGTCCGTTTTTCATCAAAAAATCAAGCTGAAAAAAAATGGTGGGAACCGGTTTTAAAGTATGGTGACGTACTATCCAATGGTGCGCATCCAATAAACCAAGTATTAACCAAATCCAAGCGGGGTAAAGGGTTTCAACAGCTTGTATCTAAGCCCAACTGATCCATAACATGAAAAAGCAAAAAGTCCGTTTTTCATCAAAAGTCATGCTGAAAAAAATGGTGGGAACCGGTTTTAAAGTATGGTGACGTACTATCCAATGGTGCGCATCCAATAAACCAAGTATTAACCAAATCCAAGCGGGGTAAAGGGTTTCAACAGCTTTTATCTAAGCCCAACTGATCCATAACATGAAAAAGCAAAAAGTCCGTTTTTCATCAAAAAATCAAGCTGAAAAAAAATGGTGGGAACCGGTTTTAAAGTATGGTGACGTACTATCCAATGGTGCGCATCCAATAAACCAAGTATTAACCAAATCCAAGCGGGGTAAAGGGTTTCAACAGCTTGTATCTAAGCCCAACTGATCCATAACATGAAAAAGCAAAAAGTCCGTTTTTCATCAAAAGTCATGCTGAAAAAAATGGTGGGAACCGGTTTTAAAGTATGGTGACGTACTATCCAATGGTGCGCATCCAATAAACCAAGTATTAACCAAATCCAAGCGGGGTAAAGGGTTTCAACAGCTTTTATCTAAGCCCAACTGATCCATAACATGAAAAAGCAAAAAGTCCGTTTTTCATCAAAAAATCAAGCTGAAAAAAAATGGTGGGAACCGGTTTTAAAGTATGGTGACGTACTATCCAATGGTGCGCATCCAATAAACCAAGTATTAACCAAATCCAAGCGGGGTAAAGGGTTTCAACAGCTTGTATCTAAGCCCAACTGATCCATAACATGAAAAAGCAAAAAGTCCGTTTTTCATCAAAAGTCATGCTGAAAAAAATGGTGGGAACCGGTTTTAAAGTATGGTGACGTACTATCCAATGGTGCGCATCCAATAAACCAAGTATTAACCAAATCCAAGCGGGGTAAAGGGTTTCAACAGCTTTTATCTAAGCCCAACTGATCCATAACATGAAAAGCAAAAAGTCCGTTTTTCATCAAAAAATCAAGCTGAAAAAAAATGGTGGGAACCGGTTTTAAAGTATGGTGACGTACTATCCAATGGTGCGCATCCAATAAACCAAGTATTAACCAAATCCAAGCGGGGTAAAGGGTTTCAACAGCTTGTATCTAAGCCCAACTGATCCATAACATGAAAAAGCAAAAAGTCCGTTTTTCATCAAAAGTCATGCTGAAAAAAATGGTGGGAACCGGTTTTAAAGTATGGTGACGTACTATCCAATGGTGCGCATCCAATAAACCAAGTATTAACCAAATCCAAGCGGGGTAAAGGGTTTCAACAGCTTTTATCTAAGCCCAACTGATCCATAACATGAAAAAGCAAAAAGTCCGTTTTTCATCAAAAAATCAAGCTGAAAAAAAATGGTGGGAACCGGTTTTAAAGTATGGTGACGTACTATCCAATGGTGCGCATCCAATAAACCAAGTATTAACCAAATCCAAGCGGGGTAAAGGGTTTCAACAGCTTGTATCTAAGCCCAACTGATCCATAACATGAAAAAGCAAAAAGTCCGTTTTTCATCAAAAGTCATGCTGAAAAAAATGGTGGGAACCGGTTTTAAAGTATGGTGACGTACTATCCAATGGTGCGCATCCAATAAACCAAGTATTAACCAAATCCAAGCGGGGTAAAGGGTTTCAACAGCTTTTATCTAAGCCCAACTGATCCATAACATGAAAAAGCAAAAAGTCCGTTTTTCATCAAAAAATCAAGCTGAAAAAAAATGGTGGGAACCGGTTTTAAAGTATGGTGACGTACTATCCAATGGTGCGCATCCAATAAACCAAGTATTAACCAAATCCAAGCGGGGTAAAGGGTTTCAACAGCTTGTATCTAAGCCCAACTGATCCATAACATGAAAAAGCAAAAAGTCCGTTTTTCATCAAAAGTCATGCTGAAAAAAATGGTGGGAACCGGTTTTAAAGTATGGTGACGTACTATCCAATGGTGCGCATCCAATAAACCAAGTATTAACCAAATCCAAGCGGGGTAAAGGGTTTCAACAGCTTTTATCTAAGCCCAACTGATCCATAACATGAAAAAGCAAAAAGTCCGTTTTTCATCAAAAAATCAAGCTGAAAAAAAATGGTGGGAACCGGTTTTAAAGTATGGTGACGTACTATCCAATGGTGCGCATCCAATAAACCAAGTATTAACCAAATCCAAGCGGGGTAAAGGGTTTCAACAGCTTGTATCTAAGCCCAACTGATCCATAACATGAAAAAGCAAAAAGTCCGTTTTTCATCAAAAGTCATGCTGAAAAAAATGGTGGGAACCGGTTTTAAAGTATGGTGACGTACTATCCAATGGTGCGCATCCAATAAACCAAGTATTAACCAAATCCAAGCGGGGTAAAGGGTTTCAACAGCTTTTATCTAAGCCCAACTGATCCATAACATGAAAAAGCAAAAAGTCCGTTTTTCATCAAAAAATCAAGCTGAAAAAAAATGGTGGGAACCGGTTTTAAAGTATGGTGACGTACTATCCAATGGTGCGCATCCAATAAACCAAGTATTAACCAAATCCAAGCGGGGTAAAGGGTTTCAACAGCTTGTATCTAAGCCAAACTGATCCATAACATGAAAAAGCAAAAAGTCCGTTTTTCATCAAAAGTCATGCTGAAAAAAATGGTGGGAACCGGTTTTAAGTATGGTGACGTACTATCCAATGGTGCGCATCCAATAAACCAAGTATTAACCAAATCCAAGCGGGGTAAAGGGTTTCAACAGCTTTTATCTAAGCCCAACTGATCCATAACATGAAAAAGCAAAAAGTCCGTTTTTCATCAAAAAATCAAGCTGAAAAAAATGGTGGGAACCGGTTTTAAAGTATGGTGACGTACTATCCAATGGTGCGCATCCAATAAACCAAGTATTAACCAAATCCAAGCGGGGTAAAGGGTTTCAACAGCTTGTATCTAAGCCCAACTGATCCATAACATGAAAAAGCAAAAAGTCCCTTTTTCATCAAAAGTCATGCTGAAAAAAATGGTGGGAACCGGTTTTAAAGTATGGTGACGTACTATCCAATGGTGCGCATCCAATAAACCAAGTATTAACCAAATCCAAGCGGGGTAAAGGGTTTCAACAGCTTTTATCTAAGCCCAACTGATCCATAACATGAAAAAGCAAAAAGTCCGTTTTTCATCAAAAAATCAAGCTGAAAAAAATGGTGGGAACCGGTTTTAAAGTATGGTGACGTACTATCCAATGGTGCGCATCCAATAAACCAAGTATTAACCAAATCCAAGCGGGGTAAAGGGTTTCAACAGCTTGTATCTAAGCCCAACTGATCCATAACATGAAAAAGCAAAAAGTCCGTTTTTCATCAAAAGTCATGCTGAAAAAAATGGTGGGAACCGGTTTTAAAGTATGGTGACGTACTATCCAATGGTGCGCATCCAATAAACCAAGTATTAACCAAATCCAAGCGGGGTAAAGGGTTTCAACAGCTTTTATCTAAGCCCAACTGATCCATAACATGAAAAAGCAAAAAGTCCGTTTTTCATCAAAAAATCAAGCTGAAAAAAAATGGTGGGAACCGGTTTTAAAGTATGGTGACGTACTATCCAATGGTGCGCATCCAATAAACCAAGTATTAACCAAATCCAAGCGGGGTAAAGGGTTTCAACAGCTTGTATCTAAGCCCAACTGATCCATAACATGAAAAAGCAAAAAGTCCGTTTTTCATCAAAAGTCATGCTGAAAAAAATGGTGGGAACCGGTTTTAAAGTATGGTGACGTACTATCCAATGGTGCGCATCCAATAAACCAAGTATTAACCAAATCCAAGCGGGGTAAAGGGTTTCAACAGCTTTTATCTAAGCCCAACTGATCCATAACATGAAAAAGCAAAAAGTCCGTTTTTCATCAAAAAATCAAGCTGAAAAAAATGGTGGGAACCGGTTTTAAAGTATGGTGACGTACTATCCAATGGTGCGCATCCAATAAACCAAGTATTAACCAAATCCAAGCGGGGTAAAGGGTTTCAACAGCTTGTATCTAAGCCCAACCTGATCCATAACATGAAAAAGCAAAAAGTCCGTTTTTCATCAAAAGTCATGCTGAAAAAAATGGTGGGAACCGGTTTTAAAGTATGGTGACGTACTATCCAATGGTGCGCATCCAATAAACCAAGTATTAACCAAATCCAAGCGGGGTAAAGGGTTTCAACAGCTTTTATCTAAGCCCAACTGATCCATAACATGAAAAAGCAAAAAGTCCGTTTTTCATCAAAAAATCAAGCTGAAAAAAAATGGTGGGAACCGGTTTTAAAGTATGGTGACGTACTATCCAATGGTGCGCATCCAATAAACCAAGTATTAACCAAATCCAAGCGGGGTAAAGGGTTTCAACAGCTTGTATCTAAGCCCAACTGATCCATAACATGAAAAAGCAAAAAGTCCGTTTTTCATCAAAAGTCATGCTGAAAAAAATGGTGGGAACCGGTTTTAAAGTATGGTGACGTACTATCCAATGGTGCGCATCCAATAAACCAAGTATTAACCAAATCCAAGCGGGGTAAAGGGTTTCAACAGCTTTTATCTAAGCCCAACTGATCCATAACATGAAAAAGCAAAAAGTCCGTTTTTCATCAAAAAATCAAGCTGAAAAAAAATGGTGGGAACCGGTTTTAAAGTATGGTGACGTACTATCCAATGGTGCGCATCCAATAAACCAAGTATTAACCAAATCCAAGCGGGGTAAAGGGTTTCAACAGCTTGTATCTAAGCCCAACTGATCCATAACATGAAAAAGCAAAAAGTCCGTTTTTCATCAAAAGTCATGCTGAAAAAAATGGTGGGAACCGGTTTTAAAGTATGGTGACGTACTATCCAATGGTGCGCATCCAATAAACCAAGTATTAACCAAATCCAAGCGGGGTAAAGGGTTTCAACAGCTTTTATCTAAGCCCAACTGATCCATAACATGAAAAAGCAAAAAGTCCGTTTTTCATCAAAAAATCAAGCTGAAAAAAAATGGTGGGAACCGGTTTTAAAGTATGGTGACGTACTATCCAATGGTGCGCATCCAATAAACCAAGTATTAACCAAATCCAAGCGGGGTAAAGGGTTTCAACAGCTTGTATCTAAGCCCAACTGATCCATAACATGAAAACAAAAAGTCCGTTTTTCATCAAAAGTCATGCTGAAAAAAATGGTGGGAACCGGTTTTAAAGTATGGTGACGTACTATCCAATGGTGCGCATCCAATAAACCAAGTATTAACCAAATCCAAGCGGGGTAAAGGGTTTCAACAGCTTTTATCTAAGCCCAACTGATCCATAACATGAAAAAGCAAAAAGTCCGTTTTTCATCAAAAAATCAAGCTGAAAAAAAATGGTGGGAACCGGTTTTAAAGTATGGTGACGTACTATCCAATGGTGCGCATCCAATAAACCAAGTATTAACCAAATCCAAGCGGGGTAAAGGGTTTCAACAGCTTGTATCTAAGCCCAACTGATCCATAACATGAAAAAGCAAAAAGTCCCTTTTTCATCAAAAGTCATGCTGAAAAAAATGGTGGGAACCGGTTTTAAAGTATGGTGACGTACTATCCAATGGTGCGAATCCAATAAACCAAGTATTAACCAAATCCAAGCGGGGTAAAGGGTTTCAACAGCTTTTATCTAAGCCCAACTGATCCATAACATGAAAAAGCAAAAAGTCCGTTTTTCATCAAAAAATCAAGCTGAAAAAAAATGGTGGGAACCGGTTTTAAAGTATGGTGACGTACTATCCAATGGTGCGCATCCAATAAACCAAGTATTAACCAAATCCAAGCGGGGTAAAGGGTTTCAACAGCTTGTATCTAAGCCCAACTGATCCATAACATGAAAAAGCAAAAAGTCCGTTTTTCATCAAAAGTCATGCTGAAAAAAATGGTGGGAACCGGTTTTAAAGTATGTTGACGTACTATCCAATGGTGCGCATCCAATAAACCAAGTATTAACCAAATCCAAGCGGGGTAAAGGGTTTCAACAGCTTTTATCTAAGCCCAACTGATCCATAACATGAAAAAGCAAAAAGTCCGTTTTTCATCAAAAAATCAAGCTGAAAAAAAATGGTGGGAACCGGTTTTAAAGTATGGTGACGTACTATCCAATGGTGCGCATCCAATAAACCAAGTATTAACCAAATCCAAGCGGGGTAAAGGGTTTCAACAGCTTGTATCTAAGCCCAACTGATCCATAACATGAAAAAGCAAAAAGTCCGTTTTTCATCAAAAGTCATGCTGAAAAAAATGGTGGGAACCGGTTTTAAAGTATGGTGACGTACTATCCAATGGTGCGCATCCAATAAACCAAGTATTAACCAAATCCAAGCGGGGTAAAGGGTTTCAACAGCTTTTATCTAAGCCCAACTGATCCATAACATGAAAAAGCAAAAAGTCCGTTTTTCATCAAAAAATCAAGCTGAAAAAAAATGGTGGGAACCGGTTTTAAAGTATGGTGACGTACTATCCAATGGTGCGCATCCAATAAACCAAGTATTAACCAAATCCAAGCGGGGTAAAGGGTTTCAACAGCTTGTATCTAAGCCCAACTGATCCATAACATGAAAAAGCAAAAAGTCCCTTTTTCATCAAAAGTCATGCTGAAAAAAATGGTGGGAACCGGTTTTAAAGTATGGTGACGTACTATCCAATGGTGCGCATCCAATAAACCAAGTATTAACCAAATCCAAGCGGGGTAAAGGGTTTCAACAGCTTTTATCTAAGCCCAACTGATCCATAACATGAAAAAGCAAAAAGTCCGTTTTTCATCAAAAAATCAAGCTGAAAAAAAATGGTGGGAACCGGTTTTAAAGTATGGTGACGTACTATCCAATGGTGCGCATCCAATAAACCAAGTATTAACCAAATCCAAGCGGGGTAAAGGGTTTCAACAGCTTGTATCTAAGCCCAACTGATCCATAACATGAAAAAGCAAAAAGTCCGTTTTTCATCAAAAGTCATGCTGAAAAAAATGGTGGGAACCGGTTTTAAAGTATGGTGACGTACTATCCAATGGTGCGCATCCAATAAACCAAGTATTAACCAAATCCAAGCGGGGTAAAGGGTTTCAACAGCTTTTATCTAAGCCCAACTGATCCATAACACGAAAAAGCAAAAAGTCCGTTTTTCATCAAAAAATCAAGCTGAAAAAAAATGGTGGGAACCGGTTTTAAAGTATGGTGACGTACTATCCAATGGTGCGCATCCAATAAACCAAGTATTAACCAAATCCAAGCGGGGTAAAGGGTTTCAACAGCTTGTATCTAAGCCCAACTGATCCATAACATGAAAAAGCAAAAAGTCCGTTTTTCATCAAAAGTCATGCTGAAAAAAATGGTGGGAACCGGTTTTAAAGTATGGTGACGTACTATCCAATGGTGCGCATCCAATAAACCAAGTATTAACCAAATCCAAGCGGGGTAAAGGGTTTCAACAGCTTTTATCTAAGCCCAACTGATCCATAACATGAAAAAGCAAAAAGTCCGTTTTTCATCAAAAAATCAAGCTGAAAAAAAATGGTGGGAACCGGTTTTAAAGTATGGTGACGTACTATCCAATGGTGCGCATCCAATAAACCAAGTATTAACCAAATCCAAGCGGGGTAAAGGGTTTCAACAGCTTGTATCTAAGCCCAACTGATCCATAACATGAAAAAGCAAAAAGTCCGTTTTTCATCAAAAGTCATGCTGAAAAAAATGGTGGGAACCGGTTTTAAAGTATGGTGACGTACTATCCAATAGTGCGCATCCAATAAACCAAGTATTAACCAAATCCAAGCGGGGTAAAGGGTTTCAACAGCTTTTATCTAAGCCCAACTGATCCATAACATGAAAAAGCAAAAAGTCCGTTTTTCATCAAAAAATCAAGCTGAAAAAAAATGGTGGGAACCGGTTTTAAAGTATGGTGACGTACTATCCAATGGTGCGCATCCAATAAACCAAGTATTAACCAAATCCAAGCGGGGTAAAGGGTTTCAACAGCTTGTATCTAAGCCCAACTGATCCATAACATGAAAAAGCAAAAAGTCCCTTTTTCATCAAAAGTCATGCTGAAAAAAATGGTGGGAACCGGTTTTAAAGTATGGTGACGTACTATCCAATGGTGCGCATCCAATAAACCAAGTATTAACCAAATCCAAGCGGGGTAAAGGGTTTCAACAGCTTTTATCTAAGCCCAACTGATCCATAACATGAAAAAGCAAAAAGTCCGTTTTTCATCAAAAAATCAAGCTGAAAAAAAATGGTGGGAACCGGTTTTAAAGTATGGTGACGTACTATCCAATGGTGCGCATCCAATAAACCAAGTATTAACCAAATCCAAGCGGGGTAAAGGGTTTCAACAGCTTGTATCTAAGCCCAACTGATCCATAACATGAAAAAGCAAAAAGTCCGTTTTTCATCAAAAGTCATGCTGAAAAAAATGGTGGGAACCGGTTTTAAAGTATGGTGACGTACTATCCAATGGTGCGCATCCAATAAACCAAGTATTAACCAAATCCAAGCGGGGTAAAGGGTTTCAACAGCTTTTATCTAAGCCCAACTGATCCATAACATGAAAAAGCAAAAAGTCCGTTTTTCATCAAAAAATCAAGCTGAAAAAAAATGGTGGGAACCGGTTTTAAAGTATGGTGACGTACTATCCAATGGTGCGCATCCAATAAACCAAGTATTAACCAAATCCAAGCGGGGTAAAGGGTTTCAACAGCTTGTATCTAAGCCCAACTGATCCATAACATGAAAAAGCAAAAAGTCCGTTTTTCATCAAAAGTCATGCTGAAAAAAATGGTGGGAACCGGTTTTAAAGTATGGTGACGTACTATCCAATGGTGCGCATCCAATAAACCAAGTATTAACCAAATCCAAGCGGGGTAAAGGGTTTCAACAGCTTTTATCTAAGCCCAACTGATCCATAACATGAAAAAGCAAAAAGTCCGTTTTTCATCAAAAAATCAAGCTGAAAAAAAATGGTGGGAACCGGTTTTAAAGTATGGTGACGTACTATCCAATGGTGCGCATCCAATAAACCAAGTATTAACCAAATCCAAGCGGGGTAAAGGGTTTCAACAGCTTGTATCTAAGCCCAACTGATCCATAACATGAAAAAGCAAAAAGTCCGTTTTCATCAAAAGTCATGCTGAAAAAAATGGTGGGAACCGGTTTTAAAGTATGGTGACGTACTATCCAATGGTGCGCATCCAATAAACCAAGTATTAACCAAATCCAAGCGGGGTAAAGGGTTTCAACAGCTTTTATCTAAGCCCAACTGATCCATAACACGAAAAAGCAAAAAGTCCGTTTTTCATCAAAAAATCAAGCTGAAAAAAAATGGTGGGAACCGGTTTTAAAGTATGGTGACGTACTATCCAATGGTGCGCATCCAATAAACCAAGTATTAACCAAATCCAAGCGGGGTAAAGGGTTTCAACAGCTTGTATCTAAGCCCAACTGATCCATAACATGAAAAAGCAAAAAGTCCGTTTTTCATCAAAAGTCATGCTGAAAAAAATGGTGGGAACCGGTTTTAAAGTATGGTGACGTACTATCCAATGGTGCGCATCCAATAAACCAAGTATTAACCAAATCCAAGCGGGGTAAAGGGTTTCAACAGCTTTTATCTAAGCCCAACTGATCCATAACATGAAAAAGCAAAAAGTCCGTTTTTCATCAAAAAATCAAGCTGAAAAAAAATGGTGGGAACCGGTTTTAAAGTATGGTGACGTACTATCCAATGGTGCGCATCCAATAAACCAAGTATTAACCAAATCCAAGCGGGGTAAAGGGTTTCAACAGCTTGTATCTAAGCCCAACTGATCCATAACATGAAAAAGCAAAAAGTCCGTTTTTCATCAAAAGTCATGCTGAAAAAAATGGTGGGAACCGGTTTTAAAGTATGGTGACGTACTATCCAATAGTGCGCATCCAATAAACCAAGTATTAACCAAATCCAAGCGGGGTAAAGGGTTTCAACAGCTTTTATCTAAGCCCAACTGATCCATAACATGAAAAAGCAAAAAGTCCGTTTTTCATCAAAAAATCAAGCTGAAAAAAAATGGTGGGAACCGGTTTTAAAGTATGGTGACGTACTATCCAATGGTGCGCATCCAATAAACCAAGTATTAACCAAATCCAAGCGGGGTAAAGGGTTTCAACAGCTTGTATCTAAGCCCAACTGATCCATAACATGAAAAAGCAAAAAGTCCCTTTTTCATCAAAAGTCATGCTGAAAAAAATGGTGGGAACCGGTTTTAAAGTATGGTGACGTACTATCCAATGGTGCGCATCCAATAAACCAAGTATTAACCAAATCCAAGCGGGGTAAAGGGTTTCAACAGCTTTTATCTAAGCCCAACTGATCCATAACATGAAAAAGCAAAAAGTCCGTTTTCATCAAAAAATCAAGCTGAAAAAAAATGGTGGGAACCGGTTTTAAAGTATGGTGACGTACTATCCAATGGTGCGCATCCAATAAACCAAGTATTAACCAAATCCAAGCGGGGTAAAGGGTTTCAACAGCTTGTATCTAAGCCCAACTGATCCATAACATGAAAAAGCAAAAAGTCCGTTTTTCATCAAAAGTCATGCTGAAAAAAATGGTGGGAACCGGTTTTAAAGTATGGTGACGTACTATCCAATGGTGCGCATCCAATAAACCAAGTATTAACCAAATCCAAGCGGG
This sequence comes from Unio pictorum, assembly GCA_030141615.1. Taxonomy (NCBI): domain Eukaryota; kingdom Metazoa; phylum Mollusca; class Bivalvia; order Unionida; family Unionidae; genus Unio; species Unio pictorum. Next base: position 166,880 of record JARLTB010000078.1, read on the forward strand.
GTAAAGGGTTTCAACAGCTTTTATCTAAGCCCAACTGATCCATAACATGAAAAAGCAAAAAGTCCGTTTTTCATCAAAAAATCAAGCTGAAAAAAAATGGTGGGAACCGGTTTTAAAGTATGGTGACGTACTATCCAATGGTGCGCATCCAATAAACCAAGTATTAACCAAATCCAAGCGGGGTAAAGGGTTTCAACAGCTTGTATCTAAGCCCAACTGATCCATAACATGAAAAAGCAAAAAGTCCGTTTTTCATCAAAAGTCATGCTGAAAAAAATGGTGGGAACCGGTTTTAAAGTATGGTGACGTACTATCCAATGGTGCGCATCCAATAAACCAAGTATTAACCAAATCCAAGCGGGGTAAAGGGTTTCAACAGCTTTTATCTAAGCCCAACTGATCCATAACATGAAAAAGCAAAAAGTCCGTTTTTCATCAAAAAATCAAGCTGAAAAAAAATGGTGGGAACCGGTTTTAAAGTATGGTGACGTACTATCCAATGGTGCGCATCCAATAAACCAAGTATTAACCAAATCCAAGCGGGGTAAAGGGTTTCAACAGCTTGTATCTAAGCCCAACTGATCCATAACATGAAAAAGCAAAAAGTCCCTTTTTCATCAAAAGTCATGCTGAAAAAAATGGTGGGAACCGGTTTTAAAGTATGGTGACGTACTATCCAATGGTGCGCATCCAATAAACCAAGTATTAACCAAATCCAAGCGGGGTAAAGGGTTTCAACAGCTTTTATCTAAGCCCAACTGATCCATAACATGAAAAAGCAAAAAGTCCGTTTTTCATCAAAAAATCAAGCTGAAAAAAAATGGTGGGAACCGGTTTTAAAGTATGGTGACGTACTATCCAATGGTGCGCATCCAATAAACCAAGTATTAACCAAATCCAAGCGGGGTAAAGGGTTTCAACAGCTTGTATCTAAGCCCAACTGATCCATAACATGAAAAAGCAAAAAGTCCGTTTTTCATCAAAAGTCATGCTGAAAAAAATGGTGGGAACCGGTTTTAAAGTATGGTGACGTACTATCCAATGGTGCGCATCCAATAAACCAAGTATTAACCAAATCCAAGCGGGGTAAAGGGTTTCAACAGCTTTTATCTAAGCCCAACTGATCCATAACATGAAAAAGCAAAAAGTCCGTTTTTCATCAAAAAATCAAGCTGAAAAAAAATGGTGGGAACCGGTTTTAAAGTATGGTGACGTACTATCCAATGGTGCGCATCCAATAAACCAAGTATTAACCAAATCCAAGCGGGGTAAAGGGTTTCAACAGCTTGTATCTAAGCCCAACTGATCCATAACATGAAAAAGCAAAAAGTCCGTTTTTCATCAAAAGTCATGCTGAAAAAAATGGTGGGAACCGGTTTTAAAGTATGGTGACGTACTATCCAATGGTGCGCATCCAATAAACCAAGTATTAACCAAATCCAAGCGGGGTAAAGGGTTTCAACAGCTTTTATCTAAGCCCAACTGATCCATAACATGAAAAAGCAAAAAGTCCGTTTTTCATCAAAAAATCAAGCTGAAAAAAAATGGTGGGAACCGGTTTTAAAGTATGGTGACGTACTATCCAATGGTGCGCATCCAATAAACCAAGTATTAACCAAATCCAAGCGGGGTAAAGGGTTTCAACAGCTTGTATCTAAGCCCAACTGATCCATAACATGAAAAAGCAAAAAGTCCGTTTTTCATCAAAAGTCATGCTGAAAAAAATGGTGGGAACCGGTTTTAAAGTATGGTGACGTACTATCCAATGGTGCGCATCCAATAAACCAAGTATTAACCAAATCCAAGCGGGGTAAAGGGTTTCAACAGCTTTTATCTAAGCCCAACTGATCCATAACATGAAAAAGCTAAAAGTCCGTTTTTCATCAAAAAATCAAGCTGAAAAAAAATGGTGGGAACCGGTTTTAAAGTATGGTGACGTACTATCCAATGGTGCGCATCCAATAAACCAAGTATTAACCAAATCCAAGCGGGGTAAAGGGTTTCAACAGCTTGTATCTAAGCCCAACTGTTCCATAACATGAAAAAGCAAAAAGTCCGTTTTTCATCAAAAGTCATGCTGAAAAAAATGGTGGGAACCGGTTTTAAAGTATGGTGACGTACTATCCAATGGTGCGCATCCAATAAACCAAGTATTAACCAAATCCAAGCGGGGTAAAGGGTTTCAACAGCTTTTATCTAAGCCCAACTGATCCATAACATGAAAAAGCAAAAAGTCCGTTTTTCATCAAAAAATCAAGCTGAAAAAAAATGGTGGGAACCGGTTTTAAAGTATGGTGACGTACTATCCAATGGTGCGCATCCAATAAACCAAGTATTAACCAAATCCAAGCGGGGTAAAGGGTTTCAACAGCTTGTATCTAAGCCCAACTGATCCATAACATGAAAAAGCAAAAAGTCCGTTTTTCATCAAAAGTCATGCTGAAAAAAATGGTGGGAACCGGTTTTAAAGTATGGTGACGTACTATCCAATGGTGCGCATCCAATAAACCAAGTATTAACCAAATCCAAGCGGGGTAAAGGGTTTCAACAGCTTTTATCTAAGCCCAACTGATCCATAACATGAAAAAGCAAAAAGTCCGTTTTTCATCAAAAAATCAAGCTGAAAAAAAATGGTGGGAACCGGTTTTAAAGTATGGTGACGTACTATCCAATGGTGCGCATCCAATAAACCAAGTATTAACCAAATCCAAGCGGGGTAAAGGGTTTCAACAGCTTGTATCTAAGCCCAACTGATCCATAACATGAAAAAGCAAAAAGTCCCTTTTTCATCAAAAGTCATGCTGAAAAAAATGGTGGGAACCGGTTTTAAAGTATGGTGACGTACTATCCAATGGTGCGCATCCAATAAACCAAGTATTAACCAAATCCAAGCGGGGTAAAGGGTTTCAACAGCTTTTATCTAAGCCCAACTGATCCATAACATGAAAAAGCAAAAAGTCCGTTTTTCATCAAAAAATCAAGCTGAAAAAAAATGGTGGGAACCGGTTT
>JARLTB010000079.1:625000-865000 GCA_030141615.1 Unio pictorum
CAGGCCTGACACACATCACCAAATAGACATTCAGGCCTTATGCACTTCACCAAATGGTCATAACTCAGACATTCAGGCCTTTAATGCACATAACCAAATAGTCATAACTCAGACATTTAGGCCTTATACATCACCAAATAGTCACAATTCAGACATTTAGGCCTTATGCACATAACCAATTAGTCATAATTCACACATTTACGCCTTATGCACATAACCAAATGGTCATAACTCAGACATTTATGCCTTATGCAGGCCACCAAATAGTCATAACTCATTTACGCCTTATGCATATCACCAAATGGTCATAACTCAGTGACATTCAGGCCTGACACACATCACCAAATAGTCATAACTCAGACATTATTCAATCATTTTTCTTTAGATTTTTAACATACACTCAAAATCCATATTTTCTGATGTAGGGAAAACTTTCAAATTAACCATTTTTTCAAAACTTTAAATGCTGATAAATAGGCATGGTTATCTTTTCTCTTTTGATAGTCAATTGCTAGTAGTAGTAGTAGTAGTAGTAGTAGTAGTAGTAGTAGTAGTAGTAGTAGTAGTAGTAGTATTTGCCACCTCCGTGCTTAAAATCTTCTAATCTATAATGTTGTTATAAGTCATCGCTAGCATTCAGCCAAGTAGAAGTTAATCACTCATTCAACAGAGTGACTTATTCATTTCTGACTCTTATTTTATTTATTTTGGGTAATGCAATTGTTCTTTCCAGGGCTTTCCCCTGAGTTCTTCCTCCACCATTTATACTGGCTGCCATGTATGGCCTATCTTGTGATGAAACATGGCATTAAACCCTACAACAACAACATTTTCATTCTGGTTCATTTTCTTGTATGATATACAGTCCTAAGTATGATATACAGTCCTAAGTATGATATACAGTCCTAAGTATGATATACAGTCCTAAGTATGATATACAGTCCTAAGTATGATATACAGTTCTAAGTATGATATACAGTCCTTAGTATGATATACAGTCCTAAGTATGATATAGAGTCCTTAGTATGATATACAGTCCTAAGTATGATATACAGTTCTAAGTATGATATACAGTTCTAAGTACCGGTATGATATACAGTCCTAAGTATGATATACAGTCCTAAGTATGATATACAGTTCTAAGTATGATATACAGTTCTAAGTAAGATACACAGTCCTAAGTATGATATAAAGTCCTTAGTATGATATACAGTCCTAAGTATGATATACAGTCCTTAGTATGATATACAGTCCTAAGTATGATATACAGTTCTAAGTATGATATACAGTCCTAAGTATGATATACAGTCCTAAGTATGATATACAGTCCTAAGTATGATATACAGTTCTAAGTATGATATACAGTTCTAAGTAAGATATACAGTCCTAAGTATGATATACAGTCCTAAGTATGATATACAGTCCTTAGTATGATATACAGTCCTAAGTATGATATACAGTCCTAAGTATGATATACAGTTCTAAGTATGATATACAGTTCTAAGTAAGATATACAGTCCTAAGTATGATATACAGTCCTAAGTATGATATACAGTCCTTAGTATGATATATAGTCCTAAGTATGATATACAGTCCTAAGTATGATATACAGTCCTTAGTATGATATACAGTTCTAAGTATGATATACAGTCCTAAGTATGATATACAGTCCTAAGTATGATATACAGTCCTTAGGACTAACACTGCTTTATGATTCAATTCAGTACTCCCTCACTATAACGTTTCTCATTATAACACAATTATGTTCAATAATGTGTGTATGATTATGAATTATGAATTATGAATCCCATTTCATTATTTAGTGGGAGTTTGGATGTCATATGTAATTTTTTATATAGGGCTAAATATAGTTATTTCCAGTGGCATTGTATTCATATAGGTTTTCAAAGAAAAGGTACAATTATATATAAATTGTCTATATTTTCTTGATGAATTTAATAACTGTATATGTATGATAGAGGACTATATCTCTATTTACTGTTAAATTTAAGGCTGTGATTAACAAATTAACCCCTGGTGCCACATGTATGGGGGCAGGAGGTAGTAGCCTACTTCCAAGATCTGTAACATCAAATTCATGCATGATACACTAAAGTGGATGGTATTATAAAAAGGTACACAGATTTAGCTCTACAATGATACCAAATAATCTGGATATTTTAGTTGAACTACAAAATACAGAGGGAACAAAAATGTCTACTCATTTTTTTTTCCACCCAAACTTCACCCGTGGTTGGACTCCCATTTTGTGTCCAGATTTTAGACTTTTTGGCCTCAGATCTAAGGCAGACCAGTCTAATCTGCACACAGACAGGTAAACCCCTGTGCAAAAAGTAGGATCAGGTGGGCATTTGGAATAAAGAGTCTTCTCCATAAAAAAAACACAACTTTTCACTTTCTACTCATGCACAAGCAAAATAACCAATGGAAAACAATGTTTTTAACACATCTGGGCATTAGACTAAATGAAAATTGCTTGGAAGTCAATGTATTAGGATGTATTCAGAAATAGCCCCCAAAATGTGTTTTCTACTCACATTTCATGCGAAAACAACAAAATCTCCCAGGGGTAACCGTTAGTGTTAAATATGATATTGTCAGCAACCACTCAGGAATTAATGGTGTTAGGTTACAGTCCAGGCTGATTCAAAGAAATAATAGCAATGGGATTATGTGTTTATAAAGTTTGTATAATTCAATGATAGCAATGGGATTATGTGTTTATGAAGTTTCTATAATTCAATGATAGCAGTGGGATTATGTGTTTATGAAGTTTGTGTAATTCAATGATAGCAATGGGATTATGTGTTTATGAAGTTTGTATAATTTAATGATAGCAATGGGATTATGTGTTTATGAAGTTTGTATAATTTAATGATAGCAATGGGATTATGTGTTTATGAAGTTTGTATAATTTAATGATAGCAAATTACCCATAGTACTCAAATATTAAATTAATGATCATTTGTTGGGAAATTTGAATCTCTTTTAGTAGATATCAATTAATTACACTAGAGTTGGGTAGTTACAGTTTAATTTTTAATTAAATAGTTCATAAGGATAAATTTCACAATTAATTCTATACTTACTATTTTTTTTAGAAATTCGAACATGCACTATCAGTTGCAAAGAGTGTGTGTATATAAAGAGTGTGTGTATATAAAGAGTGTCTGTATATAAAGAGTGTGTGTATATAAAGAGTGTGTATATTGCTATAATTTGGATTATATCATTTACATTTTGACCATGTAGACTAAGGTAAGATAACTTACAGTCAGGCCAGAAGTCTAATTCTATAAAAGGTCTTCAGGGAATGCTCTCTCTGAAGCCAACTAGGACTGTTTATAAGCCAGTTTAAACAGTATAACGGAAAGAGCATTAGGGTTACACAAAATGTGGAAAGAAAATCCTTCTCACTAAAGTGACTAATTCCCCTTAGCTTAGTTATTATGAGTTAATCAGCTATGGGTTAATCAGTTAAGGGTTATGGGTTAATCAGTTATGAGTTAATCAGTTATGGGTTAATCAGTTATGGGTTATGGGTTAATCAGTTATGGGTTATGGGTTAATCAGTTATGGGTTATGGGTTAATCAGTTATGGGTTATGGGTTAATCAGTTATGAGTTAATCAGTTATGGGTTAATCAGTTATGGGTTATGGGTTAATCAGTTAATCAGTTATGGGCTACTACAATAGGGTGTGCTCACTAGAAGGCAATACCTATATAGTTCCCATAGATGGCATTAAAAGTGAGTCAGGCAAATATGATAGATAACACATATTCACATTTGAGAAATTCTGGAACTGTATCATTTGAGAATTTACAGATGGATTCATGATAAAACCAAATGTAAAACTAAATGTTTTTAGCTACCAGAAATTTAGTTCCTTCCCTTTTTTAAAATGCATGTCAAAACACTTGGACTGCAGGGGTGTCTACATGCAAATTATCATGCAAATCATTTAGGGGCCTACAGGAGAGGGATCATAGGGAGAAATGAAAAGACATGGTATTTAATTTTGTTACATATACGTCTATTACTAAATACTACCTCTATAATGTGACTTTATACTTATATAGGAATCACTAAACTGTACAATGAACGCATGTGGCGGTAACGTTACAGTTGGAGTGGGGTGCTCTCAATATTTTATTTAAGTTAGTATAAAAGTGCCACCCAGGCTCAATTTGGGTTGGAAGTTAAATTGGTGAAAGATAGATGTAAAGTTCAAAGCCCCTAGTCAGCAATGCCAATGGTCAAACGATCGAATATTTAAAAAAGTGAAATTTCTATACAACTTCTCTCCACTGGAGACTCAACTGGACGTTCTTTGCCCTGAAAAGTTTTCTTTACAAAGTTTTTCTTCCCTTAGAATTTGTAATATTGCCATCAAATGACATGTAACTTTCCTGGAATAATCCTATTTGCTTAACAATCTTCCCACTACTGACCTTTTGCTTGCAAGTTATAAAGTTATAATTTGCATCTAAATTGTAATTACCCACTCTATCTCAATTCTGACTGGATATTGCTATGAACTGATCCAATCAAACATAAAGATAATGTCCTTCTTGCCGTCTGTCCATGTGAGGATGGATGAGAACATGCCCCATTCACCCTGCAGGTTTTCTATGATTAATGTAAATGTGATATGGCAAGCCTTGGTCCAGTTGTCATGATCTATCACCGGTTTCGTTTCAAGATTCCGCTCTCTGGTGGGTCACAGTAACCTTACGTAACAGATTAACTCTAGCCTGTGGCAATGTTTAGACATCAAACACAAGGCCATGGCAATGTTTAGGCATTAAACACAAGGCCATGGCAATGTTTAGCCTAGGCATTAAACACAAGGCCATGGCAATGTTTAGGCATTAAACACAAGGCCATGGCAATGTTTAGACATCAAACACAAGGCCATGGCAATGTTTAGGCATTAAACACAAGGCCATGGCAATGTTTAGCCTAGGCATTAAACACATGGCCATGGCAATGTTTAGACATTAAACACAAGGCCATGGCAATGTTTAGGCATTAAACACAAGGCCATGGCAATTATATATATCTTAATACCTATACAATTATAAATGTCTTAATACCTATGTAATTATACATGTCTTAATACCTGGGAAATTATACATGTCTTAACACCTGGGCAATTATACATGTTTTAATACCTGGTCAGTTATACATGTCTTAATACCTGGGAAATTATACATGTCTTAATACCTGGGCAATTATACATGTCTTAATACCTGGGTAATTATACATGTCTTAATACCTGGGTAATTATACATGTCTTAATACCTAGGCAATGCCCATGCCCACTGAGTATTTTTCTACTAGGCAAAGCTTTAGGTATGTGCTGTCTCAAACACTGATGTGCATTCATGGCACACTAGAGACTGTGTCAAAAAGAAATTCTAAAACTATTTGTTTATCTAGATAAATGTTTTCTATGTATGATGTGAATATATATAGAGACTGTGTCAAAAAGAAATTCTAAAACTATTTGTTTATCTAGATAACTGTTTTCTATGTGTGATGTGAATATAGAAGTAACAGAACAAATTCACATTTTACAATTAATATTGCTTACACTCTAAAACTGCTCAACTTCATTTACATGATTTATTTGGTACTCGAATCAGACCTAATTCAACTGTTATCCAATGATCAAGACATAAAACCAGTCAACCAATAAACAAAACCAATTATATTAAAAGCATATAAGAAGGCTATTGAATGAGGCACTATTAAAGTGCCATTCCAATCCATGAATTACAAAATGACAAATACCATTCCCAGTATTAGTACTAATAGATTATAATGGAATTTAATATTTACAACGTGAAGGCATCTAAACGCTGGATTTCCATTTAATTTACATTCTTATTCTTAGAAGGAAGGCATTATGGGTTAATTATCCTTAAGTAATTGAGTTAACCTCAATAAATAATACTAATAATAATAATAGCAATAATAATTTGAAGAATAAGAAGAAGAATCACCATCAGCATTATTTAATTTATTATTATTATTATTATTATTATTATTATTATTATTATTATGATTATTACTATTATTATTACTATTATTATTATTATTATTATTATTATTATTATTATTATTGTTATTACTATTATTATTATTATTATTATTATTATTATTATGATTATTACTATTATTATTACTATTATTATTACTATTATTATTATTATTATTATTATTATTATTATTATTATTATTATGATTATTACTATTATTATTACTATTATTATTATTATTATTATTATTATTATTATGATTATTACTATTATTATTACTATTATTATTACTATTATTATTATTATTATTATTATTATTATTATTATTATGATTATTACTATTATTATTACTATTATTATTATTATTATTATTATGATTATTACTATTATTATTACTATTATTATTACTATTATTATTATTATTATTATTATTATTATTATGATTATTACTATTATTATTACTATTATTATTATTATTATTATGATTATTACTATTATTATTACTATTATTATTATTGTTATTACTATTATTATTATTATTACTATTATTATTACTATTATTATTATTATTATTACTATTATTATTATTATTAATATTAATATTATTATTATTACTATTATTATTATTATTATTATTACTATTATTATTATTATTATTATTATTATTATTATTATTATTATTATTATTATTATTATTGTTCTCCCCCTTCATAAAGCTGATCGTGAGAACCATAAAAGTTAACTATAACATAGAAAGTCATGTACTGATGGATGTTCCGAAAAGGTGTATCATACTGTGGTATAAAACACAAAGATACAATGTTTGAGACCAAATTATATGAGATTTTTATGAAGCAAGAAATATCGGTAAATCAAACTGCAATTAAAACATTTGACCAATTTAATGGGATCCGTGATCATACCTTTGATATAAGATGGATTGAAGTATATGTACAATGATGGGATTTATTGTAAGGGACCAATGTATAAAAACCTATGCTATCAGAATTCTTAATCTCAAGAATATTCCAAGCTCAAGAGCTTTCTTTGGCTTTTCAAGGTCTCACACCAGAATAAATATTACAATGTGCCTTTCAGGTTGAACCAAAAATGTAGCAAATTTATAATTTTTCTTGACACAAGCATGATATATCAGTACCCTGAATGCATTTTCAAAAGTTTCTTAATAATACCGGTAATAATAATTTCCATTATTAAATGGAGACTTAATTTCATGGCTTATATTATGGGCCTTCAAATAAAAATAAATGTACAGTCATGTAATTACTCAAATTAGTAAAGAATCTACAAGGTTAACATCTACTGCATATAAGAATACAAATATAATAGAAGTTAATACAACATACATGGTAAACATAGACTTACATGGTAAACATAGACTTACATGGTAAACATAGACTTACATGGTAAACATAGACTTACATGGTAAACATAGACTTACATGGTAAACATAGACTTACATGGTAAACATAGACTTACATGGTAAACATAGACTTACATGGTAAACATAGACTTACATGGTAAACATAGACTTACATGGTAAACATAGAATTACATGGTAAACATAGACTTACATGGTAAACATAGAATTACATGGTAAACATAGACTTACATGGTAAACATAGAATTACATGGTAAACATAGACTTACATGGTAAACATAGACTTATCACTGAGCTACCATGCAATGAAAATCAGGATTGCTCATTAAAATATTTGTAGAGGTGTAATTAAATATTTGTAGAGGTGTAATTAAGATATCCAGTCCAACATTTGGTGTTTGTTGAATACCATGCTACAGAATGGTCTATAACACAATACCAGCACAAGCAAAATATTTCTTAAAATCCTCTTTCCAAATTTTTATTCTACACAAATAATTGTTTACACTCAACCATGTGACTGCTCCAGTGGTCTAGTGGTTAGAACATCCGCCTCAATATGGGAGGTCATGGGTTCAATCCCCGGCCAAGTCATAACAAGGACTTAAAAAAATGGTACTAACAACTGCCTCATTTGTCACTCTGCATTAAGAGGTTAATGTTAGGACTGGTCGGGCTGGTGTCAGAATAATGTGACAATTAAAAACAAATATGAATTAACTGGTCTTTATTAATACAGAGTGATCTCATTAAGGAGAGAATGCATATACAATACTGTGAAAATGGAAGAGCTGTCTGTTCACTTTTCATTGAGCTCTTCAAGGATGCACATGCTTTGGAAATATCAATTATTACTGTATTTAGTGTATAGATTTTGTGTGACAAAGTGACAGCATGGAATTGGAAAAAAGTCATTGATTTATATTATCCTTTTTAGAGCCACTCTGCAAATATAATATAATACCAATCAACTGACATTTACCAGTGACATCGAATGCAAGGACACCCATGTAAATGTCATATTAGCACCAACATAAGTCACAAACACCCGCAAACTGTGACATTTACAGGTAAACTGTGACATTTACAAGTAAACTGTGACATTTACAATTAGTGGAGCACTTTCCACTACTGACCCAGTAAATGTCAAAGACTCACTGATGACATCAAAGGTGTCTGTGAATAACAAAGACAAATATTTTAAAACATGGCTGCCCTTCACATCAGAAACAGAAATAACTGTTGTTCATCTGTATTGACAACTGTTTGAATCTAATGGCCAGTGTTTACAATTTTTTGGGTACTAAATTCATGTTCATGTCATTTTTAATGATGAATACAATTATGGTTTATTTCATGATTTCAGATTGTAACAATAATTATTGTTTATTATTGCTTTCACCCATTTTTGAAATAGTCATTTTGTGTATATAGTCATAAACAACACTTCTAGGCCTATACTAATTATTTTGCATTACCTCATAAAATTCTGAAAAGAGAGAGAGAGAGAGAGAGAGAGAGAGAGAGAGAGAGAGAGAGAGTGAGAGACAGACAGACAGACAGACAGACAGACAGATAGATAGATAGATAGATAGATAGATAGATAGATAGATAGATAGATAGATAGATTATTTAGGTAGACAGAAAAATACCTATAACAATCATCATTGTCACACAAGAAAAAAGGACAAACAAATGGAATGATGAATGCATAATCAAGCGCACTAAAAAAGGAAATTAAACCAGATGAATAAACAAGGGAAGCTATCAATTATATTATCTCTGCAAATGAAATGATTGATGACAATACCCTTTGAGGAAGAAGCAATGTTTGTTTGAAGCAATAGGAACTTTACCTTTGAAACAACATGCTAAACAGCAATTTGTTACCTTTACAGTTAAAGAATTGACAGTATATGTATCAACACTGAAATGTCAAAAAATTCCATTTGAGTTATCAGACTTACTAGTAAGTTTACTAGCATTGGCAGTGAATAAGAAAGACAATGTCAAGTCAAAAATAGAACAGAACCAAATGTAATTATATTCCTTCATTAGGTTAAGATATACCAACATGTGGGCCAATGATAAATATTTTCTTGGATGTTTATGTTATTAAAACTATTATTTATATTAACATGAAATGTTTGTTAAATTGCTAACTTAGTTTACAAAATTATATAAATATTTGATTTTTTTAATGCTGAAATAAAACCTTTGATTCACAATCTAGCCATCTGATTCAAAGCTAAGCTTGCTTGCAAGTTTTCTTTTGAGACTTAAGATAGTTAACTGGTTAAATTTAAGTACAACTTTCTTTTCCATCTAATTAGATTGATGTTTTGCACACTTAAATACAAATTTCCACTTAAGTAAGTTTGTACAATCAGAATTCAGTTGCATACTTAATTTTGTTTACTAAGTCTGACAGGTAATATCAGGATTTCAACTGAAATCAGGATTTCACCTGAAATCAGGATTTCACAGGATTTCACAAAGTATCCAATTCAATATTCCAAACTGAATTCAGGATTTTATTCCTACTTAAGTATCCAATCCAGTCTTCTAAACTGAATTCAAGATTTTGCTCCTACATAAGTATGAATTCAATACTCACAACAGAAACCAGGATTCAATTCCTGCCTAAGTATCCAATTCATTATTAATAACAGAAATCAGGATTCCATTCCTGCCTAAGTATCCAATTCATTATTAATAACAGATATCAGGATTCCATTCCTGCCTAAGTATCCAATTCATTATTAATAACAGAAATCAGGATTCCATTCCTGCCTAAGTATCCAATTCATTATTAATAACAGATATCAGGATTCCATTCCTGCCTAAGTATCCAATTCATTATTAATAACAGAAATCAGGATTCCATTCCTGCCTAAGTATCCAATTCATTATTAATAATTCAAAACAGGATCTTACCCATACCTAAGCATGAATTCAATATTCAGAACTGAATTCAGGATTTCACTCTTACCAAAGTATCCAATTCAAAATTCAGAACTGAATTCAGGATTTCATTCCTGCCTACACATGAATTCAATATTCAGAACTGAATTCAGGATTTCACTCTTACCAAAGTATCCAATTCAAAATTCAGAGCTGAATTCAGGATTTCATTCCTGCCTTATAATGCATGAATTCAATATTCAGAACTGAATTCAGGATTTCACTCCTACTATATTATTATGATTCAAAATTCAGAACTGAATTCAGGATTTCACTCCTACAAAAGTATCAAATTCAAAATTCAGAACTGAATTCAGGATTTCACTCCTACCAAAGTATCAAATTCAAAATTCAGAACTGAATTCAGGATTTCACTCGTACCTAAGTATCAAATTCAAAATTCAGAACTGAATTCAGGATTTCACTCCTACAAAAGTATCAAATTCAAAATTCAGAACTGAATTCAGGATTTCACTCCTACAAAAGTATCCAATTCAAAATTCAGAACTGAATTCAGGATTTCACTCCTAAGTATCCAATTCAATCTTCCAAACTGAAATCAGGATTCTACTAATAAGGTCAAATCTATATTCTGAACTTAAATTCGGAACTTTTTCCTATCTATGTAGCTAATTTTGTGCCTTAACTGAAATCAGTATTTTCTTCCTAAGTATCCAATTCTACATTCTGAAATTAAATTAGGATGTCATTCCTACCAAAGAAGCCAATTTTACACCCATAATTGAAATCAGGATTTCCTTCCAACCAAAAATATTCCACATCCTGAAATGACATAGCAATTTAATTCCTAAATAAAAAATTCCACATCTAGAACTGAAATGAGAGTTTCATCCTACCTTAAAAGTAACCAATTCTACACTTTGAACTAAAATGAGAATTTAATTCCTACTGTAGTAGCTGATGTGTCATGAAATGATCAGATTGAAATCAATCAGATTGAAATCAATCAGATTGAGCTGCATTGAGAACTAACTCTAAGTAACAAAAAAAATCAGATGGCTTTATTCTGAACCTGAATTTTTCAAACTATGATACATCATAAGATTTCTTCCAAATGTTCATATTAAATCATAATGCTATGTTGAAAATCATTACACTATATTGAAAATCATTATGCTACATACTGAAAATCATAATGCTACATACTGAAAATCATAATGCTACATACTGAAAATCATAATGCTACATACTGAAAATCATTATGCTATATTGAAAATCATTATGCTACATACTGAAAATCATAATGCTACATACTGAAAATCATAATGCCATACTGAATGAACTAGTTGCTGTTGTCTCTGACTGACTTCTTAATAATCACAATAACAGTCTTGCAAAATAAAGTCAATTAAAAGTATACAAGATCTTGGTTAATCTTTAAGATTTAAGACCTGTCATGTATTAGCCATGTATGCTTTGTGTTGTGGAAAACTTATCATAATATTTCATGTTAAGAAAAATTTCACTCACAAACATAAACTTTTCTCTGTGTAAATCAGATGAGTTCTAACTACACATTCAGTAGTTATTTTACAAGTACATCTAATCAGGTTCAAATACACATACACATACAGTAGTTATTTTAAAGGAAAACCTAACCAGTTTTAGATACACATTCAGTAGTTATTTTACAAGCACATCTAATCAGTTTTAGATACACATACAGTAATTATTTTACAAGCACATCTAATCAGTTTTAGATACACATACAGTAGTTATTTTACATCAAGTAAGAATCCATAACAATTTTATTAAATTCTTCATTTTTAAAAAGGAATACTGTAAAATGCTAGTTTAACAGACAGCCATTAACTTTTCAATCATTCATAAAGCACCAATTAACTTTCCTTCCATTATATGTCTTATGCATGATTGAAAAATGGAGTATTTCACTTTTGAAAATGTTTCTATTTTAAAACATGGCTAAGGTTCCAAGCAATTATAAATCACTTTTAAATGTATGATACACAAGACACTGTTGACAGGTATTGCCAATTTTTGTGTTACTGTTAACTGAATATCTATAGCAAATACATGTCTTACCTTGAAAAGGGGGGGGGGGGAATATCATATCACTCACTGCACATATAATGCCTGAATTTGCATAAATTCATCAAATTTGCACATGCTGGAGTTCAAAGACTAATCTTATCAAAAAAACAAAGATATGTATAATAGTGATTTAAATATTTTAATCACATATTTATTGTAATCACATCTACAACAAAAATCCAAAAAGGCATAAACCACTAATGATCTCTTAAATTCTAATATACTTTATGCTGACTCAATCAATTTCATTCCAAAATGTGCTACTGTGATAAATACTGAATAAGCACTTTTCATTTTCATTAATGAATAAGAACCAGATGGCACAAGAAGTCATCAAATAGTAACCATAGTGATATGTCAATAGTAATCACAGTTCATAGTGATTTGTCAAATAGTAATCACAGCTAATAGTGATATGTCAAATAGTAACCACAGTTCATAGTGATATGTCAAATAGTAACCACACTTCATAGTGATATGTCAAGTAGTAATCACAGTTCATAGTGATATGTCATGTAGTAATCACAGTTCATAGTGATATGTCAAATAGTAATCACAGTTCATAGTGATATGTCAAATAGTAATCACAGTTCATAGTGATATGTCAAATAGTTATCACAGTTCATAGTGATATGTCAAATAGTAATCACAGTTCATAGTGATATGTTACACTTTGGTAACAAATGACATCATGTCCATATATGACCATGTCTTTTCAAACAGTCTATATAACTTTTGGGTCTTTCAGGCAATTAATTATCCAGATGAAATCCATGTCTCTTGATGGATTAGGATAATTAGGGATAATCCTTAATGAGAAATAAATTTGAGAAACTGAAACACTCATTAATCCTATGTTTTATAACTTAACAGGTGGAAAACACTTTAATTTAGATTACTTTACATTATTAAATTATGATATAGTAAATAATTCAGGAACTGTGCAAATAAATTAGTTTTTATTTTCCCAAAAATTATTTTTATCATACTAAATATTCAGTTTTTCACTGTGTATCAACACTACATGTGTGTGCCTTCATTTCTAATTTTTTTCCTATTTTAAGTGACACTTCTTCACCCCAATCTGAAAATTTAATTTGACTCATTAGTCATGAAAAGTTCACTGAGAACATGTAACTTAATATATTTACCACATGTTATGACCGTATATCCATATATAATAATAATTGCATTCAAGTTTACATTTCATTCATCAAAAATAAAGTATGTTTATGTACATAAGTGAATCATTTACAATATGTCGTCTCAATAAAGATGTTGGTAATGTTATTTAATACAGTAGGAGGTAGTTTTGTTCCATGTTCCTTCAAATTGTAGGTAACACAATATAAAACATATATGGTAACTGGTCAAACACTTTCACAATGATTGCTTAGAACAAAGAAGATTATCAGGGTGAAAAGACATTTGAAAGTGTTGACAACCTGAGCAATGTATTGTTTTATGGATAAATAACAAAAAATATTGGCAAATCTTTCTCTAGAGACAAACAATATAGGAGATTGTTTTGAAAGGGGGCACACAAAGAATGTCAAAGAACTGTGTTGTTCACCATTCCCAATAATGATACAAATAACATCATCAGCTGACATATCCAAAAATTCATTAAAATAATATTCATGTATAATTTATAACAGTCAGAGTGTGTATAATGCTACTGTCTATTAATAATCTATAACAGTCAGAGTGTGTATAATTCTATTGTCTATTAATAATCTATAACAGTCAGAGTGTGTATAATGCTACTGTCTATTAATAATCTATAACAGAGTGTGTATAATGCTACTGTCTATTAATAATCTATAACAGTCAGAGTGTGTATAATGCTACCGTCTATTAATAATCTATAACAGAGTGTGTATAATGCTACTGTCTATTAATAATCTATAACAGTCAGAGTGTGTATAATGCTACTGTCTATTAATAATCTATAACAGTCAGAGTGTGTATAATGCTACTGTCTATTAATAATGGTATAGGTATCACTGATCACATTACAAATTATTTCATACAAAGATTTTTCTACCATTTTTAAAGTTAATGCAATGGGCAAATTTTGCATGTAAAAAGGTCAAATCATGACATTTATATTTATTTTTTACACACTGTTAATTCATTTACCAATGAACTACAAAAAAAATAATCATACAAACTTTAAATAAGTCAACAGCCTATTATAATGATTATAGTAATGGATATAAAAAAAAGTAACTTTCACTCTTAAATCTCTTGCTATAATCATTGTAATAATTCTCACCCACAGCAAATACTGTAAAGGTTACACATTTGTAACGTGTTATGATCTGGAATTTTGACATGCAAATTGTGAAAAATTAACAGCTTCTGGCTTCAGTAATGGAGTCAAATTTCAATGGGTACAGAAAAATTCCTGTCATATGAAAATGATTGCCCTGCCTATAACAGCAAATGTAGTAAATATATCTAGGATCTCTTTTGGGAGAACAAATATTGGCTATGATGTTGTCACTTCTATAATTGCAAAATATGTTTATTGCTAATATTCCATGCCTTTCACTGCACTTACACATTGTCCCTTAAGCACTTTGTGCAATTTTAAGGAAGGGATTTTAAGAACAATGTCGTTTAGTCCTTTATTCTGAATTATTGAAATAAAAAACTAAACAGAGCACAAAAAAATCATCAACGCTTGATTAACAAGTACATATAAAAAATTTAAAATAAGAGAAATAAGAAACCCATCCAAGATAAGCAATTTTGCTTAATATTTGCTACCTTCCTTAATAATAGGACCCAATTTCTGGATTTGTTTTGAGCCACATGATGCCTTATTTTGTTAGATTGACAGGTTGTTTTACAAATAGGTATGTACATGTAACCTGTGATATTTGCCTATTAGAGAAGATATAAATGTAGATAGTAGGCAGATTTACATATAGAACTATTTCAATTCCTCGAGCAATGCAGTAACAGTTATAAAGACATTTTAAATATCGTAAATTCTTAGTTTTATTTACGTATTTTAAAGGTCCGGATCGGTCCCAAAGACTATACACAGTATATAGACAGGTGCCCGTTTACCGTTACCTACCCCAACGAACTCCTAAGTAACCAGAAACAACGTCGTGTAATCACTTTAAAATTATTCACTTTTATAAATTTACTGTCTCTTTAGAGCCTTGTGACTTTAAAAATTATTATGGATCATATTTCTGCTATACAAACCTGTTAAATCCCATTTTTAGCGATATCTTAGTTTCCACCTAATGAATGTTGTGTTGCAATCCGCCATCATGGTTGTTCCGTTGAAGGGGCCTCCTCTGAGGGGAATTAACCACTCTGGCTTATGGCCAAAATTCTGCCAGTTACTTTAAATCTGCGTTTCTTTGTTACAAAGCCTAGGTGTGGATTAAATGATTGAAGTATTGATTTTTGTATTTGCTTTATTAAATTTATGAGATCATTAATTTTGTGTACAAAATCTGCTAGCTGATGATTTTTAATCAAGAATGATAATAAATATTGCAGGAAGTCTATTTACTTTTGTAACGGATTTATGCAGAGGTCATGTTCAAAGGCGGTAATTTGATACGCAGTTATTCACAACTGTACATGTCTCTTTTTGACATTTCACTCAAAGAAAAGTCATGCATATGTAGTCGGTAAATAATACTACGTAAAATCGTTGTTCAACGGGCACCTGCGTCAACTATATTCAATAATATCTTTTGGGAAAATTTCACAAAGCAGTGATGGATCGACCAAGATCAGGGTGGGGGACTCGATAACGAGGTAGGCGAGCGGTTTTCTTGGCACAGAAACTTAAACGGTGGCCCAGGGTAGAAGTCCCGTGAAGCTTCTGCAATTATAAGTGTTTTCATGGTATAATTTTAAATAATTTTAGCCATATAACTGTAAAGAAAACTTGCTCAGAAAAACATTCCAATTGATTTTAAAATTCATTTTTAATCTTAATAGTGATGTCACGAAAAGTTTATGCTTTGTTAGGACATTATATGAAGACACAGAGTGGATTTGGAAATTATTGATTTCTAAAGAAAATGATTAGAAGTCTCAAATAAGAATAGCAAATGATTTTTCTTGTCGGTTATCTCTGTAGGAATCGAAATTGTATTGTCAAATGGCAAATAAATATTTGAGGGTCAGATTTTAAAAGTTCTAAATGAAGAGAAAGAATTATTCCTCTTCGGTGACATTAATAGAGACTTTAAAAAATACTCATATTAACAGCCAACTGTCTCAATTACATTACCTCAAATGAACTGGTTCAGCGTGTGACGGAACTTACTAGGGTTGTCGCTGGAAAAAAGTTGAACTCTAATTGACAATATTTATTGGAATTCCTCAGATAACGTTCTTTATATTTATGTCCACTGCATTGACCTGCGTGATAATTTCCCCACATTTCTAACTCGCAAGACCAATGCTTTCATCCCAAAATCATCTCACCATACAACTTCATATACGTATTTTAACAAATTTAATGAGAAGAAGTTGCAACAGGACAAAAAGCATGTTCATATTACTACAGTTTTTGTCGATGTCATTGATGCTCTATCTTCTTGGTATGTACTATTTATATATAACATTTATAGGCACATTCCTCTCCTCATCTTCGTATTCACGTTTTGTATATAACATTAATAGGCACATTCCTCTCCTCATCTTCGTATTCACTTCAGGGCCGGGCCTGCTATAGGGGCCCAGGGGGGCCCGGCCCCTCCCCTTTTAAAAAAAACAAAACAAAACAAAAACCTATTCACTGCTTTTGATTAAAGATGCAAAGGGGGTTCCGAATTTTTTAATTTTTTATTTATTTATTATTTTTTTTTTAAATATTTTTTTTAGTGTTTTTAAAACATTGCAGTTTTTAGTCACTTTTGTTAGATCCCTTTTTCAAGGTTCAGATAGCACCAGATTGCACTATTTTGCATCCTTGAAAAAAAAATTCCGGGGGAGCATGCCCCCGGCCCCCCCCCCCCCCTAGAAGGCTCGAACCAAATAACAAGTTTGCCCCCCCCCCCCCCCCATGAAAAACTTAGGTCCGGCCCTGCACTTTTTGTATATAACATTGATAGGCACATTCCTCTCCTCATCTTCGTATTTACTTTTTGTATATAACATTAATAGGCACATTCCTCTCCTCATCTTCGTATTTACTTTTTGTATATAACATTGATAAGCACATTCCTCTCCTCATCTTCGTATTTACTTTTTGTATATAACATTAATAGGCACATTCCTCTCCTCATCTTCGTATTTACTTTTTGTATATAACATTAATAGGCACATTCCTCTCCTCATCTTCGTATTTACTTTTTGTATATAACATTAATAGGCACATTCCTCTCCTCATCTTCGTATTCACTTTTTGTATATAACATTGATAGGCACACTCCTCAGCTTGGTATTCACGCTTTATAAATAACACTGATAGGCACATTCCTATCCTCATCTTGGTATTCACTCTTTATATATAACATTAATAGGCACACTCCTCTCTTTATATTGGTATTCACTCTTTATATATAACACTGATATAATTGTTTTGTTGCATATTCAATCATTTAGCCGTCGGCCTTGCTGACTGACGGTTTAGAGCTTTACACCTATATTTCTCTAATATAACTACCAACCAAAATCGAGCCTGGGTGGGACTTCTATGATAATTTAAATAAAATATTGGGAGCACCCCATCCCAACTATAAAACACCTACCACAGTGGCGGCATAACAACCCGTCAAACCACACTAAGTAATCATGAACCCTGTGTAAAAGAAAAAAAGAACGGGGCTGAGGGAGTGTGGGCACTGTCTCTCCCTTTTTCTTGCTCTTGCAAACTTTCTTTGACGAGGTTAACACATTTTGTCATGACTGACCTTTCTGCCATGCGGTCCTCAATTCTTGTAATTGGATATGTTAAAAAGTATATATATATATATATATATATATATATATATATATATATATATATATATATATATATATATATATATATATATATATTCAGGTATCCTCGCACACACATGCACATGCACAAATATTTAAAATAAATGAATATATACTGGTCAAACGATGTATATATTTTTCATACATATCAACATAACTTAATCCGTTTATACGTACATCGAATAAGATATGGTCCTATTAGTTATGGACACAAGGATGAAGTTCGGAGTCTTTAATGTCATTCCTGCTGTCAAAAAGAATTTCTTTAATTATGTTTTAAACAAAGCAAGGGAACTGGAATTTTGTATCCACATGGGTATAGAATTCCATACAGGTTGCTCTGATACAGTGAATGAGCTATTGTAAAAGTTTGTTTACACCACGGAATCTGGATATCGTTGTTATTTGTCGATTGGAGACTACACTCAGTATCTGGTGATCTTAATTCAGTTGGAGTAGTGATATAATATCAAAACAATTAATTAAAAACTCATTGTCATGATTCTTTAAAATAA
This sequence comes from Unio pictorum, assembly GCA_030141615.1. Classification (NCBI taxonomy): domain Eukaryota; kingdom Metazoa; phylum Mollusca; class Bivalvia; order Unionida; family Unionidae; genus Unio; species Unio pictorum. Next base: position 643,992 of record JARLTB010000079.1, read on the forward strand.
AGAATACATTTTTTATGGGTAACCATTGCAGACGTGTCAACAAAACATTCGAGGAAGTCATCATATGAAGTATTATTCGGGTGGCCCGTTTCTGAAGTTTATCGATTCCGGATAGATTATCATTGGATGTATTTACCTATATGGTACATCCGTATTCGTTCAGTATTTATCACGAAATATAAAGTTCAAAAGACTGGGAAGGGAGAAATCTCGACACAAATTTTAACCAAGGTATTATTTAGAATACCATTGCCAAAATGTGATCGATATGTGATCGATATGTGGATTCCAGCTGAGATGGTGACTGATGTCTATAGCAAGCAATTTCTGGAAATATTTATAAAAACATTGCGTTCAAACTAATAATGCGTGACTTATTAGAACCTCACTCAACACTTCCATTAAACATAATGCGTGACTTATTAGAACCTCACTCAACACTTCCATTAAACATAATGCGTGACTTATTAGAACCTCACTCAACACTTCCATTAAACATAATGCGTGACTTATTAGAACCTCACTCAACACTTCCATTAAACATAATGCGTGACTTATTAGAACCTCACTCAACACTTCCATTAAACATAATGCGTGACTTATTAGAACCTCACTCAACACTTCCATTAAACATAATGCGTGACTTATTAGAACCTCACTCAACACTTCCATTAAACATAATGCGTGACTTATTAGAACCTCACTCAACACTTCCATTAGACTACAGTCGTGCAAATTTCTTTCTGCGTTCTTCAGTATTTATTTTCAGTCTTGTTTGTCTTCGTTATGTAATTTTCTTCAACAGAAGCCTTTTAAGATTTATCTTAATCAATTCATGAAACACACGATCCTGTGCAAGCATCTGCGGAACTGGACAAGCGCTGTTGAAATATCCAAAGATTCTAATCCTAATATATTCTTAATTGCACAAAAGCCAGGGAAGAGCAACAATACTTATGCAATTTTAATACTAAATCCAAACAACTTCATATATTAACACATTCTTTTCCCTTATTTTTAATTTCGCCAGCGCGGCATCTTTGTTTTTAGAATAATACTAAACAATAACTATTAACCGGGACAAAAGTTTTCGTAGTCAGACATGACTGTAATCACAGGGCCATGTTGGGTTTCCTGGATTTAAAAAAAAAAAAATTGTGAGAGCACTATAAAAATGTTGCCCTTGTAAAACATATTTACATGGATAATCAAAGTCAAACTTTTGGATCTGAAGAGTGTTGACGTCATGTTTAAGTTTTAGAGAGCACGTGTAATCTGTTGGAACTATTGCTGTTACCGTAAAAGCAAACAATTAAGTGTCAACACGAGTGTCATGAAGATGTACGTCCTAGAAATAAAATCAGTCTGATGAAAAGATAGGCTGTATTGATTGGAATAAATAGAAACAAATTAAATTAAATTAAATAAAAACAAAAATTAAATTAAATTAAATAAAAACAAAAATTGAGAATGAAGAAATAATGATAGAAGATATATATTGTACGCTTCCAGCCTATAGAAAATGGCTGAAAGTAAATTGACATGAAAGAAAGAGAAACATCTCAAAACAATTAACGACAAAGTCACTCAAAAAGCACAACCATAAGATTTCGCTGTCTTTCACATTGCCTTACCCAACTTACACATAGTTGATCATTGTTATATACGGGCTATAACATGCTTGACGCTCGTATCCGGTATGTAAAACATTTACTCCTGTCTTTATTCTTCATTCTGCCTACATCATCATCATCATCATCATCATCATCATCATCATCATCATCATCATCATCATCATCTTGACCTAGTGTGGTTGTTGATGCACTGTGCTGCTGAACATTTGATCACTTCCCTCCACTTGTCTCGATCATGTGTCAATGTCTGTGTCACCGCAAATCTTTTCCGGGTCCACTCTGTGAAATTTTCAGTCCACTTGTTTTCTGTCTACCTCTCCTTCTGCCAACCTGGACGCTGTCCTTCAGTACTGTTGTGGATAGACTATTGGCTCTAGTGGCATGACCATACCATTTCAGCTTTCTCTTTTTGACAGTGGTGAAGAGGTGTTTATATCGGCCATCTTTGCGCCTGATGGCATTGCGCACTTCTTCATATGTGATGTGGTCGATATAAGAGATGCCAAGGATGGTTCTGTAGCATCTCATTTCAAGTGCCTGTATTCTTCGTTGTAGTTCTGCAGTCAGGGTCCATGCATCACATGAATACAAAAAGACTGAGGTGACTAGTGCTCTCAGTATAGTCTGATTTTAGTTTTCAGACAAAATATTTTTGTCTCTCCAGATGGGTCTTAGCTTTGTTGTTTGTCCTGCTTGTGATTAACTTTTTCTGTTGTTGATCCCTCTTCGGTGATTATAGAATTAGGATATTTGAATTGGCCCAATGTTTCCAGTTCCTGTCCACTAATTATAATTCTAGTCTTGGCTGAGATTTGTTTGCCACTATTTGTCATCAGCTTTGTCTTATCGGCGCTTATCTCCATGTCAAATCTGGAAGATGTTTCATCCAGGTTCTTCACTAAGGTAGCAAGCTCGTCTTCACTGCCTGCCAGCCCATCAGTGCTATCAGCAAAGCGTAGGTTGGTGATGTTACACCATCCAATACCGAATGTCCCACAGTGGTTTTCCAGGGCTTCACTCATGGCGCGCTCTAAGTAGATGTTTGAAAAGCGTAGGTGACAAGAGGCAGGCTTGCCGTACTCCAACTGTTGTCTTGAACCAGTCCTCCACATAACCTTGAGCAATTACTGCACTGTTAGCCTTGGTCTGCAGCTGCTTGATGATATTGATCAACTTTTGACCAATATTATATGTCTTCATTGTGGCGCACAATGCCTCATGACACACTCGGTTAAAAGCCTTTTTGAAATCTATGAACACATGACAGATGTCTTGTTGATGTTGCGAGTACTTTTCACACAGAACCCTGAGATTGAATATTTGTTATGTTGTGCTTATTCCACTCCGGAACGTGGCATGTTCTTTAGCGATTATTTCTTTTGCTTGTGGTTTCAGTCTGTTCAATAAGATCTTCAGCATCAATTTACTAGCATGGCTGATCAAACTGATAGTTCTGTAATTTTGACAGGCGGAAATTGCCTTTATTTGGGAGTGTTATAATCAGTGACTGGGTCCAATGTGTTGGCTATTCACCTGTCTGCCAGATCTTGTTGCAGACTTTTATTAGCGCTATCACTGATTCCCCACCATTCTTGATAAGCTGGGATGTTGTCTACTCAATCTACCTTCCGATTCTCTTATTGCTGACTCCACCTCTTCTTTGATAATGGAGAAATCATCATCATTTATGGAGCTTGGAACTTCAAGCACCTCTGGGTCTCCTGTGAACGGTCGGTTGTAGAGTTCTTTACAATACTCAGTCCATCTTTCTGCAATGTCACTTGCTTTTGTGATGCATTTTCCATTTTCGTCTTGAATGGTAATGACTTTTGCTTGCTTCTGTCTGGTAAGGTCTTTCACAATTTGGAATGAATTTTTGCTTTTATTCTTTATCAGACTGCTCTCTATTGCTATGCACTTTTTCCAATCCAATCTTATTTTGCTTTCTTCAAGTTTTTCTTTCTGATATTCTTGTTTATTTCTCGGTACTCCATTACCCATGTGTGTGTGGTGTGATTCAGAATCTCTTCTGTAACCCATGTGTGTTTCTCTGGGCAGTGGAGGCCAATGATGTCCTTGGCAGTCATCCTTTCAGTTGTTCAATGTTGAATTTGAACCCGATTTTCTCTGGCTTATTAATTTTCTTCAGCCTCACTCGGAAGTTCATAATCACCAGGTCGTGATCACTCCCAACATCAGCACATGGGAACGTTCTAATTGTTCCTGCACTATTGATGCCAGATCGGTAACGTTTTTTAACCAGTATATAGTCGATAATGGGTTCCATTTGATGCATGCCAAGTCCAGCATTGTGAAGCTTTATGTTGGCCCAGTTTGTTTGCTAGTACCAAGTTGTTGCAGCTTGCAAACTCGAGCAATCGTCTACAGTGATCATCCCAGTCTATTAGAGCATCTTTGCCAAATTTGTCATTCCAGTCTCCATGGATGTTTATTGGGTATTATGCACACGTCCGAGTAAATATATACATATTATTTCGCTTTGGTGTCCTTTCGAGGAAAATCGGGTCTATTCGGAAACTTTGCACCCTCCGCCAACATTTGACCTGATCCGACCCAGAGCACTGTGTTATAATTGTTTTCTCTGACTGAAAAGTCGTTCTAAATTATTTTAAATGTCTGCCTGAAAGAGCAATTTGTCTAGTGATTACCCTCCCTTAGTGGCGTCACTAGGGTTGGTGTCAACCAGTGCGGTAACACATGGCGTCACCGCCATGGACCACTTTTTGCCACACTTTTTAACTTTTTTTTTTATAGACAGTCATGTGTTTAACTCATGGTGTCACTCCCATGACCTCCTTCCGGCACAAAATTCAAAAATTTTATAGACATTCATTTTGGTGCCACCCGGAGAGGTCATCCCCCCCCCCCCCCCGCACCTTTAGTAACGCCACTGCCCTTACCCTAGACCAACAAATTGTTCTCCGTCTTTTTTTTATATATTTTTTTGACTTAGCGGCTGAGTCAAAATAAAAAAAGGCGGAGAACAATTTATTGGTCTACCCTTACCCCAGTTCCGTAACACGATCTTCACGGGTTTTTGATATACTGCCTATTCCGCATTTTAATTTTAGCAGTGCACCGTTCAGACGTTTACTATTGTGCCTTTCATTTCCTGTTTATGCACGTGCACAACGACCACAGCAATAAACGTCATATTACTTGTTTAAGCTCAGCAGTTTGATGGCTACTGAAGGGGTAAAGGAAATTTTCCAAGATTTTCAAGTCTATTTGGAAAATGAACAGAAGTTGCGAGAGGTAACGTCATTACAATAGGGACAGTTTAGACCAGTTTTCATTTTAGTCGTGCGAATACACTATGGTTTTTAATAATTAATAGTTCGTTCCCCACAGCATCTTCAATCCACGCCTAATAACTGAATTTTCATGTCAGCGCCTTGAAATGTAACCAAATTCGTTTCGTACACGAATGATTTTAACAGAATTCAAATTGATATACAACGCAACACCATTCATTCCATTCAATATATTCCGAAATTTTTTCAACACCAACCGTTTATTCCATTCAATATATTCCCTAACCCTAACCCTCTCTGAACACCCCAAGACACCCCAAGACTCTCCAAGAACACCTTAAACTTACATAATACTCACTTAAAATTTCAACAACAGCACACAAAAACCAAAAACAAACAAACAAACAAATAAAAACTACGAATATTTAGCAATATTTTGTGTAACAAGTAAAATTAGTAAGGTCGTGAGTTGCCAAGGGAATCAACTCCCGTTTTGATGAAGAGTATTCCGGTACAGTATCGTGAATAATAATCTACATTTAATAAATAGCAATGCCACAAATAAGTCGTTAAAAAAATTGAACAAAATGGTAAATTCATTGTATATAAAAAAATTGTTTATCTCAATAACAATTTAACTATTCCTTCATTCCTTTTTTTTGACTAATATTAACATGGAGCCTAAACAATTCAACAATTCAAATAAATGAGAGAATTATGGAACATCGCCATTTATTGAGGAAATATATATATATATATATAATTAAAGATATGTGATGCATAGAGTTCGTTTCTGTAGATTATCAGAAATAGGGCCATCTACCAATACCATAAATCATTGATAGTAACAATATCCGTACGTGTGTTTTCATTTCTTTTTTTTCCGCTTCTTGGTACGTTATTACGAGATTTGGTGCTAATATATGCAATATTGGGGTATCTTGGGGTGTCCTGAGGTGTCTTGGGGTGTTTAGAGAGACTGGAAAATATGTACTGGCAACCCTCAAAATAAAATAATAAAAGGTGGAGAACAAAATTTGTTGGTTTAGATATATTAAGTACTACAAATATATCAACTAGGCAACTTTATTATAGTCCAATAGAAAAGCTGATCACTCCTTAATTAACAAATCTACTTTTCCACAGGTCATGTCGGCATCGAAAATGATACATCTCTCTTTTTTAGCACGTGTTGAATGATACATTGTGCTCTGTGTCACAATGAATAACGTAGTAATACTTTATGTGCAAAGCAAATTAGTTACAATATTTTTACATTTAATGACAATAACAAAAATTCACTGAGCTACAGATGCAGATATCCTTCACGATGATGTGTGGAACAAACTTTATGTAGTAATGAGTTTCATGTGACCCTTCTCACCCCATTTTTGACATTTTTTCATTCTATCCCAACACTCTGCTACCTGAAGACCCTCATCAAAGGATAAAGGAAGGTAATTTAAAGTGGTGGCCAAGTGGTCTAAAGTGCCCTACATTACGGATCACTGCCATCTCATCTGTCTGTCTGGGTTCGAGTCTCAGATTCGGCGAAAATGGGCATGTCATAAAGCCTGCCAGTAGCTTCTCGTTTGTCGGTGGTTCTTTCCGGAGTTTTTCCCCGGTTCTTCCTCCACCAATAATACTGGCTGCCATGTATAGCCTATCAAGTGCTGAAAATGGCGTTAAACCCTACAACAACAACGATAACATTTAATGAATAATTTAGTACCATTTTTCTGGCTTTTGCTATCTGAAGTCTCTTTAATATTGAGTCATAATAATAATAACAAAGACTTTGTAAAGCGTCTCATCTTTAGAAGCTCTAAGCACTTTACAATATTTATAATGATATGACTACAAGAAAAACATGCACCAAGAAATTAGGAGGAAAAAAAATGCTGAAAAGGTCTTTAAGTTCCTGCAGTTTTAAGAGCACTGTGTTTTTGTGTCTAATTTCAATGGGCAATTAATTCCATGTTGTTTATTTTCACCCTCTCAAAAATGTGTTGTTTTTTGTGCCAAGACAGCCTGGTCTGCTAATGTACTGAAACTTTAATATGGAATAATTTATTCATTTTAATATTGCAGGATATTCGACAAGCAGTGCAAATTATTGAACAATGTGCTAGAGAGATTATGACATTACTCCTGAGTGTTCATCAGCAAGATGGAATCAAACAAAGTGAGATTAAGTAACACATATACTTTTTTTTTTTAATGTTGAGTCCAGTATCTAATAATTGACCTGCAAGACCAAATTTATGGTTTCTGTCATGGAGATTTTTAGTTTGATGAAGGATAAAAGGATGGGTCCACTTGCATTGTTAAATGTACTGTAGTACATATTATCAGTTTCATTGCAAGCTAATCCAGTGATTAATCCCTATTAAGCTCCCCCAATCCTGAATAAAGAGAACAGGGCTGAAAACAGAAACTTGTGGAAAACCTATAAATAAATATCAAACATCATCAAGACGGTAAAATAACATAACATGGTCTATTGTGTCAAATGCTGCAGGTAAGTCAAGGCGGGTTAGGACTATACTCTTTCCACTATCCAAAGCAGAAAAAAGGTCATTAACTGATCAAATGACATCAAAGGAATCAGATAAACATCTTTGGTTATAGATTCTCCAGAAGTGAAAAAAAAGAATGGACAGATAATGACAGGTAACAGTCAGATATGGTACCCTGTCCACAGATCTTAAATTTGGGCAAAAATCTTAGATTCTGTTAACATTTTCAACCACTGTCAGTTAGTCAACCCATCCATAAACATAGTCACATTTTAGACTTGATTTTTCATTGACCTTATGATAATATTCTAGTCTTCATTGGCAACCCATTAACTTGCATCACATCATATCACATCATGTGTCATCTGAACATATTAGTCCTTAACTCACCTTCTGTTAGCTTCTGTGAGAGAGACCTCCATATCATAAAGAGAACCTAACTAATGCATGGCATCCAAGCAAACATAACTACCGCATTACCTCCTACAGCAATACAACTTGATAAGTTGTGTTTATTGGTTGACAAACATGCCCCATCAATTGATTGAAGAGTATTCATTTAAAAGTATTCTTCTGTTATAGTAGTGTTAAGTACAAGCTTTTCATAAATAAGTCTGTGTAGCTGCTAAGAAGAATGTTACAAACATAGTACATGCATAACAGTCAGCCTACTAAAGTGCTAAGATCGCTGAAACTTCCAGCCACAAAAAGCTCTTCAAGATTATGAACAAGCTAATGTCACGGTATAAATGTACACCACTTCCAATGACCTTATCTGGTTGTCCTTCCGGACCCGTTTGAAGATTCTTCCATGACAAAATTCAGTTTAATGTTATAAGCCTGAGAACACAAATTCATTTGACTCATCATCACCATATTCTAATAAAACCTTTAACAGCATTTGAACTTTTCTCTGTGGATTTGATACATACAACTGTGATGAAGATCACCCCAAACAATATCCATTTCTGACTTTGTTGCTACATGAGTGCTTTTATTTCGATATTGTCTTCGATATTGACTTTGTTGCTACATGAGTGCTTTTATTTCACTATTGTCTTCGATATTGACTGTGTTGCTACATGAGTGCTTTTATTTCGATATTGTCTTCGATATTGACTTTGTTGCTACATGAGTGCTTTTATTTCGATATTGACTTTGTTGCTACATGAGTGCTTTTATTTCGATATTGTCTTCGATATTGACTTTGTTGCTACATGAGTGCTTTTATTTCGATATTGTCTTCGATATTGACTTTGTTGCTACATGAGTGCTTTTATTTCGATATTGTCTTCGATATTGACTTTGTTGCTACATGAGTGCTTTTATTTCGATATTGTCTTCGATATTGACTTTGTTGCTACATGAGTGCTTTTATTTCGATATTGTCTTCGATATTGACTTTGTTGCTACATGAGTGCTTTTATTTCGATATTGTCTTCGATATTGACTTTGTTGCTACATGAGTGCTTTTATTTCAATATTGTCTTCGATATTGACTTTGTTGCTACATGAGTGCTTTTATTTCGATATTGTCTTCGATATTGACTTTGTTGCTACATGAGTGCTTTTATTTCGATATTGTCTTCGATATTGACTTTGTTGCTACATGAGTGCTTTTATTTCGATATTGTCTTCGATATTGACTTTGTTGCTACATGAGTGCTTTTATTTCGATATTGTCTTCGATATTGACTTTGTTGCTACATGAGTGTTTTTATTTTGATATTGTCTTCGATATTGACTTTGTTGCTACATGAGTGCTTTTATTTCAATATTGTCTTCACTAACCAATGTTACCAATATTTCTCACTCATCTGGGCAACTGTCATCATTTTTCAAAACTGACATAGTTAAGACTAAATGATTTAAATAACTACCAAATATTTTGTTCTTACCCAACTTGTATCACTTTAATTCCGGTAGTCTTTTATTTAGCAGTGTATAGTCTGCATATTGCCCTTATTGTAGTACTGACACTTCCCTTCTTAGAACAGTTAATGACCTTTTTCTGCTTTGGATAGTGGAAAAAGTATAGTCCTAACCTTCCTTGACTTACCTGCAGCATTTGACACAATAGACCATGTTATGTTATTTTACCGTCTCGATGATGTTTGATATTTATTTATAGGTTTTCCACAAGTTTCTGTTTTCAACCCTGTTCTCTTTATTCAGTACACTCAGTTGCTGTCATATGTCTTAGATCATCATCTAGCGTCTTACCAATTGTATGCTGGTGCCACTCAAATCTAGCTACCATCCAAGGCTTAGAGAGGTGCATTTCCAGTGTGAAGTTTTGGTGACATGTAACAATCTGTAGATGAATGAAGCTATCCTGATCACAGACTTTCTCATTCACAGCTTTAACTTCAGACAATAAATATTAGCAATGCCAGCATTGAATTTACACACTATGAAACCTAAGTGTTCCTCACAACATTATGCTCTCATTACACCAACATGTGCTGAATATGTACAAGGCTGCATATCTGGAGCTAAGATGCCTGGAAATCAGACCAGTTCTTGAGCTTAGGATTAGGTTTTGACCAATCACAAATGACATTACATGTACTTTTGAAAACACCTTTCTGATTAGCTGATGGATAAAACTTTGACTTGAGTTCAGGGAGTTGTGATCTCCAGGCCAGATTCTTTATCACAATAATCTCAGGATTCTGACTGTTTGCTTTGAATTTCAAGAAAGACGGAACACCATGGACACAGGTCGGCTAGTGCAATACACAGTCATGTGTTTGAGTATGTACTGTTAGATGCACTAAAGATATAAACAGTTAAATATGGCATAGTCATTAATTATTATCGACAGATCTTTTTTGTATACCATACCCTTAAACAACTTGGGGATATATTGTGTTACCCATGTTTGTCCATCTGTCTGTCGATTAGTTGGCAGCTATTTACAGCGCTTTGAACACAAGATTGGCTATATAATGCCAAGGAAATGGGATGCAGGTGCCTTTCACAAAAGAGACACTGTTGCAGCCGACTTGAGCTCACTTGTACAGGTATCAAACCAATAACCCCTTGATTGCAAATCCTGCCCTTTACGATCATAATTAATACCATCACTAATCCTGCCCTTTACGATCATAATTAGTACCATCGCTAATCCTGCCCTTTACGATCATAATTAATACCATCGCTAATCCTGGTGATTCACATTGGTTAATTAGGTTTTAGCAGGTGCTATGGTGGGACATATGTTACGTTTTGTGTAGAAATCAAGACCATTTAGTAAATGTATAGGCAAGATAGACTGCTCAAGTGTCCTAGTGATTTGAGTGTCATGGGTTTGAATCCCTGCTGAGTTATGTCAGAGAACTATAAAAAATGGTATGTGCAGCTGCCTCTCTTGGTGCTGAGCATTAAGAAGTTAGTGCTTGGACTGGTTGGCTCAGTTTCAGAATAATGTGACTGGGTGGGACATGATGCTTCATGTCTGTTTCTTGATGGCCCAATGCTAGACATCACTGTAAATTGTAACACTGCGGACATCATAGTGATACGACTGAAAATCGTTAAAGCTGTTAAAAATCCAAAACACAAAAAGCTATCAAGATGCGATCTGGTTGATGAATCTGATGAATAAAGTTCATCATTGCAAAAATTCATTATTGAGATGTTGAAAAAATATACTTGTTCAAGCCAAAAAAGTAACATATATTTGTCTTGATTTACAGCGCTTATAAATATTAATACCTGTGTACCATCTCCAGGGAGAAATGGTTAAGATTATGATGTAGAAAATACATCATTGATGGATGAGCATTAAACTGGTCACCTCTTGAGAGGCCTCTCTCAAAATGTCTATTAATAATTCGAAAACCATTTAGTTGGACATCAAAATAGTATTTTTTGGTTCACCTTTTAGTTCTCCTCAAGAGGTGCTACCCCTTTTATAAGCTCAGATTTTAATTGTAGCAGAAGATACGGTATAGTGGACATGTTCTTTATGTTATGGTTAGGGAAATATACATGACATGTTATGGTTAGGGAAATATACATGACATATCTTATGGTTAGGGAAATATACATGACATGTTATGGTTAAGGAAATATACATGACATGTTATGGTTAGGGAAATATACATGACATATGTTATGGTTAGGGAAATATACATGACATGTTATGGTTAGGGAAATATACATGACATATGGTTAGGGAAATATACATGACATATGTTATGGTTAGGGAAATATACATGACATTTGTTATGGTTAGGGAAATATACATGACATATGTTATGGTTAGGGAAATATACATGAAGATAACCAAAGTATTGGTGTAGTGGACATAATCTTTATGTTATGGTTAGGGAAGTATATGTTTTGTGTGTTTGTGGTTCAATATCAATTTGAATTATTCATTTTGGTTTAAGAAAATATTTGCATATGCTTCTGACATGATTACAGTTCAGTGTTTTCACACTTGCTGGTTTTGTGTATTTGCTAGAATTTTGCCACACTGCTGTGCATTTTACAAGTGTATTATTAACACAAAATGCACAACATTGTTGGATGTTTTGAAAAAGAGGTTTGTTTTCTATCTAATTTTCATTGTCAAACTTAGTAAAATGTGCTTATAATCCCATTTGTACATATTTTGTTCAATTAAATGTAAACCCCTTGCATACATAATCCATAGATTTATTGATGCTTTCCGAATTTTACTTTGCAGCTCCATCCATTTGTGAAACAGTTAGTCAGATGTTCCATGTCATTCAAGAAAAGATGAGGTCCTTGGCAGAGCTTGTGCCTTCAAACCAGTATTACAGGTATTAATATTTTGAGCCTTATTGCTACATACAAGATAACCAGTATTACAGGTATTCATATTTTGAGCCTTATTGCTACATATGAGATAACCAGTATTACAGGTATTCGTTTTTTGAGCCTTTTTGCTACATATGAGATAACCAGGATTACAGGTATTCATATTTTGAGCCTTATTGCTACATATGAGATAACCAGAATTACAGGTATTCATATTTTGAGCCTTATTGCTACATATGAGATAACCAGAATTACAGGTATTCATATTTTGAGCCTTTTTGCTACATATGAGATAACCAGAATTGCAGGTATTCATATTTTGAGCCTTATTGCTACATATGAGATAACCAGAATTACAGGTATTCATATTTTGAGCCTTATTGCTACATATGAGATAACCAGAATTACAGGTATTCATATAATGAGCCTTACAGCTACATATGAGATAACCAGATCCACTAATTCAAGTTTGCGAGGTACGAGACATACTTAGTAATTTTGTTATCTGAGCTCTTTAGCATCAAAGTTTATTTTACTCACTTGGGAATTTAGTGACTACTCTTGGTTTCAATCAGCAATTGCCTGTTTTCCACTTAAAATAGAAACAACTGTTGGACCAATTTCAGCCAGCTTGACAGAGAGCATTGGGGTATGTAGGACTTTCAAATTTGTTCAAATGATAATGATTCACTGTCAGATTATTTCTAGAAACTTAAATGACTTCTTTTGAGAAACAGAATTTGATGAAATGTGGAAGAAAGAATCCAGACAATGATGCCTTTAAGTATTTGCTTAATGCTGTGTATATAAAACTAAATAAGACTGCCATTACTAAAGATAAAACAACCATACTTCTTTGAAAAAAACTTATATTGATTTAACTTAATTTTGCCATATTTGACAAAAGGCATTCTGACACAGACTGATGCTGCATACAAGACATAAGGTACATTTGACAAAAGGCATTCTGACACAGACTAATGCTGCATACAGGACATAAGGTACATTTGACAAAAGGCTTTCTGACACAGACTAATGCAGCATTGAGGACATAAGGTACATTTGACAAAAGGCATTCTGACAGACTAATGCTGCATTGAGGATTGACAAAAGGCATTCTGACACAGACTAATGCTGCATACAGGACATAAGGTACATTTTGAGATAGGCTGCCATGATCAGGATCACAGGTTTGTCACATAAAGGCTCAGGAGTCACTACTTTTGAAACCCAATGGAGGAAAGATCATGCAAATTGCCTGGGATTCTTGGAATTTGTATTCAGTTATCAGATATGGCCACTGTTGCTAGCAATAGAATAATATTTGAGAGAAATGCTGAAATGAATTAAACTAAATTTGACAGAAAGCATCACAGCATTTACAATTTTTACCAATGTCGCAGATCCACCATTATATTTTTCCTTTCATGACTAAACAGGAATACCTTCAAACAACTGTAAAATTTCTGTAAAGACTTTGAGCAAAATTGAAAGATAGCTGCTGACATGGATTCCTTTCACATTTGTACAAGTAATGCAGATTCTGCATATTCTTAAATTACTAAAATAGCAACAAAAAAAGAAAACTTTAAAATGACTCATTCACAAGATGGCTGAACAGGATTTAACCAAATTTGACTAAATTGGATGCAGATTTGCCATCAAATATTGCTGTCATCCCAAAATCAAAACAAAAAATGTACAAATAACTTCTCAAAGAATGGTATTCTAAATCTTACAGAAAGTGTTTCTAGTTTGCTTAAATGATACCATTTTCATTAAATATGTCTGCTCAAGGTGTATTCCAATGGGCATACTTTCCAAACAAGGCGAGTTGAGGGGGTGGGGTAGCCTCAAAGAGGGTGTTTTATCATCACAGTGAGATTCAGCTCATGTGAACTAAATACATGAATTAAATAATTTTGAAATTATTATTGGGTCTAAAATACTTTTTACTGGAATTTAGTACAAAATTCCAATTCTGGCAATGATCTTCACTGTATTTTTATTGGCAAAAGTTGAAATTGAGTTTGGCTTGGTACTGAATTTAGTTTTAATCAATGAAGTCCTTATAAATTATTAAGGAGAGAGTAATCTGTGATGTAAGTGACATGATGCGATGGATGAAAAACACTTGAGTTCCTTCCATTTATATGACAGGGTCATATTGAATATAAAAATAAACTTGTCAAATGTTTGCTCTTTTCCAGGTTTAATGATATTTGGAGGTTTGTCATTCAGCGGCTGGCATTTCTGGCTGCCTTCCTTACATATCTACAGTCAGAGACACTGATTTCAAGGACAACTGTTGCCACTATGATAGGAGGTAAATTATGATGGAATTTGAATCATGTCATTGAAACTGGTTACCATTTCTGTATAGACTTTGGCTGTCATCACACTTTAACTAAAAATCAAACAAAGCTTAGTTATCTGCAACTCAGATATATACACATACATGTAGTTAAGAAAAATTATGTTATCCTGCCTCTTTGTTTGCAAGTTTTTAATATTAGATTGTATAGTGTAAACAGCATTCTGCTCTGTCTATAGTAGCTCAGCCAATGGAAAAGTCAACACCATGTTGACATCCCCTATTATGTATTATATTGAAAAGTCAACACCATGTTGACATCCACTATTATATTGCTGTATCTTCCTAATTGGGGCAACAAATTTTAATCTATCCACTGCTGGGGCTGCAGGTGGCTGTGTGGTCTAAAGTGCTTACCTTTACTGATTTGCTGCCATCTCACTTCTGTCTGTGGGGGTTCAAGTCGTGACCTTGGCTAGTGTTGGTATGTGTGAAAGCTTACATATAGCTTTTTGTGGGTCAGGGGCTTACTATAGTTTTTCTGGGTTCTTTCTCACCGTTATACTGGCTGCCATGTATAGTCTATCTTGCACTGAGAAATTTCTTTAAACCCAAAATAACAACACCACCACCATGGTAGATACATGATTCTACTGGTTGCAGGAGAAAAGTAGCATTTTTAAGGCTGTCAACAGCACATACATTTTTATAGTTGAATTCTACCACTTTTGAGAAAATATTTATTTTAAAGGAACTATATTTACGCATTCTGTTATGTACTGGCAGTCTCCCATTAAACGTGTAGCACTTTCGACAGAACTCCGTCAAAACAATCATTTTCTACCAGCCATATTTTCATTATTATATGAACCAGCAATAATACAATTTATGCTGAAATAAAGTTCATTTCTTGCTCTTCTTAACTGTTTGTTTGGTTTGTTGATGAAAATAAGTGAATGAATTTTAATTTGCATGTAAAAAAGCAAGAGTTACACCGATTCGGTCTGATCAGTGCCTCACAGTGAAAGTAAGCGATATTGCTTTTGCTGTGGAAACTCCATTTAACCCTTTACCGGGCACAGCGGCCAAAAACGTCTTTACTACCGAACGGGCACAACGTCCGAAAGCATCCATGATAACTTAGGGTTGTAAATACCTGATCTCGAGACTTTGCGAGACTTCCCATTGTTTACTTTCAGTTTTGCTGATAGAATGATAGCATGGGCGCCATTTGCAAGTGTTTTCTTTAAATTTGATCGGATTTTTTAAAATAGTTTTCAGGGTTTTAATGCTTTGTTTTTCAAAATGGATTTCGACGATTCTTCAAGTGATAGCGGAGATTTCGCTGGGTTCAATTTAAGTGACATTGAAGTGCACGAAGTTTACTGAATCAGAGCTAGATATCAGTGATATCAGCGTAAGCAGTGTACACACTTAGGATCTCTTGGTCTTTGAAGAAGGTGATTCGTGTTCTGAAAATGACTGACAATCACAAACAATATGTTGTATTTTGTAAATATTTGTGTTCATGTGTGGATTACTGGCAACATTGGATTATTCATTTCACATGCAAGTAAAATAATAAATCTGCATTCATATTCCTTTATTTTGTTTTTTATTTCACAAAAATCTGTTCACTAACACCTTAGATTTGATGTTTTTACTAACGTAACCCAAAATCTTACTGAAAACCTGAAAAATCTTGCCCGTTCAGAGTTAACAGAAGGAAAAACGTGTGCCCTGTAAAGGGTTAAACTCTAAAGTCACTGGGTCAAGACCTAAAAATAGCACCACATTTTAGAGCAGTGAACAGTCTTTATTTTCATAGAAGTTTGAATAAATAAAATTTTCTTGGTAAGCATTAAAAAACATCGGTTCATTTTTCTGGCTAAATATCTCGGCCATTTTTAAAAATTGATGGATAATACCTGTATGCGCTGGAAAGCCCAATTTTTTTCAAATCTAATGATATGCATGGCTTTGAGATCGCATTAAAGGCAGCCAATTGTAAGTGTGTAAACCGCAAGGTCAAATATTTCGAGTCGCGCGTGCTGTGAGGTGATACCAAATTAAATGGCTGACTTAACATCAACACATGATCCAGACTTTGGTCTCGTTTGTGAGAAATTGCAACAGCACATTGGTAAGTATTATTTTTCTTGCTTTTCCAAACATTTATGAATATTTCTATGCATTTCTTTATTTTAATTTTAATGGATTTAATAAGATAATCATTGATAAACTGTGTGTATACTGCGACCAGAAGTTTACAATTGCCATGTGTTAACCTATCGTGCATTCCGAGATTGTGAGAATGATTTAATTTTAATAAATAACATCTACCTATATTAATTCGATGAATTGGTAAAATGAGTGAATAATTAATCATTCTGTTCATAAATATTTTGTGTAGTGCTTGTTTCTTTGCTTATTTCCTCACATTTATTGGACATTTATAAACCGGAAGTTGTTTTCTCTCTTACGACATTATCTCTTCTGTCTGTATCTAAATATTTTTTGGTCGAAGTTTCCTTGTTATTTTTAGTTGGTATCTCTGGGAAATTAATTATCATGCACCAATAGAAATTAATCTATCTATGTCTGTTTCTTTGCTATGTAAATTTTAAAAAAGCACATTTCCATCCTCCCAATCACTGTCGTTTGGTGTTATGTATAAACATATCAAAACATTTTTTGGTCAAACAAAAAAAACAAATGTGCTCACAAAGTTAAAACATAAATTTCTACAACCTGAAGATCTCAATCTATAATATACAAAAATAAATAACATGCAATTTTGATTAATATTTTAACAATATTTAAGTTTCAAACTGTGGAAGAAAAAAATTCAGTTTCCCAAATATTTGCACTGGTCTTATAAATTATTAACTGTGCTGTTTTGCACTTTTACAGAGAATGAGGACTTCCACCATATGTCTAGATGGTTGATTAAAAAGGGGAGAAGGAGAAAAATAGCCCTTGAGCATCAAGAGCAAGATGTCATCAGCTATAAGTTTTTGATCCAGGTCCATCAGCTTAAAAATAAATTTCCTGTCACTTCCGATCAAATTCAAGAACTTTTCGAAAAGATTTGCTCAGCTTCATGTAAAGATGATCTTAGTCATACAAATTTGCAGAGGGAGGTACATAATGTGCTGAGAGCTGCTGCTATAGCAAATTTAGAATCTATTTCTGAATCGGATGCTTTTTATTTCTTAACCGCAGTGCAACCCATGACTTGGAGAGACCTAATGTCGGGACTTTTCTTCAGCAGTTGAACTTGAAGTGGCATCATATTGAGATCTTGATATGTAAAGCTGATGGGGAATTTTCCAAACAGACATGACACTTTGTTATTGAATTTGCTATATAACATGCCTTTTTCATTTCAATAAAATATTGTTATTGCTTGTGCTCTTCTGCACAGTGCAGATTTTACATTTTTGTGTGGTTGTATGTTGACGTCATGCGAGTTCTGCCCTGGGGGGTGGGGAGATGTTAAAATAAAAGGTGTTTTAAATCTTCAGAATATACAATCATTAGATAATATACAGCAATCTGAACACTGTGCACTTTAAATTATAAAAATTGATAAATAAATGGCCAAGATATTGAATTTTTAATATTTGTGACTGTATTTGCCATTGACCAATTCGGTGAAGATCGTTAATTTTGGAGGTCTGCTACATCGTTATTTCAGAGAACTGAGTTCCCAAAAAAATTGAGCAAAGTCTCTGTATAGAATGTAAGAGATCTGGAAAGTTAAAGACTTCAACTGCAGTTAGTTTCAATAATATCAGCTACATAATTTGGCCTTTTATGCAATTTTACAATTTTGAAGAAAATCACGGCATTTTATGAAGATTTTTACCCATAACTTTTTAACCAGAGGAGGTAGACGTATAATCTTTTTTTTTTGTTTTTTTAGTTTGATAAAGATCTATCTGTTGGTTATAAAATCCACACAGAATTTCTAAGTTGAAATTTTTGCTGCCAGTACATAATTCAGTCCTACCATTAATGGGAACTGGAGGCCAGAAGGTTTATTGCAGAATGACTATGATGCATTGACGAGTAATTGGATAAAGATCTGTACATTCCAAGTTTTAAATAAATTACCTTATTGTTGTAATAATATTATTAATAATATAAAATAAATTTGGTATCATTGTTTTCAGGAAAACAAGCTCTATCTCTTTATATGTCTTATTTTTGTCTACTAATTATTGTTAAAAATGCCTTGGAATACCTATTAGTAATATGGAACGTTTACGGTCAAATAAGGAATGTTTAAGGTCAAATATGGAATGTTTAAGGTCAAATATGGAATGTTTAAGGTCAAATAAGGAATGTTTAAGGTCAAATATGGAATGTTTAAGGTCAAATATGGAATGTTTAAGGTCAAATATGGAATGTTTAAGGTCAAATAAGGAATGTTTAAGGTCAAATATGGAATGTTTAAGGTCAAATAAGGAATGTTGAAGGTCAAATATGGAATGTTTAAGGTCAAATATGGAATGTTTAAGGTCAAATATGGAATGTTTCTTTAGGAATTATGGGTAATAAAAATATCAGTGGTGGTCCATGATGTTATTCAAGTCTTTGTATAAAGATTGGGTAACCTTTAGGTGAGGAGAGATAAAAAGGAGAGACTGATTTGGGCAGATACATGACAAGCTTTTTTTTTGAGTTTTTGTATTGTTTTATTATTTCATTGTCCAAGATGTTTTAAGTGGAATATTTCAGGGCATCTCATTAATTTCTGTAGCTCACATAATGTCCCATTGCCAAAGGATGTGCTTTCACTCAATGTTAAAAGACACAGCTATAAATGTGAAGTTCAGGGCTACATCTAAATTCCAACATGGGAACTTTCTCATGAGGGTGAGAGACTTAATTTGGGGGATTATTATTGAGCAGCCTTTAAACCCCAGCCACTGGAAAACAAAAATTAGAAATTCCCTGCTGGCTGAGTGTGATTGATTTTGTCATTAGTTTTGATATGGAGAGGATGTATCATTTTTCTCAAAATACAAAGTGATTCAGTGGAGAATATGTACCTTACTACTACTGGGAGAATATGTACCTTACTGGGAGTGATTCAGTGGAGAATATGTACCTTACTACTACTGGGAGAATATGTACCTTACTACTACTGGGAGAATATGTACCTTACTACTACTGGGAGAATATGTACCTTACTACTACTGGGATAATATGTACCTTACTACTACTGGGAGCATGTTAAGTGTGAAACTTATTAATCACAATGAATGTCATCAGTAGTCACCAGTTAGTGATCTTGTGAAAGAAGCTGTCAAATTAATGCTTGTGGTTTTTTATTTATAAAAAAATGATTGGCAGTGAATTTGGAGATATACAACTCTTTCCTTTTTCATTACAAAAAGCAATAAAAAGGAATCAAAAGGACAGATGAAAGAGACTTACAAATTCCTGCAAATTGTTTTGGGAAGTCTAGTTTTGGCTCCTTTGTGGGACTTTTGTTAAACAAATTTTGCCAAGAGAGTGAGAGCTGAAAATGTACATCTTATCATGCTTAGAAAAAAATATTGAGAAACCTGACATGTTAGTATTGTTACTGACAGTACAATCAGAAAGTCTGTTAGAATAATAGCTTTCTAAATGGTTCAGTCTTGCATTAGAATAATAGCTTTCTAAATGTTTCAGTCTTGCATTAGAATAATAGCTTTCTGAATGTTTCAGTCTTGCATTAGAGTAATAGCTTTCTAAATGTTTCAGTCTTGCATTAGAATAATAGCTTTCTAAATGTTTCAGTCTTGCATTAGAATAATAGCTTTCTAAATATTTCAGTCTTGCATTAGAATAATAGCTTTCTAAATGTTTCAGTCTTGCATTAGAATAATAGCTTTCTAAATGTTTGTCTTGCGTTAGAATAATAGCTTTCTAAATGTTTCAGTCTTGCATTAGAATAATAGCTTTCTAAATGTTTCAGTCTTGCGTTAGAGTAATAGCTTTCTAAATGTTTCAGTCTTGCATTAGAATAATAGCTTTCTAAATGTTTCAGTCTTGCGTTAGAATAATAGCTTTCTAAATGTTTCATTCTTGCATTAGAATAATAGCTTTCTAAATGTTTCAGTCTTGCATGCAGTTCTCCTTTATCTATGATGAGACTGTTGAAAGAAATTTAAATGTTTCTTTATTTCAGTCAAGGTAAATCGAGAAGATGGCTTCCATCTAGACTTGGATGACTACCTGCAGGGACTTCTTCAGTTGGCTAGCGAACTGGTAAGACTTTCTGACTGCATAAAATTACATTACTTGAAATATAATGTGTTATTATGTATATTTATTGTCTATTAGTTCTCTTTAGTTCTTATTTGATAATTTTGTTTTATGCTTTTGATAATATGACATTGTATGTTGCACTTGACTGGTTGACACTATACTGCAATGATGGTCATATCAACGTGGATGGTCATATCAGCATGGATGGTCATATCAACATGGATGGTCATATCAACGTGTATGGTCATATCAGCATGGATGGTCACATCAACGCAGATGGTCATATCAGCATGGAGGTTAGAGTGTTTAGGTGGTCCCAAAATATTAATCTGTTGTCCCGTATGATCACCATGGTATCTAGATACTTCTTATTGCACGGTCAAAGAGTTGGTTGCAAATGAAAATGTTGTCATTGATATGACCTCAAACTCTTCTTATTGTTACTAGTGGATTTTCATGGGCTTTGCACTAAAAGACTTTTTAGAATTTTGCTAAAAGAGAAATGATGCTGATTGATGGTGGCCAAGTTGACAGTCTGGTTATCAGCTACTCCTCTTAAAAGGTTGATTATGTCAAGATGTTTTTAATTGTTTTTTTATTATTGTACAAAAGTACTTTTGGCTACCATATTTTGCTAAAAGAGAAAATGATGCTGATTGTTGTTGGCAAATTTGACAGTCTGGTTATCAACTACTCATAAAAGGTCAAGATGTTTTTTATTATTGTTTTTTTTTATATACAAAAGACCCTTTGGCTACCATCATATTTTAGTATGTAGAATGTGTACTAATGTATAATGTAGTTTTTCCACTCAGAATGAACTGAATAACATTGTTCTACATACAAAGCACATGTAATATAGTACATTTCAAAACATCTTGATTTCACACTGTTTTTGTAGTGGGACAGTAGTCACCCATTTGGATCATGTGGGACAGTAGTCACCCATTTCAATCATGTGGGACAGTAGTCATTCATTTGGTTCATCTAGGATAGTTGTCTCATTTGGATCATGTGGGACAGTAGTCACCCACTTGGATCATGTGGGACAGTAGTCCCACATTTGGATCATGTGGGACAGTTGTCACCCATTGGATAATATAGGACAGTAGTCGCCCATTTGGATCATGTGGGACTGTAGTCTTCCAGTTTTGATCATGCACTGATCATCATTTGTCAGGCTATGTTTGATTGGTTGTTTCTCTGAATGAAAAGATGGACTAAACTCCAACATGTCTCCAATATAAGTGCCATTTTAATTTTTTTTAATTTGAGTCTAGGCAAAGGTCATTGGTTTTGTTTTTTGTGTTTAACCTTTTGGGTTGTAGGTTAAAGGCCTTGATAAAGAAAGTATATGTGTTAACAAATTTGGCTTAACAAGACCATAAGAGATTTTAAAGATAATTAGAAACATTTTAAATATATGGCAGTTTAAAGGAAGAAATTTTCTTATGTTGGATTTCTGAAAATTCATTTTGGCTAGTAGTGGATTGTCTCTTCAAGGGGCTCTTGTTTATCATTTTGCCCCACTCAAGTGAAGTCAGGCCAGCCTTTTGGTGATCTAAATCAATATGGCTGCTTGTACATCTCTTCCAGAAATATAAGTGGTGGGTCACAAAATACCCCCAAATATTTTTTTCTCAAAAATTCAGTTCTGAGGGATCTTGTACTGCAAATCAATATTTCCAAATGTCATTCTTAGTACACCATAATTAAAGATATTCATATAAATTTTGATGAATAAAAATGTCACTTATACCTAATGTAATCAATACATTAATATTTTGTATTATTTAAATGCCAATTCAATATTTTTTATTAAGTGAAATTTGTGTTTTAATTCTATCTTTTAGTTTCTCCTAAGTGTAATCATCATAAATGTAATGTGTACTTAAATGTAAAAATATATCAATCTACTGTAAGAGTTATGTAAGCAATTGTCTCTCTGAGAACCCAATAATTATGTGCCGACCATGTTTTAATAACTGACTTGCGGAAGTATTTGTTGTATTGTTGCATTTAATTAAAAGTTTTATCACAGTATATTTAATAAAATAAAGGAGATGGAATCAAAGAAAAGTTAAAAGGCACGCAAAGCCTTCATACTTAAATTCTATTAGCCCCTGTGATATGCCATGTTAACTCACATCAGTTGATCAATAAACAGAAAAACTAAACATTTCATTAGAAAAAGCTCCTGATTATTATTAACATGATGTACGCCCCCCCCCCCAGCCCATGGTTTTCTTGATGTTGAAACTGATTATTTTCATTTGTTTTAGGTCCCTTGTTAACTCATGCCTTAGCTTATATTGTGGTCTGTTTTTTACCTCATGCATAAATTACCAAAAAAGAGGTTTATTTCTGTTAAATTTCTTGTAAAACATAACCAAAATCATTTACGAAACTTAACGTTATTTGCTTTCTATCACTAACTTTATATCAAGACTTTTTCTTTCGACAGTCTCGACTTGCAGTCAATGCAGTAACAGCTGGGGACTACGCTCGGCCAATTAGGATTGCCAAATTTGTTGGAGACCTGGATGCTGGTTTTCGACTTCTGAACCTAAAAAATGACTCTCTCCGGAAACGATTTGATGGACTTAAATACGATCTTAAAAAGGTGGAAGAAATTGTGTATGATTTGACAATCAGGGGTCTGAAACCAAATGAAACAGGAGCTCAGTCTATATAGGGTGTGGAATGTTAGAACTTTGTCAACCAGTCTGTGCATGGATACAGCAGAGGAAAGGAGAGCAGTCGACATAGCAAGAACTTGTTAAATCTTAAATACCGTCTACTCACATCTAAAAACAGTGTCTGAGTTGACAGTGCTTTTGAGTAGAAAGGTTCATTGAAATGGTGGTTGAATATTGTAGATAATATTCTTTATATGCGGTCCTGGTGGGGCATATATCAGTTATGTATTGAGTTTATCAGTCTGTATTTGTCTAGCCCATCACCTTGCAGTCCTTAAATAGAATATCATGAAACTTAAACCAGGTATACTAATTAAGGATAGAATATCATGAAACTTAAACCAGGTATACTAATTAAGGATAGAATATCATGAAACTTAAACCAGGTATACTAATTAAGGATAGAATATCATGAAACTTAAACCAGGTATACTAATTAAGGATAGAATATCATGAAACTTAAACCAGGTATACTAATTAAGGATAGAATATCATGAAACTTAAACCAGGTATACTAATTAAGGATAGAATATCATGAAACTTAAACCAGGTATACTAATTAAGGATAGAATATCATGAAACTTAAACCAGGTATACTAATTAAGGATAGAATATCATGAAACTTAAACCAGGTATACTAATTAAGGATACAAAAGTGACTGTAGTCAGCTTCCTAGTGTAAGAGGTAAAAGTCCCTAACTAGGCAGAGGTTTCAGAGATATCAGTAGTGAATTTTTCCATTTTCAGACTGTAATTTTGGAACTAATAGAGATAACTAAATGAAACTTTATCATCATTTTTATCAAGACTAAACCCTATTTCCTGAACCAGAGTTAGGGGTCTTAGATTGAAGATTAAGAGGTTGGAAACTGACTTTGTTCCTGTTTCAATTTGACCTGTTTCGTAGCACTTTTGAACTACGAAAGATATTTTAATGAAAATTAAAACGAGGCATGCAGCATAACTTGGTGGCATGTCAGATGTCAGGATCCCAGTTCAAAGGACAAGGTGATTAAAAGAAAAATTGTAACTATGACTAGTGTAGTTCCTGTATCATTGGCATACATGCCACCTTCCATTTGGGGGCCTGACCAAGATAAAGTAATATTGTACAATGGAGAACAAATTATTTAGTTGTATGATTCACAACATTGCATGTACATCTTTTGAAATACAGAAGCGAGTATTTTTTCTTTATTGTCTTTTTTGAATAATCAATAATTGAGTGAAGCTTGAAAATGTAAATAGTACTAAGAAAACAACTTCAAATTCTGTATGAAACTAAAGTCATACATATTTTGACAAATGTATTTAGTGCCATTATCATGCATTTGCTTCTTTAAGTGATTTTTCTTTTTTGTTTTCAACACATTATAGACTAGATCAGGAAGTGGAAGCTTATTGCCTACATACAAACTTAGAAATTATACAAGTTGTAGTTGGTGTCAGCAAATGTATTAAACATAAATCCAGAAAAAACGGTTGATCCTCAAAAACATGCTAATAGGTATGGAAAGACAAATATTCATACCCAAATGACATCTGGCCTTTGGTCAATCTCTGCTTACAGGGATCCGCACTTGAGGCTCAAATTTTGAGGTGGAGGTCAGAATGGGAAAGCACTGTGATGCATGTTATGTCAGCTAGACTTTTATTTTATTTTTTAATGCCGGCTTCTGTTTCATATGAGTGTTTAAGTATATAAAACATTTGTCCAACATGGGACTGATTATAACATCAACAGTTCTGAATGTTTTTGAATAAAGTGTGGCATAAAAATGGCATATTTTGTTACATTTGAGACTGTATCATCATCTTCTTAACTTAGCTACTGTTGTTAGCTCCCCTTGTAACTGTTGTTATTTCCCCTTCTATAGCCATGTGAGCCTGTGGTATGGCCCTTGGTCAATCAACTGTCAATCAACAGTTTGTTATTGTTCAGCAGGCCCAGGTGATGATCCAATTTTCTCACATTTGGGTTTATATCCTCCAGATTGTGAATTAATCAATTAGTGAAATGTGAGTTCTGTGCCTATATATGGATGCAATCTTGCATCTGATTGGTTTGACTTTTACCATCTCAGAGCCCTTATTTCTGGTCTAATAATAATCAAACCTGGAATCCAGATCTCAGATAACTTTTAGAATGACCGTGTCTATGCATATTAATGTCCGGTAATATTGTATCAGATTGTCAAGAGTTTTATACCACTCTTAAAAATTAGCTTTTTTGGGTCAGATTTGGAATATGGGTTTATGTCATCAGGATCTTGGATGAGTTCGATAATGAGCATCATTGGCTCGTATTAATTTAGGGTATCTTGTATCTGACGGGCAGAGGGTATCAGAAGTTTAGAAGCAGTATGTTTGATCTAGTTTGATAGAATTTAGACTTGTACGATCAATATTGCATATAGTAAGTTAGAATAAGCGTATATTTGTTAGGCGATCTGCCATATGAATGATTTTACCTTGCCACCACTGTATAGACTTTTTGATCCAGTTTTGATCAAACTTGGGAAATAGGCTTGAATCATGATCTCATAAATACATTTACAAGCATCCATATTAATAAGTTATCAGTTACTATCAAACCTGATAAATTGGTTTATATTATCTAGATATCAATTGAATTTGAGTATGAATGAAATCTGTACATATTAATTAAAGAATCTGTACATATTAATTAAAGAATCTACATATTAATTAAAGAATCTGTGATTATAAGCAATAGATTTTGCATATTAATTATGCCTGTGTCTTTGGAAATAATTTGTATCAGACTACAGTAAAGCTGAAGAATAAAATATGTTGGGGAGATATTGGTAGTTTTATATAGGTTGTGTTCTTATAATATTATGTAAGTCGGCTAAGTGAAGTGGCAAGCTTGTGTTCTAAAAATACTATATAAGCCTACTAAGTGAAGTGGTCAGCTTGTGTTCTAAAAACACTATGTAAGCCTGCTAAGTGAAGTGGGCAGCTTGTGTTTTTACTATACTATGTAAGTCTGCTAAGTGAAGTGGTCAGCTTGTGTTCTAACAATACTATGTAAGCCTGCTAAGTGAAGTGATGAGGTTGTGTTCTTACAGTACTCAGGTTGTGTACTTAACAATACTATGTAAGCCTGCTAAGTGAAGTGGTCAGCTTGTTTTCTTACAATACTATGTAAGCCAACTAAGAGAAGTGGTCAGCATTTGTTCTTACTATGTAAGTCTGCTAAGTGAAGTGGTCAGCTTGTGTTCTTACAATACTCAGCCTGTGTTCTTACAATACTACATAAGCCTGCTAAGAGAAGTGGTCAGCTTGTGTTCTTACTATACTATTTAAGCCAGCTAAATGAAGTGGTCAGCTTGTGTTCTTACAGTACTCCGGTTGTGTACTTACAATACTACGTAAGCCTGCTTAGCGAAGTGGTCAGCTTGTGTTCTTACTATATACTATGTAAGCCTGCTAAGTGAAGTGATCAGCTTGTGTTCTTACAATACTCAGCCTGTGTTCTTACAATACTACGTAAGCCTGCTAAGCGAAGTGGTCAGCTTGTGTTCTTATTATACTATGTAAGCCAACTAAGAGAAGTGGTCATCTTGTGTTCTTACAATACTATGTAAGCCTGCTAAGTGAAGTGGTCAGCTTGTGTTCTTACAATACTATGTAAGCCAACTAAGAGAAGTGGTCAGCTTGTCTTCTTACTATATACTATGTAAGCCTGCTAAGTGAAGTGGTCAGCTTGTGTTCTTACAATACTCAGCCTGTGTTCTTACAATACTACATAAGCCTGCTAAGAGAAGTGGTCAGCTTGTGTTCTTACTATACTATGTAAGCCAACTAAGAGAAGTGGTCATCTTGTGTTCTTACAATACTAAATAAGCCTGCTAAGTGAAGTGGTCAGATTGTGTTCTTACAGTACTCAGGTTGTGTACTTACTATACTATGTAAGTCTGCTAAGTGAAGTGGTCAGCTTGTGCTCTAACAATACTATGTAAGCATGCTAAGTGAAGTGGTCAGCTTGTGTTCTTACAATACTATGTCAGCCTGCTAAGTGAAGTGGTCAGCTTGTGTTCTTACAATCAGTGCTTGTATTACCAACTACAAATCAGAAAAATAATCTCTCAAGATAACACTATGGGTGGTACAGAGTATACCACCTTAGATTGAAACCACCTCATAATGAAACCACCTTATAATGAAACCACCTTATAATGAAACCACCTCATAATGAAACCACCTCATAATGAAACCAATGATAATTTTGCTGCCACTTAGTGAAATAGGATCCATGAGTATACATGCCATAAAACTGTTAAATGAATGACCTTTTAGAGAGTTGGTGTTCATTTGAAGAGCCAAGTACATTGTAGTTCTCTATGTATCTCATTCAACAAGGAGTATTTGGTGTTTTCTCTACAGATGAAAATTGTACAAATAAAATAGCTGAAAATAGTTATTAAACTTTTGTTTGGTTTGTCAGTCCTGAATTTACCAGTTAGCAAGACTTGAGAAATCTCCAGTAATATCAGCATGGAGATTTCAGAATGTGTATTGATAGTTTTCATGTAATAATTTTTGTTGACTGAAGCTGAACATAGCAATCACTTTGATATCTTTGTACCTGTGTCCATCCAGGGACCACGTGGTGTAAAGCGGTCTCCATTATGGATCACTGATATCTCACCTCTGCATGGGTTTGAGTCTCAGATTCAGCCAATATTGGTATGTGTGAAAGCTTGCCAGTAGCTTCTCGTGGGTCGATAATTCTTTCCAAGGGTTCATTCTTCGCCATTAATCATGTATTGCCTATTGTGCGCTGAGAAATGGTGTTAAAACCTACAACAACCTATATCCATCCAAATGTACGTCTTTGACCTAGATAAATCTCAGTGTTCAATTTATTTCCTGTGTACATGAAAAAACAGGTTCTATAATAAATGGTTGTCTTGTTAATAATATATTCTGATCTGACGGAAGGTTTATTTGTTTTTGGAAAATTGTTTCTAGGGAAGTCATATGAAGATCATGGACTAAATTCTTCATCAAAGTTTATCAAATACAATTTAGTTTAATTAAAGACAAATTATGCACTTAATAAATTGGCATGGATGATAGTACAACCTGTCTTGAAAGACCACCTCCTGCCAAAATATAATGGTCTCTCAAGACAGGTGGTCTGTCATAACACTATATAATCAATAAGTCTGTGCATGGAAATTCTGGTCTCTCATAGCATGGGTCTATTAAGACAGGTTTTACTGTAGTACTCAAGAAGCTGCCATTCTAAAACAGAATTGGGAGTGTACTCATTTCACGTGGTATGTCATGTGTAATTGGAATTTGCTGTTTTTATGGTTACAAGTTTCACCCACTAAACAGAGAATGGTGATTATTTGAAGAATTTTCACTGAGGAACACAAAACTTTCTTTTTGTTACTAAAGTTTGTCAGTGCATTAAACAAATGAACCTTATTTAATCAACTTAAATATGCACTAGAGCTTTCTGACCTTAGCTGAACAGTATTCCTGACAGATGATAAAAAAAAAATTTAAAAAATCTTGTGGATGTTACAAATGTTTTTCTTGTACTTGTGGAGTAGCAAAAAGGTCCAGGCTGGTAGCAAGCAAAGGGTCACAAATAGGGAATTTGATTAGAAAGTGAAGGGTGGCAAATAAGGAATTTTTATTAGAAAGCGAAGGGTCACAAATAGGGAATTTGATTAGAAAGCAAAGGTTCACAAGTAGGGAATTTTTATTAGAAAGCGAAGGGTAACAAATAGGGAATTTGTTAGAAAGCAAAGGGTCACAAGTAGGGAATTTTATTAGAAAGTGAAGGGTCGCAAATAGGGAATTTTATTAGAAATTGAAGGGTCGCAATTAGGGAATTTTATTAGAAAGTGAAGGGTATCAAATAGGGAATTTTATTAGAAAGCGAAGTGTCGCAAACAGAATTTTATTAGAAAGTGAAGTGTCCCAAATGGAATTTTATTAGAAAGAGAAGTGTGGGAAATAGTGAATTTTTTAGAAAGCGAAGTGTGGAAAATAGGGAATTTTATTAGAAAGTAAAGGGTCGCAAATAGGGAATCTTATTTCCCATAGCTGCACATTATTGTTGTGATTGATACATATTTGTATTTATTCAGTGGGGTTTTTTTTGTTGTTTTTT
Organism: Unio pictorum; assembly: GCA_030141615.1. Classification (NCBI taxonomy): domain Eukaryota; kingdom Metazoa; phylum Mollusca; class Bivalvia; order Unionida; family Unionidae; genus Unio; species Unio pictorum. The sequence goes on from JARLTB010000079.1 coordinate 673,648, forward strand.
TCAATACTAATAGCATTTTGTTGCAACAAAATTTACTGCCCCATGCCTAGACCTAGTCAACATGTATGGAGGTTATGTCAGTGATAAGATGTATACTGAGATATTGAGACGCTGGAGTGAAACGCTTCATATATCATGGTTTGCATACATAGAGATGTGATATTTTATGGAGTGAAACGCTTCATATATCATGGTTTGCATATATAGAGACATGATATTTTAATACATTTAAAGGCAACAATGAATGTGTCCATGGTAGAAATGATTTTGAGGATGCAGGGTATAATTACAGTGTAAATTTGAGCATCATTATCCTTAGTATATTTAGATTATAAATCACAAAATCATCATCATCATCATCAAGAACAGCTAAAATATTAACCTCTTTTCCAAAAGAGAGACAAAACAATATTGGTAAGAACAAGAAAAATGACTATATTCTCCCTTCTTTGCATTGTTTTCTTTATCTATGATGTCACTGTCTTCTTGATCACTAGCTTTCACAATGTCCGCTACAGTTGAAGATTATTACCTAGGATGAGTAGAGTCTTTGAAAAGGGACAAGTTGGAGTTTGCTGGACATTTTGAAATTTTCTAACAGATCTTGTCAGATGAAATGCATTTTAGTGGTTGCTAAGCTACATGTAAATCATACATATGAATATGAAGTCAGCATGAAACATATTAGAAAAGAACATACTTTGTCATGTCAACAATATACACCTGAAAAAATAAAAGATAATCATAAATGTAGCAAGAGAAACGTACAAATCAAAAAGAGATGCTAATATTCTAGCCTGAGACTTTATTTCAAGATATTACATGTGTGCCCGGTACTAAATGTTATGATCCTTGAGATAGGTAAATTGCTTAGTTTTCAATGAAAGATTTTATTTATATATGACAAAGACAGTATTAAATGTTATGGTCTTTGAGATAGGTAAATTGCTTAGTTTTCAATAAAAGATTTTAATTATATATGACAAAGACAGTACTAAATGTTATCATCTTTGAGATAGGTAAATTGCTTAGTTTTCAATGAAAGATTTTAATTATACATGACAAAGACGGTACTAAATGTTATGATCTTTGAGATAGGTAAATTGCTTCGTTTTCAATGAAAGATTTTAATTATATATGACAAAGACAGTACTAAATGTTATCATCTTTGAGATAGGTAAATTGCTTAGTTTTCAATGAAAGATTTTAATTATATATGACAAAGACAGGACTAAATGTTATCATCTTTGAGATAGGTAAATTGCTTAGTTTTCAATGAAAGATTTTAATTATATATGACAAAGACGGTACTAAATGTTATGATCCTTGAGATAGGTAAATTGCTTAGTTTTCAATGAAAGATTTTAATTATATATGACAAAGACAGGACTAAATGTTATCATCTTTGAGATAGGTAAATTGCTTAGTTTTCAATGAAAGATTTTAATTATATATGACAAATACAGGACTAAATGTTATCATCTTTGAGATAGGTAAATTGCTAAGTTTTCAATGAAAGATTTTAATTATATATGACAAAGACGGTACTAAATGTTATCATCTTTGAGATAGGTAAATTGCTTCGTTTGCAATAAAAAGATTATAATTAAACATTGCTTACTAATATCCAATAAATATGTACTCCATACTTTGGTATCAGTTTGTAAGCTAAACATTGCTTACTAATATCCAATAAATATGTACTCCATACTTTGGTATCAGTTTGTAAGCTAAACATTGCTTACTAATATCCAATAAATATGTACTCCATACTTTGGTATCAGTTTGTAAGCTAAACATTGCTTACTAATATCAAATAAATATGTACTCCATACTTTGGTATTAGTTTGTAAGCTATACATTGCTTACTAATATCCAATAAATATGTACTCCATACTTTGGTATCAGTTTGTAAGCTAAACATTGCTTACTAATATCCAATAAATATGTACTCCATACTTTGGTATCAGTTTGTAAGCTAAACATTGCTTACTGATATCCAATAAATATGTACTCCATACTTTGGTATCAGTTTGTAAGCTAAACATTGCTTACTAATATCCAATAAATATGTACTCCATACTTTGGTATCAGTTTGTAAGCTAAACATTGCTTACTAATATCCAATAAATATGTACTCCATACTTTGGTATCAGTTTGTAAGCTAAACATTGCTTACAAATATCCAATAAATATGTACTCCATACTTTGGTATTAGTTTGTAAGCTATACATTGCTCACTAATATCCAATAAATATGTACTCCATACTTTGGTATCAGTTTGTAAGCTAAACATTGCTTACTAATATCCAATAAATATGTACTCCATACTTTGGTATCAGTTTGTAAGCTAAACATTGCTTACTAATATCCAATAAATATGTACTCCATACTTTGGTATCAGTTTGTAAGCTAAACATTGCTTACTAATATCCAATAAATATGTACTCCATACTTTGGTATTAGTTTGTAAGCTAAACATTGCTTACTAGTATCCAATAAATATGTACTCCATACTTTGGTATCAGTTTGTAAGCTATACATTGCTTACTAATATCCAATAAATATGTAGTCCATACTTTGGTATCAGTTTGTAAGCTAAACATTGCTTACTAATATCCAAAACAGTTTTGCTATGATTAGTATTACTGTAGGATGCTACATCCTTGTGCTTATGTGCTAAACTGTAATTATAAATGACTTGGTTGACTATATCATCAACATCAAACTGTAATTATAAATGACTTGGTTGACTATATCATCAACATCAGTAATAGTATTACAATAGTGTACACATTGGTATCTGTTGACAACAGCGATTTTTCAATGGTGAAGTTACCTAAAAAATAGAAATGAATTGCAATTAAATATATGGTGATTAATTTAGAATGAGAGGATATATATATATATATATATATATATATATATATATATATATATATATATATATCTGTGTGTGTGGAAAAATTCACTGTAATGCTTTAATGACTTTAAACTTGAACATTACAAAAGTAAGAAATTTTACAATGTTACCATGTTTTTATGAATTACATTTTTTAGATGAATTATACTTTTTAGCATACATACTGGGACAGGATGAGGCTTTGTGGGACATTTCAGGCTTCTGAATTCATTAATCTCCCCTGGAAAAAACTTTGTTGGACCTTTCAGACTTATGAATTCATCAATCTCCCTGGTTTCCGTGACTCCCAAAACTGTATTTTTCTGCAACATAGGTTTAAGTTGTCATAAAGCATGATGTCATTAGCAGAGTTGTGAATGTATCATGTATCATTGTATTTGCTCTCAACTCACTTATCCACAGTTTTCATACCTTTAAACAGAATTACAAAGATCTTATCAGTTTTCATACATTTAAACAGAATTCTAAAGATCTTATCAGTTTTCATACCTTTAAACAGAATTCTAAAGATCTTATCAGTTTTCATACCTTTTAACAGAATTCTAAAGATCTTATCAGTTTTAATTTCTTTTAACAGAATTCTAAAGATCTTATTAGTTTTAATTCCTTTTAACAGAATTCTAAAGATCTTATCAGTTTTCATATCAGTCATCTAAACTAGTATTAGTGGAGAAGTTTGAGACTGCCACTTTACCCCTAAATTCACTCTCTTCATAACCCTAACCCGTTTTGATGCAGAAGTACTGTAAGGAGGGTTGATAATGAAGATAGAGTAACATGCATGCATGGAAACGCCTACAACATTGAGAGAGAGACCCTGGGGAAAAAAACTTAAAAAAGCACATTACTAAAACATTTAGAGACACAGGTGAATGGCAATTTGAATTAGTAGCATAGCAATAAAATATATGCTTAGTAAAACTTAATTATGGGCCCCCCTCTCCTCATGAAACAAAATGTTCTGTGATGGGGATTTCGATCATTGATTTCTATACAGTTGTGCCTAATTAGACGGAAAATAATAATCATCATGTATAAGAGATATCTAGATCAACTTGAGAAGCAAAATAGGAATCAAAACCAATCTCTTAATATAAATTAATCAAGATAGTCAAGTTTTCAGAGAGAAAAGGGATCAGTTGGAAGAACTGCATAGAACAATTGAAAGGTGAGAGAAAAAGATTGCGAGCAAAATGGTTAGAGGGAGAAGAGTTAACAAAATATCTCTCAGATTACATTAGTACATGATGCCTAATTTATTGAAGTCAAAAGGAACAAAGAATTAAAGAGACATTCTGGAGAACAAAAACAATCAGAAACTGTTTCTTTCATCAAGTACATTATGTCGATCATGGGTATCTTTTCAGCACTATTGTTAAACAGGAATGACTATAATGATTCAATCAGTGGCTACAGTAACCTGAAGTGAAACAATTGCAACTTTGCAAATTACACTAGATAATAAAATAACAATCTAATCATTTACAGTTTGTTAAATTCTTTTGGAAATATATTGTCCTTTATAATGTTCAAGAAATAAGTTGTTTATATAGATCCAGTGAAGTGCTATCCACTGAGAAATAAGTGTGATAATCTATCTTCCAAAATGGCTACAAATCTCAAAAATGATTTAGAATTGGAGACTGTCACATTGCCCTGTCCTTGATTCCGTAAGTCAGGGAAACAAAGAAATGGTTAGAAGTCATGTATATGTGTTAGACACCGCTGCTATAGTTAGTCCTCTTCGTAAAGGTACGAGAACCCAGCTTTGTTGGGTGTGAAAAGTTGCACGTGGACGTTGAAAGTCTTGTTCACGAACAAAGGACTCTTATAGGCGTTGTCTATCTTCACAATGTTGACAGACGGACCGGGGAATTGTCCGCTAAGTTGAATAGAATAGGGTAGAATCGACATTCAATCAGAATTTAGAGGGTGTGGTCACCATTTGAATCCGACTTTAAAGCTAGGAACTTAATAACTGCCCAAACGTCATGCTGGAAAGTAATAAAGCAATACTCTGGGGAAGCCACTCAAAATGTGGTGTGAAAACGTACAAAATTTTAAGAAATAACAAAGCTTCGCAAAGGTCAGTATGTTATTTGCTCGAATGTTCCAAACTATTACGGCATTGTAATTGTAAATATGTGTAGTATGTATACCTCACTACTAGAATCGTGAATATGTAGAATTACCTTTGTAGTGTTTAATTTACATGCGTAATTGAGAAATGAACTTTGATTATGTTAAGAATTATGTAGATTGCTAGCTCGTGGTCAGAATTAATATTGTAATTCGCCATTAGTTATTTTTATGTAAACTAGTGCATTAATTCTAGTTCTATTCTAGATTTTGCAACTGTTGAATTCAATTGTAGCTTTTTAAAATGGTTGCAGTGTGTAAAGTTAGTTAATATGGATGTAAGTATATATCAGAGCTTGAATATTTGTGTACACTTTGTAGGAGTGTAATATACAGAAATGCATCTGAGTGTTTGCTGAGTGGTTTAGAGCGCTCTCCGTTGCGGATCACTGCCGTCTGGTCTCTGTATGTGTGGGTTCGAGTCTCAGATTCGGCGAATGTGGGTATGTAAGAAAGCTTGCCAGTAGCTTCTCATGGGTCGGTGGTTCATTCCTTTTTTTTCTTTTCTGGGCTGTTCCTCCAACATTAATACTGGCCGCCATGTATCGTGTGCTGAAAAATGGCGTTAAACCCTACAACAACAACAACATCTGATTGTTGTGATATTGTTCAATATAAAGAAATTAAGAATATATATATATATATATATATATATATATATATATATATATATATATATATATATATATATATATATATATATATATATATATATATATATATATGTGTGTGTGTGTGTGTGTGCTTTATGGGACAGATTTCAAGTATAATTTATTCCCGTATATCTAGGAGGGAGACGGAATAAAGATTACTGGAGAATTCGATTGTGACTCGAAAGCTAGTCTGAAAAGAGTTCGAGAAGGAAAAATTGGAGAAGGAGCAGTCAAGAGTTAGGAGGGAAGTCTAAAGGAGAGGAGGAATTGGCGGGATAGGAGAGATACAGATAGTAGAAAACAAGAACACAATAGATCAAATGATGCAATATGTTTTCAGTTGGTCGAGAGGAAGAAGAGGGATTGGGGAATTATTATCATTTGACTATTGAACTATTAAATTGTTATTTCACCTTTTGTGTTCTCAATAGTGTGTGTCATTATTTTGTGTACTGTTGGCATCGCTGATTGGGGGCTCTGAGCTTTACCTCTCTATATCACTAATTTCACTTCCAACAATTGATCCTATGTAGAAAATCTTATAGTAATTTAAATACAATATTGGCTGCATCCCACCCCAACCATTATAACACACCTACCGCAATGGTGGCATAACAAACCCCTTCACACGCCACAGAGACATATTTCATTACTAAATTTATCCTGGGGAAATATCACCATTCCGAATAATGCAGACTTCAACAAGCTCTTCCCACAATAGTTAATAATGAATGATCAAAGTGATTTCATTAAGAGAAGATATATTGGATAATATATCCTTACTGTATATAATCTTATCTATAATACAAAGAAATCGCATTCCCGGACTTAGCTGATTTTGAGTAAGTGTTTGACCCATTTGCCTGACCCTTATTTAATAATGTTGAACATTTTTTAAATATTGGAGGGGAATTTAAAATTGGATACAGATACTGTATTTGTTTTTCCTCCCTCCCTCACCCTTCCAAGTTGTATCACATTCAAGCATATGCGTGTTAAACAGATTTATCAAACATGTTTATTTTTAAAGTTTTCGTACTATGTAAACTTCATAAATCATCATTGCACATAGTTGTCGATTACATTAATACACTGACTTCAAGTCACTCAGACGTTGTCAATTACATTAATACACTGACTTCAAGTCACTCAGACGTTGTCAATTACATTTATACACTGACTTCAAGTCAATCAGACGTTGTCAATTACATTCATACACTGACTTCAAGTCACTCAGACGTTGTCAATTACATTCATACACCGACGTCAAGTCACTCAGACGTTGTCAATTACATTTATACACATGACTTCAAGTCACTCAGACGTTGTCAATTACATTAATACACTGACTTCAAGTCACTCAGACGTTGTCAATTACATTCATACACTGACTTCAAGTCACTCAGACGTTGTCAATTACATTCATACACCGACGTCAAGTCACTCAGACGTTGTCAATTACATTTATACACTGACTTCAAGTCACTAAGACGTCAATTACATTCATACACTGACTTCAAGTCACTCAGACGTTGTCAATTACATTAATACACTGACTTCAAGTCACTCAGACGTTGTCAATTACATTCATACACTGACTTCAAGTCACTCAGACGTTGGCATCATAATGTTTGGAGCAATAAAAATAACTCAGAAATATAATTATACATAAGTTGAAAAACAGCGAAGGGAAAATTATCAAGTTTCTTTAATGTTTCAACCTAAAGCAAGATCTTCTTTATAAGACAATGAATAACATAAAGAGAAGCAAATTCTGTGCAAAAACTCACATGTTGGATAATAAATATTTACATTGTGGCACAGAGTAAAACAACTATGAAAGATAATGCAAGAGTACACACTAACAGAAATAAAAAACAAAATACTGGTAACTAGAAATAATTACTGTTACATGTTCAGGAAGGAATCTTAAACTCAGAATACCAACCATATAAAGGCAATTCATTGCCTGTAAAAAAAAAAAGGTAGCTTAAGCAGTACAAAAATAGATAATTGTTAATTTTCTTTTCAAAATCGGCCGTTTCACCCTCATATTGGATGGCATATATGTTGCGCGTAATGTTAGGGACATCTGAGTGTAATTGTTTGGAGAAGGAAGCTGGCAGTTTTCTCCAAAAATGTCTTCCACTAAATAGTGGGTCAAAATATTTTGTATTTCTTGTTATACCAATGATATTTTTACTTTCAAAATAGAATAATGTCTCGCAAGCTTCAACAAGTTGTCCCTTTTGAAAGAATCGAATCATTTTATGTAGGATCTGGCAACTCTCAACTTTAGAGGACATCGTGAAAGCTTGCTGATTTTGGTAAATATTTATTATATGTGTGAAATTAAAATACAATGGACTAAGAAAATTACAAAACGGTGGGAATTCGAATTTCAAGACCAATATTAATTTTTCTTAATTAAGTATTTTTAAGAAAGTTGTATCCCAGATGAGCCCCCAATTTCTTTTTACAATTATATGGTTTTAAACGAATTAGCAGAAAGAAACAAAACCAACAAGTTGTGTAAAACCCAACAAATAACTTCATTCTTTAAGTTATAAAATGAAAATTTAAAAGTAACACAGTATTGAGATTAAATCCAAAATAATCCTAAAAGTTCTATCTCAAGTCTAAAAGAACAGTGTCCTGAATGAATTCCAGGTTGATTGTGCTTAAGAACATTGTCCTGAATGAATTCCAGGTTGAGAAAAGTTTTGATATATCACAATCACATTGTACAAAATGTCATGGAACAAATTAATTAAGAATCCGCAAATATTGTTTAACCCAAACAGTCATATGAGCACCTTGTAATTCCAATGTATATTTTTTTATAAATGATTTGTCTCAAATCTAAACATACCACATAGTACTTTTGCAAAGTAAGTAAATATGAACAGTAAAAGGGAAAAAGAAAATAATTATTTTTACTTCTTCCACCTTATTTAAATCCATTCTATTTCGACTCGTCACAATACATTCCTACTTGATCTATGTCGTTATACCTCCACACTTGGTTAAGCCGCAAGGTTGGGATTAGACCTAAATCCAAGTTAGAAACCTATTTGTGACATCATTATTGTAATAGATGATCTACAATCACAGACCAAAAAAAAGATATGAATATTTTGTTTACAAATCAAACCTATTTATGATAGATATCAATTTTAATCATATTATCATTTTCAACGCATGCCAATCAAAACACATATCTGATGCCTATTACTGCATCATAAAACTAGTTGTCTTTTTAAAACCTATATACAGGTAAGAAAATTAACTGCGACAACATATGTATATTATGGCTAAATATCTAACAATAATACTTAACGATCATTTACTTACAAATAATTCATATTTTCCTTTTGTGAAAGAGAATATATGCCAGTCATCCCGCTCAAATTAAATGCTGTGCCGCCCAGTTGAATGCCATAATATTCCTTGAAATGGCAACTCCACGCGTACCGTTGTGGTCGAATACAATCTGTTTTCTCTCATCTACCATAACAAGTAAATAGGACCAGTGAAGTATCTAAGCACTTGTGTGTTCATTAGTACTTTCAAGACTGGACTATTATAACTCAATTAGGTCTTGTTCGTCTCAATATCTACTCCAGAAACTTCAAACATTTCACAATACAGCTGCTCCGATCATCATAGAATACCACGATCAGAGCACACCTCCCAGCTGCTATCCATTCAATCCAGAAACAAATACAAAATTTGTTCTCTGTGCTACGTTTCACTGACGGACTCCGGTGCAACATACCTATCCGACCTCACCATGTGTATACACCAGCAAGATACTTACGCTCCTCTTCTGACAATCGTATACTCATTATTCCCACTATAAAAACGAAGTCATATGGACAGCGTTCTTTGCATACCAGGGACCAGCAACGTGGAACGAATTGTCCATTGAAATTAGACACAAAGGCACAACGATCCCTTTCAAGAGCGCTCTTAAAACTCACTTATTTCGACTGCAAGAACAAACCTAAGGACCTAGTTATGTTTGCATTTTTTTCTTTTTCTTGTTTGGTAGTCATATCATTACAAAGTCCTCATTATTATTATTATTATTATTATTATTATTATTATTATTATTATTATTATTATTATTATAATTATTATTATTATTATTATATTAAAACCTACCTTTCCATTTCCTTGGTTTTTTCTGGATAACTTCTTCAATTTTTTAAGTGTCGTTTCCATTTTTTCTACAGTGTCCTCGATCTCCAAACCTTCCGTCTTAATATCACTCACAGTTTTAGTAACATCTTCCTAAATAATAATAATAAGTAGTAATAATAATAATGACGTCATCTTTGTAGTCGCCTCGATGATAAATAATTTCAACGACAATAACGATGAGGTTACTTAATGATTAGAAGAAATGATGGGGAGAGGTGGAAAACCAGTGACGAAGTGGGGGGGGGGGGACAGGTGGGGCAGTCGCCCCGGGCGCCGGTGGCTAGGAAGCGCCAAATGGGTGCCCAAATCAGCCCAAAGTATCAACAATGGATTTGTTGGATTATTTATTGAACCCATTATTGAACTTAAAAATTACACTTATTTTAAGTAACACAATACAAACAATGCTGTTTTGGCCAACGTCTGCTTTATAGCTGTTGACTGGATTACAGTCGTGCGGGCGGTCTACTGGTTAAACGATTTAATAATATACAGTCCGTGGTACAGGCCTAGGCCTCCTTGACCGTACACTACAGGCCGTATGCTCGTACCATAATATCTACTGCTCATCAGCTGTCACGTGGAACTTGTCAGGCAGCAGCATGTCGAGCAGCAGACAGCTGTCTACTAGTGAACGTTATTCAGTTCTGCTGGTGACACCTGTTCACGGTTTAGAAACATTTAGACGGACTTATATTTCGAACATTCATTCTTTGTCTTCATGATAAAGACAAGTAGTTTGTGTTATTTATAAACAACAGATATAAAATTATAGATAAATGTTCTCGTTTTGTTTAATCATAGTATACTTACTGTTGTCTAGGACAGGGGTCTCCAACAGTTTAATAGGCGGGCCTGAGTGAAGGCCAGGAAAAAAAATCTTTTGTAAAACGCTACTTGTAATGTAATGTACTATGTGCAATCTCCAGATGACATAATTAATATAATTAATTTTGGGGATATTATTTTTTCTAAATAGGCTAATATTGTTTTATAGGGAATTTAGCCTAGGCTCTACTTTTTTTTCTAGCAATTAAATCGTAATAGTTTAATAATTATTTTATGACTGATAATGATTATGTTTCGTTTTGGAAACAAGGTACATAACTGCGCAACAGGGGCAGCCGGGGGCGCAAATTTGGGTGTTTTGCTCTGGGCGCCAACTATCCTCGATACGCCACTGGTAAAGACTTGATTAAGATAAAGTTTCATCTGTTTGTTCATACTGGTGTTTTTAATCAAATCATGTATCTCATCAAGCTAAACAGGGATGGGCAAAATACAATCCGCGTGCCAAACCTGGCTCTCGATTTGGTTTTATCCGTTAATTTAAATAGAGTATGACTTTGAAAGTCGCTTATCCCGGCCGCTCCCTGAAGGAAGTTTTCCGAACCTGCTCTAAATGAACCGGGCCGAAATCGTCTCTCAGCTTCTACATCATTATGTAATGACGGAATAGGCGCGCACACATAAGGGCATGTGGGGGGGGGGGGGAGATGCGGCACTTTAAACATTTTATATTTTGGCATATATCTGTAAAACTTATTTTTGGTGACCACTACATATATCCCATCCGATGTATCTGAGGGCACCTTCAAATTGCTGTCCTTATGGAATGCGGATATAGTAGGAGTAACATAGGCAATGGACGTATTAGTTAATGGATCCAAACGCCATGTCGAGGAATATAAAATGTAATATGAAGAAACGTGTATTATTATAGGAAACATTAGTTGATACATACAGAAGACCACTTACTGCGTTTTGTTCCGAGTCAGCGGCAAGAACAAATTTAAAGCGGCGTAGGGGATAAATCCGCGGCGACATGTCTCTGGCTGGTAATAAAACACACACACACACACACACACACACACACACACACACACAAAATTGTATATTTATTACAAATCTCTTTAACGGTTTCATGATATTTCAGTTTGAAATTCAAACAAAGCCGGGTATACAAAAGTTTTATCAGTTAAATCGACGCGCGGACTTCAATGAAAACATTTTATTTGTTCCAGAATGAGTCTGACTGACTGACTAGTTGGTGTTTTAAAGTTGCCACCGCTCACTAGGAACATTTGGGCAACTTTTATATCCAGCATATCGCTGGACATTTATTTACCCTTTTTATATGTGCACAGTAGTACACTTATCAATTTGGGCGTTATACCGAATTACTAATAAGTAACTATCGGTATAAATGGAAGCCCTGAGGTAGGTAGGCTAGACCCATCCACACCTACCCCTATCAACTTCATCGGCAGGTCAGCAGGAAGAGGCAAAGGCGGAAAAGATCCCGGAAATTAATTCATCGTCGTCCCACACGCAGAGGCAGCCGCACCCGGACCCCAACAAAGAAACACGAGGAGCCACACCCTAGGTTAATAATTGCAACCCCATAGGACATGTGCCAAAGTGGAAGTGCTATACTATGTTGTGATGTGAATTGTTTTAATGTTATTTATTGTATTTCATTATTATTGCAACATTGTGTTGCGGGGGCCTGATAGTCCTGGATTAAGACTACCTTATATTTTCTAGTAAGGTCATATATGTAAGTGAGTGTATGTGTTGTCCATGAGGTTGCAGTCCCTTTGATTTATTTCAAATTTAATCCAGTTATACTAGTGGACGCCCTACACCAATCATGTGTAAGCCACCTGTGCAATTGTGTCGAGATATATAAGTTACGGAATTTCCTAACACTTATCACTATATGCCCCTAATTAAGTACAAGGTGTACTGTACAAATCGCCACCGTCCTACTGGCCGGTGAAAATCCCTTCTCGAAGAGGGAAATTCACCCTAAGAAAAAACAAAATACCTACACTAGGGTGTCAGAGTGACTATTTAAGTTTATTCAGGTTAGGTTGTTGTAAGTTATGAATTTGGTTGGGTGTGATCCGAATGGTCATATTTGAGATTTGATGTTTGGTTAGTCAAATGGAATTCTCCTACCAATCAATATAGCGAGAATTCAATATCTAAAAACACGTAACAAGGAAACCGACAGGATCATACAAACAAACAGACATAGAGATTTAGAAAAAGAGGGGGGAAATGGGTCAACACCAGCTTCCCTGAGGGACTGATTGGATTAGGCACAGAGATGTACCAGGCTGTACACATGTGCGTACACCAATCCAGGCGATTCCTATATAGAAAAGAGCCTGTGTCCCCACCGTTCCACTAATCTTCCCCTATTCCCAAGAGTTACAAAGGGTGGGAAATAGATACAGTACAGCACAATCACAACAATGAACATTAAAAAGCCCTAAGAAGGGCTGTTCTGTAGTCTGGTCCTCCATGTTTCCCTCGTTGTCAGTGATAGCATCAATGGCTCCATTTATTATCCTTTGAATATTGTCTATGCAATTCTCACTTTCATTGAAGTCCAGTTCAAGGTTGTTATCGAATAATTTTGAATATTAAGTGCCATTAGCTTTTATTCTGACAGGAAAGCTTGGAAAAAGAGGGTGGTATTAATATGAAGGTTTTCCCAGACTACACTTATTTATCATATGATGCTCCTAGTCGATTAATTTAGTTTGAAGTTTCAGTATATGCTATATAGCGGTAATCTCTGTCAGAACCATGATCATGAGTGAGTGTAAACTCGCAGTTGCGTAGACGTTCAGTATGAACGCAATATCTACACCCACCCATAGCACAGCTCCAACAGAGTCACAGGCTAGTCTGAAACTTAATTATTAATGAACTGATTATTATTACTAAAATTATTTTAATATTTATAATGTTAATAATAGTTGAATTATTATGAGGATAAAAAGGTGTGAAACTCTGTGGATTGATAATTATGGGTCAGCATTGGCTCGCAAGTGCGTATGAATCATGTAGACCATATACCAAAGCCCCCCCCCCCTTCTTACAAACCCCTCAGAGTCTCAGTCCGATCCAGTAATCTATCTTATGTTTTACTTTATTATCTATTTTGGGGAATTTATTTGATATATAGTATCCTATGATAATATTATATTTTGTCAATTAAGTTTGAATTAATAAGAAAATCGATTATGTTTTTTGCAGTTAATTGTATATTAGATTGTGTTAGATTAAGTATATTTGGATATATATTTGTTGATTTCCCTAATTTTTGTTTATTTTTCAGTGTGTTTCTATGTATAATATTGTTTGTGCATTTGTTGAATATATGATCTAAATCTTCTGGTTGCTTGCATTTAAAGCAGTTTATGTTATGGGGAAATGGTCCTAGATATTTACCAAAGCTGTTAGCCAGTTTTGTTTTTCCTGTCATTATCCTATTCATTTTAATTTGTTCTCTCCTTGTATTGCCTAGTATTATTGCTGTTCTTTTAACAGTTTTTATAACATTATGTAATACTCTCCCTTTATTGGATAAGCTCCAAGTGTTTTGCCAGCTGTTATTTATCATATCATGTATTAATCTATATATTTCAGTATGGCTATACTGTAATGGGTCATAATGCAGTTCATTTAGTTTATTATTAGCTAATTGATCAGCTATTTCATTTCCCTTTATATCTATGTGTGAAGGTACCCATAGAAAGTCTACTATAATAGTTTGTGTTTTGAGTTTAGTTATTTGATATTGTAATTGATAAAGGAAGTTTTTCCTACTATTAGAGTTATTATTATTAATAGTTTTTAGGACGCTAAGCGAGTCACTGACAATTAGAGTTTTTGATGGTTTGTTTTGTTGTATCCATATCAGGGCTTGAAGTATAGCCCAAAATTCAACACTATATATGGAACAATAGTCTGGTAAGCGTTTTCCCTCTTTTATTTGAAGATTAGGTATGACCCATGCTGCTGCTGTTCGTGCAGAATCGATTTTTTTAGAACCATCCGTATAAATTTTTTAATGGTTTTTGTATTTATTATTTATTTTTTCGTTTACAAGCATTTTCAAATAATGTGGATCCTGTATTTTATTACATTGATTTAGTAAGGAGAGATCTACGTGTATATAATTCAATCTCCAGGGAATTATAATTGGAGGTTTAATTTTTTGTACTTGAAATATATCCACAGGGAGTTTGGTTTTTATATTATTTATTTGTTTACCAAATGAGTTAGAATATTTACCTCATTTTATTAGTGGTTTATTGCATTTTTTAATAACCTGTAATGTGGGGTGTGTTTCCTTATGAGTTGACAAACGAGCGACATATCTCAACATGACCTCTTGTATTCTCAAATGAAATGGAAGTTCACCTGCCAGGACCTGTAACTCCTCTGTGGATGTAGATGGCAATGCCCCAGTTGCTATAAGGAGGGCTTTTCGTTGTACTTATGTAATTTTATTGAATAGTGTTGATGATGCCGTGGCATAAATCTGACACCCATACTCAATTTTAGATCGAATAAGTGATCTATATAAAGTAATTATTGTTTTTTGACAGGCACCCCAATGTGTACCTTGGATACTTTTAATTAGATTAAGGTCTAAATTACACCTTTTAATTAGGTCTGTAATATGAAATGACCATTTCATATGTTGGTCAAAGTACATTCCTAAAAATTTAACTACCTTTACAAATTTTATGTCTTGATTTTGAAGTGTGAGTTTTGGGTAAAATATATTATTTTTAAATGGGGTAAATAGGACTGCTACCGTTTTTTGATGTGAAAATTTAAATCCCCATTTATCAGCCCAGTTACCTATATTATGTAAACTATTTTGTATTTCAGCAATATGTTTTTTGTTGGATGGATTGCCCGCTCTCCAGAGGGCGCTATCATCAGCAAATTGTGATAGCCCAACTTGTGGAGTGGTTAAATTTTGTTCTAAGTCATTTATCATAATGTTAAATGAAGTAGGGCTGAGTACACTCCCTTGAGGGGTACCATTTTCTAAAGTGTACTTTTCAGAATAAGTTGTTCCTACCCTAGTAATAATTTTACGGTCAATTAGAAAGTCATTTAAAAAGTTAAATATATTACTAGTTATACCATATTGGTTTAGTTTAATTAATAGTCCCTGAGTCCTATGCCTTACGGAAATACTGACTGACTGTCCATATATAACGCCAAGTCCACCAGATGAGATTAAAGATGAATGCAATAGAAAAGAATCATTGATACCTTAAACTGCTCTAGTCTCTTTAGTCTTTTGCTATGTTCATCTAGGTCTTGTTTTGCTTGTACGATCCGTGTTTCCAATAAAGATAATTTGATTAATGCCTGATCCAGACCAGCGCGTATTTCCTAAAGGAATAAAAGTATGATCAATATTTAAATTGATTTCTCCAATAAATTCTCAGTCGTGTAAACAAAGGACCGCTATGAACACAAAGCAGATGAAAATTTGCATTTCTAAGTAACACACACTATATATATATATATATATATATATATATATATATATATATATATATATATATATATATATATATATATATAAAGAAGAAAGAAATGTCATTTACAGTTTCTTTGCATGTATTGTCCACAACCATCTAAATTGGCATTGGCACTTGGTATGTATTTAAACAAATGCGATTTTTAAATGTTCTGTTTGATTTCGCTTTTAAACCAGCGTAAACACCCGATGATCTACTACTCCTCGGGTGGCGCCTCACTTATCTAGAAACACAATTAACACCATAGGCTGATTTTTGAGAGTCTCTCAGAAAAATATATACATGGTTTTACCTCAATTTGCCACGAAATTCTCACAAAAGTCCCCACAAAACAAACCAACAAAACAAACGGAAATAATATGGTGTAAGGTTTGAACCATCAAATCCGTTTGTAACAACAAATTTTACCTCAATAACAATTCCGATTCCTAGGTTAATAGGTGAAGTCAGTGATGTTTGCTTTTAACACCGTCAGCTGAGGAGCAATTTCACAGAAACGTCAAGGATAACTGCCCAGGTTCTGGCGTCGGTAATAGTGATATAACCAATCCCTTGCACATCAAACATTGGATTTGTGATTGTCACCCAGCACAACTGTTTCAATATAAAATCATTTTAATGTAAATTACCTTAAAATCAGTTGAATCTAATTTTGCAAGTATTTGGTAGTTTTCTCCATTACACAGGCACTCGTGGAGATCCCCCGAAGACCTGCTGTGGAATTCCATATGGAGTACATTGTAGCGTTGCCCTTGTTGACCATTTATACATCGGATGAAATGATCAACCCCGTTATCGATACAGATAGAAACAACAGTGAGCTTATTCACTGAAATGAAATGAAATATTTTTTAGGGATTGGTGATTAAACACTCTACACACCTATTTGTGAAAATGTAGCATATATTACACTCTAAAATGTAGCATATATTACACTCTAAAATGTAGCATATATTACACTCTAAAATGTAGCATATATTACACTCTAAAATGTAGCCTATATTACACTCTAAAATGTAGCATATATTACACTCTAAAATGTAGCATATATTACACTCTAAAATGTAGCATATATTACACTCTAAAATGTAGCATATATTACACTCTAAAATGTAGCATATATTACACTCTAAAATGTAGCCTATATTACACTCTAAAATGTAGCCTATATTACACTCTAAAATGTAGCATATATTACACTCTAAGGGTCTTTTGCGCGATTTATTTTACATTTATAGTTTTGGTCCATCTCAATGTTTGACCCATATGTGTTTCAGAGAAAAGTTAAATTCTTTCAATTTATTTGTTTTATTTGTTTCTTGTGACATTGTGGAACTTTAAATTAATAATGTAAATGTAAGATTTATGGTAATAAAGTCAAGATGTGTACGCAACCAGTCAAGATGTGTACGCAGCCAGTTCAAGATTTGTACGCAGCCAGTCAAGATGTGTACTTTTTCATTTTTCTTTGTTGAAATCGTTGATTTAAATTTTTCCTTTAAACTGCAGTTGTTTCATCAATAGTGTGTGTATTATACAAAAATACCATTTCGTGTAAGGTTGCAGAGAGAGAGAGAGAGAGAGAGAGAGAGAGAGAGAGAGAGAGAGAGAGAGAGAGAGAGAGACTTTTAGTCTCTTGGTAAATGTAGAGAAAGAATTAGGGCTTGTCCATTATTCCTTTTTATCTACAAATACAAATTTTAAACATGAAAATATTTACAACTTTGAAAATGTCGTAAAGTAAGACTAGATTTACAATGATTTACTGCCGTGTCATTTACCATCAATGTACACTTAGGATCTGAGCTACAGAAAATAGATAAATATAATGTTTACAAAACAGTTTTCTAGTTTGCCACCATTTCTAGGGAAATCTTTACCAAAAGCAAGTCAGTTATGTTCTAATTAGAATTCACGACTGCATTGATTAAGAAAATACTCACAATGATGGCAAACATAACCAGCTCCTTGTAATCTCGCATTATTTGACTGAATGGATACAGCATTTATTCTCATAAAGGCGATAATGTCGTCTTCCAGAGGAGATAATTCATAAGAAGAAAAGAGTTGTGAAAGTAGACGACTACCCATTGGGACCCTGGGCGATAACTGATTTCCGTGTGGATGACATAGATGTTAACGACTTTAGGTATTTGTGACGAGGAACTTCAGTTTTCTCACCAACCACTGGATTCCAAGACGCTATTTACAAACTGCTTTTTTCCCCTTGTAATGAGACTGCTCCGTTGGCCTAGTTCTTAGAGCATCTGCCTCTGATGCGAGAAGTCGTGGGTTCAAAACCCCGGCCGAGTCATACCATAATTTACAAAACTGATACTAACAGCTGTCTCGCTTGGCGTTTTACTTTCTGAGGTTAGTGTCAGGACTGGTCGGCCTGGTGTCAGGATAATGTGACTGGGTGGGACATCATGCTACATGTCTCCTGCATGATGCCCAAGTGCTAGACATCACTATAAAATTCCATACTGCAGACATCGTAGCGATATTACTGAAATAATTGTTAAATTTACGTTAAAAATCCAAATCCCATCACATCACATTAAATGATAATAATAAGCCATGAGCTCACTTTAATATTTCCTTGAAAATGTCTGTCAAGTAAGTTGAAGCGCCGTTGTTCTCGGTACTCTGTCGCATCAGAGCTTTGATGCGGTTCATTACCAAAGAAGCAATTAGATGCAAGGAATGGTCACTCATGTCTTTCAATCACTCTTTCAAAATCTTCCCTTCTGAGACGAGGGTCTGCGCATCTTCCTGATACTCTTGCAATGTTTCTTCTGGACGTATCATTTGTCGTGTTGTTTCTGACTAGGAGGGTCGATGTGACAATCTAGCCAATGTTCTCAGGTGAGAAGGGTGATTATTTAAACTATGTCAGAAGCAAACCAGGAGACTATATGATCGTTATCAGTCTTCGCAGAAACATGGTTGATCTTGATGACACGTTTCAGCCCACATACGTCATTAACGTCCATTTTTCTTGCGCACCTTGGAGAATGAAGCTTTGACAACGGAAGTGCTCCAATAAGCATTGTCAGTTTGCATAAACAAATATTAACACACTTTTCTGAAAGAATTGTGCTTAGTTTAAAATTACTTCCAAGACATATATTCGACTTATTTCAGTACGCCATGAAAATTAACAAAGTGAAGGAGCTACGTGTTTGGAACTAATTTGTCGCTTATAACATACAGACATGACCTCAGAGTTGCTCAGTGTAGGGCAAATATCCACAATTTGATAGTAAATTGCCTGATGGTATCACGGTACCAATTGTTTTTCCATAGACCTCAATGCTAATATTTGGAGAGATAAATATATTTTCTATCCTAATTTAGCGTGCATCTCACACACTGTTATAGAGAACAATGTTAGATTGTCAATTTGATGATGACAAAACCAGGTACTCCATTGCATTTAAGAGAGATAACTCTGCTGGAACTAGACAAGGGTATGAGTTATCTAGTCACAACATACCTATTTTCAGTCATGTCTATGACAGTTTCAAAAAATCATAAAAAATACAAAATATGATTTGTATAGGAATTAACATAAATTCACATGTTGCCAAGAGGCTAAACTATTTTTTAAGCCTAACAGAAAGTACAACTCTTACATAATCCACCAATCATAGCTTGTGTTGTTGTTTATCTCTGAATGGTATGGACCCTACACCTTAAGCCACACCCACATGGACTTGCGCAATTGGTACCGTTATACCTGATATCAAAGTCTCTCATTTAGCGACTAGAGCGCAGAGTGTGCCAACTTTTAGGATTATGTACCGTACATGCGAAGCAGGCGACTGATATTCAAAAGAAGCTGTGTTGACATATTTTTACCAGAGACCTTCAAATTTGTATCTGTTTATGATCAGACTATATAAAAACAATTTATTTACCGCTGGGAAATTTTTTTCTGGCTTCTAGCATTTCTTTCTCGCCCTGGACAAAGCAACCGCCACCACACTGAAAGATAAGCAGATGTGGCATATCTCTTTTGATTGTGTCAATCTTTTTCCATTCCAGACGATACATCTTTAATCCAACCATGTTTAGAATCTTCTCGCCGACGACCTCGATAAATTCGTGCTTGTATACATAGTAGCCTGAAGCTGGTGGGAATTTAGAATTGATTGTTCCATTTCTAGCAATCTTGGGACTGACTTCCTTGATTTCAGTGCTTTGTTTAGCCTTAGGGATGTGCAGTCCTTAAAAAGAGGACAAAATGATACTTTAAATTATGAATATTCAGGGATACTTTTCAAGACATTGATGACGTCGTATTTTTATTCTATTAAAACCTAATCGATTCCTTACTCGATTGCTTTACAAAGTTTTACAGTGTCAAGGCGACGTCATAGATTAGTGAACTAGCGTGAGAGACGAAGAGACTACATTAATTGGAGAAAACAGCTAACATTAAATCAGTGGGTAAATAACATTTTGCAAGTTTCATATTCATAAATCGATAACAGAGAAAAGATTATTTGAATGATGACCAATAAATACCGTATCGCATTTGACCAATCTGTATGATGGACAATAAATACCGTATCACATTCAACCAATTTGTCTGATGACCAATAAATACCGTATCGTATTCGACCAATCTGTCTGATGACCAAAAAATACAGTATCACATTCGACCAATCTGTCTGATGACCAATAAATATCGTATCACATTCGACCAGTTTGATAACCGATTTATACCGTATCGCATTCGACCAATTTGACCTATGACCCATGCATATCGTATAGCCTCACCGACCAATCACGGTACACGCTAAGCGACATACAACCTTTTTGACGCTCAAACGTAACATAAAAATATTTTTCAGCAAATAACTATACAATCTTTATTGACAACTCGGTCAAATGCAGCATAGCGTGATTAGCTGGGTGCCATCCTTGTTATAATGGACAAATCGTAGACTAATATTAGACCTAGTAGACGGGTAACGATATCTTTTTCCACGTGCTCAAAACCAATTAGCAATTCATGAATTTCTGAGATGCAATATGTCTCGGGTATATTGCTGCTCAATCCGAGCCCTATAGTTGCAGAACATAAGAATGCCAATTAAAAATAAGCCTATATTGACTAACCGACTACTCTCTACAACGTCTAGTTTGCTTGCTTTAAAAACGTCAGATTTAAATAATTACAAATTAAAAGAAACCTGTAATAATTTCTTGTGATTATTTTTTTTCTCGAAATTGCTACTTGCCTCAAAAACGTAGATGCAGAATTTTACTGAAAATATGGACAAAATGGATACTGATGACGAACATTATATTGTCTAGTGTCACGTTGTAGAATTAGACCAGATTTAAACATGTGTATGTTGGGCTCTGATGCTGTAATTTCTCGCCGTCAAAATGTATGAAAATGTCCAGCCAGTTAATTGACATAGCCATAAAACTAGAGACGCGCGCGCTATTTTTGTCAGAGCCAGTTACGTGACATTGTTCACAGGTAAGTGACGATTTTTCTTGTTTGGAACAAGGGGACATCCTTGACAGCCGGTTGGGAGGGGCGGTGTCTGATTATTATGGACTGACGTACAATCGGAATTGAGCAAGGCGGGCCAACCATTAGAATTTCAAGTTTAAATATATTATCTTGAGAATTAAAATATTAGTAGTGCTACAACTATTTTGCGAGAAGTAAGGCGAATAAGCTACTCCGATGCCATTCGTTTTTGGCGGGATTGTTATACTCTGGCAATAAACAAGAGCTAGAAACAGGTTAGTTATTATTTGCTCGATTGTTGTAAAATATTACTGCAAAGTAAATGTACTTATATATATATATATATATATATATATATATATATATATATATATATATATATATATATATATACACACACACACATTAGTACAATATAATTACCATTTCTGATAGGTTATGAAAGAAACAATTGACGACGTTTTGATAGCTAACAAAATTAATTTTTTTAATGATTTTCCTGCAACTTTGTAATGAAGACAAAAATACCACATAACTGAAAACATCATTTTGTTGCAATAGTCTGCGCCTATTGCTTACATTGCTACTTGTGATGAGAAGTCTTCTAGTCATTGTGTCGTGAATGAAATCATTAAGATGCAAACTCTACCAAGGGCTTTTAAAATGGTAATTCTTTACATCTGATGTTTTGTCTAACATGCAGTGGAAAAGGCTTAGGATGTTCCAATTGGGTTGTTAATGATAATAACATTGCTTTTTTTAACGTCCTGCTAGCGGATCTAGAGTGAGTTCAATCACACTCTGTTCCGACAATAGTATATATGGTTAAGCGATTGACCACACTGGCGACGGAACGTAGATGCTACAAAAACGGTACCACACATCTCACTCAAAACTTAATTGTCAGACGTTACATCCATTTAACCGATTGCTTTCTGTATTCTGGTAAATACGTCTGCTCATTATTTTCAAAACTGAAATATAATGAAAATATTTTCAGTACGGAATCTCTCGCATTCTTATCTCACTGTATGGAGTGAGTATTCAGTCTCAGTTTTGAAAGCAATTAAATAGGTTAATTAAATAGGTTAATAGCAAGTATACTAACTTACTCGCCAGAGTACTCGCACACACATATTTATGAATGCTCACAGGGTAGCATAAACCTATTTGAATATCTGGTACTTTTAAAAACTAAACCTTAAGTTGGATAGTTGCATTGTTTAAAATCTTCGAATGAAATGGAATTAATGGTGTGTGGACCAAAATAAACTATTAGCCTCATCATGTATTCTTCTCTTTCTTTTACTCGCGCCTAGTTCCATTGAGTTATGTACTAGTGAAATAACAATTCGGGTACCACCATGAACACCTCCTGTATTGTATTACTCTGTATAACTATATATACTTGTATTGAGAAAGTAAAGATGAGAAGAGTTGTGACTACATAAGGAAGCAAGAAGGTATAGAGTATATTATAGTAGACATGTTAAAATATCAAAACAAAACAGGACTGTAATACATACTCTGATCTCTGCCATAAATCCAATTACCAATTTCAGGCGTTATTTTGTTTGTTCGGTCCTTGGTATGATGGTCCTTAAAAGATATATATATATATATATATATATATATATATATATATATATATATATATATATATATATATATATATATATATATATATATATATATATATATATATATATATATATATATATATATATATATATATATATATATATACAGTTATAGCTATTCAAGAAGTATTATAATGTACGTTTGGCTCCACTTTGCATAACGTTGTACTATACCATCATTAGTCTGTGATAATCTTTTGGGGTGCGTATATGTAATCCTCTGTTCATCACTGTATCAGGATTATTAGCACCAAGCTAGTAAGAGAGATGATCTGATGATGGGATACCAGCATGCCTTTCATGCATAACAGAATAGATGAACACCCAAATCAATGGTGCAGCGAGAGCGAAGACGATGATATGTTGGAGGCAGTACTGGCCGTTGAGCACAGCATCCAACCCCAACAGCTACTTGGCAGTGACCAACATCATCCCCTAAACAGCAATACCCAACATCGGCTCTAAAACAGACACAGACATAATCCATAAAGCTGCAAACGCCTATGCTGGCTCAAGGCAGCCAACAATGTCTGCTTCAATCCATCAACCAATGGCTGCTTCAAGCAGCCACCGAGGGCAGCCCTATGACCACAAAAAGCTTATCGTTCTGGAAAGGATAATATTGTCATCGATTATGAATCCGTTATACAATGAGGCACCTCTAGAAGATGGCTTCACCAAGAGATAAAATCGAAGTCAATTCAAGTTTAACCTTAGCTTTAAGGTACACTAGTAAAGGTAATATAAGAAGGGGAAGCTATCTCTGTGCCGGCCCACTTATCAGTCAGTCGCGCAGAACTGGCTCTTTGGCTGATAATCTCAATGGGCTAATACTTAGGGCCATAGAGGGGATACAACTTTGCATTTCTCAGTATCGCCCATTGAGAGGCAAAGGGCACATACCCATACCCAAAGGCTGAGTCATCAACGTAGACAGACACATCACCCGATGGGTTGAATGGGCCATCCTTTCTGCCGTTTACCTTGTTGATGACCAACCAAACATATCAGCAAGTATTCTAATTGTTTGGCAACGCTGCACTTTGACAATCTTAAGCGTCAGATGATGGACATTATCAAGTTTGAGAACCTCAAAACCACCCATAGCGTCTACGTCTCTACCGTCTAAGTATATCAGATAAATCACTGATATTATGGTCAACCTTCTGCTGCTGTCGGAAGATAATAAGCAGCATTTATGAATATATATTTATTTTGACATGATAGCCTATAGGATTAGCAAATATATGGATTAAAAACACGTTTGCTACCAATACCTGCAAGGCATCTCCAGACTGGACCCTTTGAAAAGTCACATAATAGACTTTCGAGTCATAAACACAAAGCTACAGAGGACATTTCTTCCAATGCCAGGAGAGAACAAGCTTTGCTTTAAGCACATATTTCATTAGATAGCTGTACATTACGCTAACTATGCTGTCCTCGAGACTGTTAACGTGTTAGTGAAAAAGGAAGAGGTCGGCCTACCTATCGTATCATCGTGATAGATAAAAAAAACATCATACAAGTTCCATGGGGATTCCTATGTGTTATAAATCGATGTGATGTTAAAACTGAAAATGCAGTCACATGTTGAGGAATCGACGCAGTCGTCCAGAAATAAATTGTTTATCTCCAAGAATAATCACACCCTCGCCCTTTACTAAAGACGTTTGCCAACATCGCTGCGTTTGAACACGTTATGGTTTGTCACATCTGTCGAAAGCAACTTTCGGCTGGTCCCCGAGTCCATGGTTATTTCAATACCAGCACGTCATAGTGGACAAGATGTGAGACCCTTAAACGTACCGTTGTGATTAAAACATTTCGAAATCTATGTATTAACATGTTCACTTCGCGGTGATACGCGATCTCACGTGCTTATAGGAATAAATTCTGCGATGCTTTCTTAAAGCCATGTGGATAAGTTGGAGATATAAGAACTCCTCAGTGGAGAAATCCTTGATACGTCGTCTCAACAGTCGTTCGGTGGCGTCCTCAACCTTGTCACACTTTTAAAGGTAGTGTCTTCATCCCGAGAAGACTCTTTCACGGCGTTGTCTTTAAAACGTTTATGTTTCACAACACTCGTGATGGTAGACATCCGAAGCACGTCCCTTTATAATTGGTATGTAGTTTGTATTTACAAGAGGTTCACGTTTAAAAAGACTCAGGTTAGTCATTATGCATGACACTTGTTCTGCCATGCCGCAATATCTGGGGTAACCCCAGATCCTTTCACAGTTAAGACCT
This sequence comes from Unio pictorum, assembly GCA_030141615.1. Taxonomy (NCBI): domain Eukaryota; kingdom Metazoa; phylum Mollusca; class Bivalvia; order Unionida; family Unionidae; genus Unio; species Unio pictorum. Next base: position 699,327 of record JARLTB010000079.1, read on the forward strand.
CGTGAATCTTGCTGGTTCCCAATCGAGATGTTTGTGTTGATTGTCCAAATCTCTTAACAGATTTTAGACGACACATCCTGCCCTATAATAGTGTTACTAACACATTTTAGACGACAGATCATGATCTATAATAGTGTTACTAACAAGATTTTAGACGACAGATCATGCCATATAATGGTGTTACTAACAGATTTTAGACGACAGATCATGCCCTATAATAGTGTTACTAGCAAGATTTTAGATGACAGATCATGCCCTATAATAGTGTTACTAACAGATTTTAGACGACAGATCATGATCTATAATAGTGTTACTAACAGATTTTAGACGACATATCATGCCCTATAATAGTGTTACTAACAGATTTTAGACGACAGATCATGATCTTATAATATTGTTACTAACAGATTTTAGACGACATATCATGCCCTATAATAGTGTTACTAACAAGACTTTAGACGACAGATCATGCCCTATAATAGTGTTACTAGCAAGATTTTAGATGACAGATCATGCCCTATAATAGTGTTACTAACAGATTTTAGACGACAGATCATGCCCTATAATAGTGTTACTAGCAAGATTTTAGATGACAGATCATGCCCTATAATAGTGTTACTAACAGATTTTAGACGACATATCATGCCCTATAATAGTGTTACTAACAAGATTTTAGATGACAGATCATGCCCTATAATGGTGTTACTAACAGATTTTAGACGACAGATCATGATCAATAAGAGTGTTACTAACAAGATTTTAGATGACAGATCATGCCCTATAATAGTGTTACTAACAGATTTTAGATGACAGATCATGTCCTATAATAGTGTTACTAACAGATTTTAGACGACATATCATGCCCTATAATAGTGTTACTAACAAGATTTTAGTTGACATATCATGCCCTATAATAGTGTTACTAACAGATTTTAGACGACAGATCATGCCCTATAATAGTGTTACTAACAAGATTTTAGATGACATATCATGCCCTATAATAGTGTTACTAACAGATTTTAGACGACATATCATGCCCTATAATATTGTTACTAACAGATTTTAGACGACAGATCATGCCCTATAATAGTGTTACTAACAAGATTTTAGATGACAGATCATTCCCTATAATAGTGTTACTAACAGATTTTAGACGACAGATCATGATCTATAAGAGTGTTACTAACAAGATTTTAGACGACAGATCATGCCCTATAATAGTGTTACTAACAGATTTTAGATGACAGATCATGTCCTATAATAGTGTTACTAACAGATTTTAGACGACATATCATGCCCTATAATAGTGTTACTAACAAGATTTTAGTTGACATATCATGCCCTATAATAGTGTTACTAACAGATTTTAGACGACAGATCATGCCCTATAATAGTGTTACTAACAAGATTTTAGATGACATATCATGCCCTATAATAGTGTTACTAACAGATTTTAGACGACATATCATGCCCTATAATATTGTTACTAACAGATTTTAGACGACAGCTCATGCCCTATAATAGTGTTACTAGCAAGATTTTAGATGACAGATCATGCCCTATAAGAGTGTTACTAACAGATTTTAGACGACAGATCATGATCTATAATAGTGTTACTAACAGATTTTAGACGACAGATCATGCCCTATAATAGTGTTACTAACAGATTTTAGACGACAGATCATGCCCTATAATAGTGTTACTAGCAAGATTTTAGATGACAGATCATGCCCTATAATAGTGTTACTAACAGATTTTAGACGACATATCATGCCCTATAATAGTGTTACTAACAAGATTTTAGTTGACATATCATGCCCTATAATAGTGTTGCTAACAGATTTTAGATGACAGATCATGTCCTATAATAGTGTTACTAACAGATTTTAGACGACATATCATGCCATATAATAGTGTTACTAACAAGATTTTAGTTGACATATCATGCCCTATAATAGTGTTACTAACAGATTTTAGACGACAGATCATGCCCTATAATAGTGTTACTAACAAGATTTTAGATGACATATCATGCCCTATAATAGTGTTACTAACAGATTTTAGACGACATATCATGCCCTATAATATTGTTACTAACAGATTTTAGACGACAGATCATGCCCTATAATAGTGTTACTAGCAAGATTTTAGATGACAGATCATGCCCTATAATAGTGTTACTAACAGATTTTAGACGACAGATCATGTCCTATAATAGTGTTACTAGCAAGATTTTAGATGACAGATCATGCCCTATAATAGTGTTACTAACAGATTTTAGACGACAGATCATGCCCTATAATAGTGTTACTAACAGATTTTAGACGACAGATCATGCCCTATAATAGTGTTACTAACAGATTTTAGACGACAGATCATGATCTATAACAGTGTTGCTAACAAGTTTTTAGATGACAGATCATGCCCTATAATAGTGTTACTAACAGATTTTAGACGACATATCATGCCCTATAATAGTGTTACTAACAGATTTTAGACGACATATCATGCCCTATAATAGTGTAACCTCGTCAATGCTTGTCCTACATAATTTGGCTGCTTTTGGGATTAAACATTCGAGACCGAAGCAGCCTAGTATGGTGTTTGTATATAAGCTTCAGGCATAAACATCGCGTTCGAACTAAATTTAGCTGAACATCTACCTAATTAGTAAACTGCTAACCCTCCTGTTACCATGACAACCAGAGGCCAGCCTTCACCCACCACAAAGACGCCCACAGACTAGTGTTTATATAACCAATTGTGATGCAAAGTGAAGCTAAAGTCCCATACTACTACTGCTGCTGATACTACTACTACTACTACTACTACTACTACTACTACTACTACTACTACTACTACTACTACTACTACTACTACAACGTATATGATGTTTTTAGGATTCGATAGCTGCAATCAGTAGCTTCATTTTTAACTGATTAGTTTTTCAGGACAAGTTTCTTTAGTGTTTTTCAAAAAGAGAATTCGGAATAAATTTTTGACATGCGTATCATAAAGCTAAGAACAACCATTTCATCCAATATTTAAAACGCAATGCCAATAATAGGAAATTATTTGTGCTTTAATTTATATCAGGCAATCTTGTTAAAGTCTGAGACAGGTATAAGCGGTACTCACCGTCATCACTTCTTCTATCTAGTTATTCACAATACAGTTTTGTGAAAGCGTAATCGAGCTCGGCGACACATACTAAATTTCGTTAGAGTCTTAGAAAATAGGTCCACGTACCTGACCCCTTACTTTTTCTTTGTTGTTATGCTTATTAAAGTCAATCAACAATTAATTGTCTTGCTTAGAATCAGAACTAAGTTAAATTCTGCATTAACATATGTTAACACATGTTTTTGTAAAACGTAAACTTGCGGAAAGATAGTGGAGTACTTCCGTTATCAAACACTTCTGTTTGAGATGTTATTATTTCATGCATGTCTTAATGCTTGGCAGTTTTGGAGGCAAGTAATTCTTACATGTAGTCTCAGTCCCATTATAAATTAATTCAAAGAATTTAAGTTTCGGAGAAGTGGATTATGGTAAGCCAGTACGTCAGTAGCACATTATTTAGTCATTTATAAATGTTTGTATCTTTGAGTGTAAAATTTAAGTGTAAATCTATACATATTTATAAAAATGCTCACATCGATGTACACCAGTTCAGCTGACTTCAGTTTTTTGCTAATTGTATAAAATTTAAGAACGATTGTCCGATGTCATTCTTACCTTTCTTATCAGATTCTCTGAACTGATTTTAGGAATTTGTAGGATGCTTTTGAGAGGAAACTCGGTAGGTGGAATCTTCTGTTGTTTCAGTATTTTTGGTACACTTTGTCTTCTTGCAGTTCTTTGTGATCTGGTAAGCCTTTTCTTTGTTTTTGAACTTTTACGTCTTTGAGACGCTTCTTCGCGATCAGCCATTTTCTGCGCAAAAAAAAGAAAACTTCTTGATTTGATGTGATGTGATATGAAAGACAAAATGTATCATTCTCGTTTAGATCGAGATTAGTAGCCTGACCATAAATTTATCCCATACGTACATAAGGACATACAGACTGTGAAGGTGCAAATTTATGGCGATCTAACAAGAATACATTAGTTGATACCAAATAACCATTACTTATATTTATGGATAACAGACGCGTATCAATTGCCATACTGCCATGTTCGAAATGTCCTTTCGAGGGATAATATTATTCTCAATTAGGCATTTTTTAGACAGCAGCCAGACGGACTAACAGGGACACGGTAAACATTAGTTTCATTGTAAAGCTGTCACAATTAACAATCGCAGAAGCTCTGTAACTATCAAACTACCTGGTGAAGCTGACCCGAGTTTGGCGCCTCTAAGAAATGCGGCAGAGAGATTTGACTGCTTGGTTACGCTAACTACACAAACTTTCCTAGGTTATAATAGCGCCTCATCGAAAATATTAATCAGTCTAATATTTTCTGCAAGAGAAACCAGAGTAGGCTCCGGAAGATTTGCAAGCAGTTCCTCGTAAAAAAAAACTGTTGTCGAAGGAAACCAATGAACTTATTTGAGATAGAGGGAGGAACGATGGGAGCAAAGGTAGTGTGACAATTCCATGTAATTTTGTGATGCCATATCTAATGCTTTGCTGAATTTATTTGTATCTGCATGAATTTTTTCTAATACATTCGTATAATATTTGCTTTATGAAGTATAACGGTGTTGAGGTTACGTATAGGAAGTCGTACATTAATCTTTAGATAAGTTTGACAAATTCTTTGAATGTGTCCGTGTGACTTCACCGAGTTTAGAAAATTTCACGTATGATTAAAGAGTGAGTGTGAAATGACGTAGTAACTGATGTAATTTATCTAATTTTTTCGCTGTGTAACTTGAGGCTTGCTCAGAATCGCTAGGCCTCGTGTGGTGTTTGTTAATGTGTGACATTAATGTGTGATGAATTAGCCATTTGGCAAACTAGGTTCATTATAGGACACGAGAAATCGATTGATAGCCTTAGCATCTGTTTAGCACCGATAGAAGCATCTGATAAAGAGCAGGTGATAATGCAAAATCACCGGTATCATAAATAACAGGAAATTTAGGTTGTCTCTATCTATATTTATTTAAAGGGAGAGAGTGGCTCTTGAGACGTATATTCATGTGACGTAATCCTTCGACGTATCAATTCTGAGACGTATTCTGAGAGCATCCTGAGACGGATTGTTGAAAGTAGCAACCTGAAATCCAGGAGTCTGAACATCTACCGTGGAAGTAGAGCGAACCAAAGAAACAGGTTATGCAATCGTACAAGATGTAGACTTCGATTGTTCACTCGATCGTATGATGAACTATATATATCAGTAAACAAATCAGTTATCTATTTAAATCCATTTGTGCTTTCCTTTGTAATTCGAGAAAGTTTTTTTTCTGAAAGCAGGGTATATTTCTAGTGTAATGACTTATCATAGTTGTTTTATGTAATTGATTAAATTGTTTGTTTACCCATGTGGTTCGTGTTATATATATATATATATATATATATATATATATATATATATATATATATATATATATATATATATATATATATATATTGCTCAGATCTCTATATATTTCACCTATAAGTTTCACCACTTATATTTATATTTACTCGAACCGGGCAAGAACATCTAGGGCGGTCAACCTCTAGATAACGAAAACCAAATTAAGCGGGACACCCAATCAGTAAAACCACCGTCATCTGCACAGACATACGTTCTTACGTACGTGCGTGTGAACGTACGTACATACATACATGCATGCATACATACAAACATCCATCCATCCATCCATCCATCCATCCATACATACATACATACATACATACATACATACATACATACATACATACATACATACATACATACATACATACATACATACAAGTTGTTTACTTAGTTCTTGGTGCACACGATACCTGTAAATCACCATCCATCTTGCTCATAGAATGTTCCGTACAAATCTAATTTAATCTATTGGAGATCTGAAAATCATTAACCACGAAAATTAAAGTCCATACAATTTTAATCGTGAAAAGATCATTACTTCCAGTGGCAAATATAAAAATGTAATTTTCTAAATTAAATGTTACGGAAAATTACTAAATGAGTCTCTGTACATTTTTTGCATCGTTGTTTTCAGCAAAGTATGAACTTGTTGTTTTTAAAACACATAATAACTTCAACTTTCTATAAACAATTAAGAACGAAACAAAGGAACAAAATAAAACGTCTTTTATAGTATCTGGATAGCCAACTAAAATGTGAATCAATTAATTACTGTTACCTAATTACAATTACACAAGAATCTAAAGATCATTTTTCTTACGTGTTGTATTTAAGAAGCATGAAACGACTGTATACGCTCATCTTTGCCGTCCCATACATATTAATTATTTTGCGGGCATCAACTTTTTAAAAAACAGAAAAGAATAATTCTCTTTTACTAGGATTTATTTTGATTCTTTTCTGTGAGGCAGTTTTTCAGTATAAGTTTGTCGACTTACTTTAGGAAATTTCCTATGCTTTATTCCTGATGATTTCATACCTCTTTCCGCATTTGACCTTGGCGTTAGAATTACACTCAACTTATTCTTCAGCCGATATAACTGTTTCGAAGTGTCCCAGACATATTTTGTTTAGCAATAAATTTGTCTCGTCTAAACTATTCCTTCCTTTTCTGTTGTGAAGCTCTTCTGCTAAATTTATTTTTGTTAGAAGTTGTAATTTTGAATATCAGTTTGGTAGTCGATGTTACGTAGGGGAATATTAGCCGTACTCGATACTTCATTAGAGCTCTTGTTAGAAGTTGTAATTTTGAATATCAATTTGGTAGTCGATTACGTACGGGAATATTAGCCGTACTCGATACTTCATTAGAGCTTTTGTTTTTAAGTTGTAATTTTGAATATCAATTTGGTAGTCGATGTTACGTAGGGGAATATTAGCCGTACTCGATACTTCATTAGAGCTCTTGTTAGAAGTTGTAATTTTGAATATAAATTTGGTAGTCGATGTTACGTAGGGGAATATTAGCCGTACTCGATACTTCATTAGAGCTCTTGTTAGAAGTTGTAATTTTGAATATCAATTTGGTAGTCGATGTTACGTAGGGGAATATTAGCCGTACTCGATACTTCATTAGAGCTCTTGTTAGAAGTTGTAATTTTGAATATCAATTTGGTAGTCGATGTTACGTAGGGGAATATTAGCCGTACTCGATACTTCATTAGAGCTCTTGTTAGAAGTTGTAATTTTGAATATCAATTTGGTAGTCGATTACGTACGGGAATATTAGCCGTACTCGATACTTCATTAGAGCTTTTGTTAGAAGTTGTAATTTTGAATATCAATTTGGTAGTCGATGTTACGTAGGGGAATATTAGCCGTACTCGATACTTCATTAGAGCTCTTGTTAGAAGTTGTAATTTTGAATATAAATTTGGTAGTCGATGTTACGTAGGGGAATATTAACCGTACTCGATACTTCATTAGAGCTCTTGTTAGAAGTTGTAATTTTGAATATCAATTTGGTAGTCGATGTTACGTAGGGGAATATTAGCCGTACTCGATACTTCATTAGAGCTCTTGTTAGAAGTTGTAATTTTGAATATCAATTTGGTAGTCGATGTTACGTAGGGGAATATTAGCCGTACTCGATACTTCATTAGCTGTACTCGCTACTTCATTAGTCGTACTCGATACTTCATTAGAGCTCATAACTTCAACTACTCTATCTAGTTTATTCGGTGTTTACTTGTAGTGTCTTCATTTTAAGAGACAACCCGTGTTATATGTTTTACACATTTCAGTATTGTTTCCCGTATTTCGTCTGATTTGACAGCAGCAAATAAAGCAGTCAGTTTCTAATAACATTTAGTTCTCCTAGTATCCGCCTTTAGACACTTCCATCTTTAGCTTTCTTGTTATCTCTATATTCATATATTTTGCCCTTGAGTGTGCCTTTTAGCCAAACTTTCCAAAAACGAAAAGAGAAATCATAATAAAAATATTTGAAACCTTGATATTATTATTATTATTATTGTTATTATTATTATTATTATTATTATTATTATTATTATAACAAATCTCGTCTGCAAATGGTGGTCTTTCCTTTCCACGTGATTACTGCAAGCATCTAGACATCCGATCAGCAACAGCATAGTGATTAGTGTGATGCAAGCAAGAGCGGGTCAAGTAAAATACTGTCATGTAAAATACTGTCATGTAAAATACTGTCATGTAAAATACTGTCAAGTAAAATACTGTCATGTAAAATACTGTCATGTAAAATACTGTCATGTAAAATACTGTCAAGTAAAATACTGTCATGTAAAATACTGTCATGTAAAATACTGTCAAGTAAAATACTGTCATGTAAAATACTGTCAAGTAAAATACTGTCATGTAAAATACTGTTATGTAAAATACTGTCATGTAAAATACTGTCAAGTAAAATACTGTCATGTAAAATACTGTCATGTAAAATACTGTCATGTAAAATACTGTCAAGTAAAATACTGTCATGTAAAATACGGTTTTTGATGTTAAAGGTTATTCCATCGCATGATAGAAATTGTTGTTAATTGTATTATATATACAATGGTTGTTAATTGAAGCGTGTTGCATAGTAAGCATTCATATATGTAGTAGGTACCGTTATATCGGAAGAAGGTACCGTCATATCAGTAATAGGGGGTGGTCATATCGGAAGAAGGTACCGTCATATGGTATTATCGGTAGTAGGTACCGTCATATGATATTATCGGTAGTAGGTACCGTCATATTATATTATCGGTAGTAGGTACCGTCATATGGTATTATCGGTAGTAGGTACCGTCATATGATATTATCGGTAGTAGGTACCGTCATATGGTATTATCGGTAGTAGGTACCGTCATATGATATTATCGGTAGTAGGTACCGTCATATGATATTATCGGTAGTAGGTACCGTCATATGGTATTATCGGTAGTAGGTACCGTCATATGGTATTATCGGTAGTAGGTACCGTCATATGATATTATCGGTAGTAGGTACCGTCATATGGTATTATCGGTAGTAGGTACCGTCATATGATATTATCGGTAGTAGGTACCGTCATATGATATTATCGGTAGTAGGTACCGTCATATGGTATTATCGGTAGTAGGTACCGTCATATGATATTATCGGTAGTAGGTACCGTCATATGATATTATCGGTAGTAGGTACCGTCATATATTATCGGTAGTAGGTACCGTCATATGGTATTATCTGTAGCGTACCGTCATATGGTATTATCGGTAGTAGGTACCGTCATATGGTATTATCGGTAGTAGGTACCGTCATATGGTATTATCTGTAGCGTACCGTCATATGGTATTATCGGTAGTAGGTACCGTCATATGATATTATCGGTAGTAGGTACCGTCATATGATATTATCGGTAGTAGGTACCGTCATATGATATTATCGGTAGTAGGTACCGTCATATGGTATTGTAATAAATTTGGAGTATGTGTTAGTGAATTTGAGCCATGCTGGGGTCGTTAGTAGTGAAATTGGGTACAAGCCGAATGACTGTCCCTTTTTGTAACATAGTCCATATTAAAACTCAGCGGTGTATACAAGTATTGTGATTGAAAAGGCGGCATTTATGGTTGGAAATCAGTAAATTATAGAATGGAATCAATAAGTTGGAACTTGGTAGGTACCGTTTATGTGTCCATAGTGGAAAATGGGCGTATGTATATGAGCGTGATACGCCGGAAATTCTGTGGATTGACTGGCCTAGAGGCGCGCAGTTAAATATTTCCCATTTAGTAATGGAATACTAGTGGAATTTCTATGGCATGACGGGCTTGCGGTACGGAAATGGGATGATAATGGAGAAAAACCATGCTAAGGTGCAGTTAATGGACGTTTGGGCAAGTTGTCTCCTCTGGGTCGCCAATTGATTAGAGCAAAGATTATTAGTTATAGCAGACACGTCTCTCTTTCCATTTTACAACTCAAGTTGTATGGAAGTCTTTGGAAATTTGGGGAAAACTTATGACTTCCAGCGTGACTCGCGCCAGGGTTTTGACACCGCTCGGTCAAGTGAATACCCCTGTGCGTATTACAGTATTATCGGTAGTAGGTACCGTCATATGATATTATCGGTAGTAGGTACCGTCATATGATATTATCGGTAGTAGGTACCGTCATATGATATTATCGGTAGTAGGTACCGTCATATGATATTATCGGTAGTAGGTACCGTCATATGATATTATCGGTAGTAGGTACCGTCATATGATATTATCGGTAGTAGGTACCGTCATATGATATTATCGGTAGTAGGTACCGTCATATGATATTATCGGTAGTAGGTACCGTCATATGATATTATCGGTAGTAGGTACCGTCATATGATATTATCGGTAGTAGGTACCGTCATATGATATTATCGGTAGTAGGTACCGTCATATGGTATTATCTGTAGCGTACCGTCAGAAGCGAGATAAAGCGTCACGTATGATTATATTTCTAACTGGGTCGCTACCTATCCGCAATACAAAATCTTCCGTGGAAAATGTTACAAGTTTCGCCCTGTATATATTTTATTTTATCATACAAAGTATACAATACACTATAAATATATGTTCAGATATTTTAATTTATTAAACTGTATCATGCTATTATCATGTATGAAAATTATCATGCAAAATGCCCCTCCCCCAAAAAATCGGAATCAATTTTTGGCTGAAACCCATTATTACAGATTTGCTATAAGGCAGAACATTTTGAAAGCCGTCATGCAACTGGAAATGCACTTTTTCAGCATGTGAATAACGCAATAAAACGTGAATGCAAAACTATAATTTTTGTAATGATTGAATAGCCAGACTGGGAATGTGTATAAAGCACAAAGAGTGTGGGATACGCAGACATTATGTTCAACAATAAAGAACTTTGTTGTACAGCGAACTAATATTCAGAAACTATTAAATATCCCTCGTATATTGAACTTGCGTGACCACGAACCCACGGCCTCCCGCATCCTAGGTGGACGCTCTTACCACTTAGGTTAGGCCGCCGGATCGGGCTGAAATGATTAGGTTGTCCTGCTATAATTGCGTGTCTATGTCTTTACTATTTGAAAACGTCCCTATTATTGTTTTAGACACATTTGACTTTCTTGTTCATATCCATTTCATCGTTTGAGTGGGCAGAGCTAAAAATGAAACCATATCCAGATCATATGGACACTTCATATCAAGGCAAATGAGTGTCCATGCCACCAAATAACCGACTATAACCATGGCAATTATAAATGGTTGCATTTATACATTTAATACATCTGATACAATTAATCAGATTATGTCTTCCTGTATAATCATCGAAAACGCTAATAACCGTTTTCTATAAAAGCTGTTCCTGCTTACGCAAGATTTGTTTGCGTAAAGCTGAGAGTTCCGTTATCTTTTTTATGATTGACACTTGCACCAGGATTTTTTGCATTGAGCCATAGTTTTATTTGGGATTTATTTTTAATTTTCGATCGATCGATCGATCGAGAGAGAGAGAGAGAGAGAGAGAGAGAGAGAGAGTTGTATAACTGTATGCAGACATCATTTTCACAAGGCTTACATGTTCTTATATATTTCTTTTTGTCCGAGGGAATTACCTGAAATAAACTCTTGTTCGAATTCTGATCAAATCTACTGATCTACTTTCAGAGGTAGAATACCCTTTTTGTTGTTTTTCTTTTCTTGAATAAGTGTTTTCGTGCACACAAAAATAATTCCACTTGTATGCTATGTATTATAATGTGATAGCCCTGAAGTCCTTAGTAGTAATATGGGACGATATAGCGTCAAGGGAAAATCCAGTCAAAAAGGGCTTGGGATACTATGGCGTCAAGATTTATTGCGTCAAGGGAAATCCCAGTCAAAAACAGCTTGGGATACTATGGCGTCAAAACAGCTTGGGATACTATGGCGTCAAGGGGAATTTAACATGGTGGGACTATATAGCGTCAAGGGAAATTTAACATGGTGGGACTGTATAGGGACATGGGAAATATTATTTGTATTTGTATAGGGGACTGTAGAGCGACAAGGGGAAAATGGAGGCAAAGAAAGCTAATATCTTTTCGAGATATATGAGTGGCCCTAAAAACAAGCCACACAATCTCCTATCAAAACAGATGGGAAGGAAAATAAAATGACACAATCTCCTATACACACAGAAGGAAAGGAAAACAAAACAAGGATAATTAAGAACACCATACATTCTATGTGAAATATGTTCATTTTCATTCATTCATCAATTTAGTAAAATGGTAGTGTGATATTTATTGTCGACTGACTTCTTAACATATCTCAAATTTAAGGGATGTCCTGTGTTTCTCAGCACACGCTACAAACAATGTTACCAAGTTGTAACAACTCCAAGTCGAAGGGAAAAAATGCAGCAGCAAAATATGCTTTGTTCTATCGACAGTCTAAGATGTGTGTTTTGATTTGAAATTCAAAGTTAACCATAGGCAGGGTCATAAAGTGCAATGTCACTCGCGTCAATCATTGTTACATTGTTAAAATTCTTCCGAACGTGTGTTTTGGTTCTGTTTTTTTTCTTTTCAAAGTTAGCCATACGCAGGATTATACAGTGCAAGAGCACTCGCGTCATTGTTGAAATAAATTTGTATTTGTTTCATTTCTATAAAACGGTAGATCTCATGCTTAAAAAAATTTCCGTGACACATTGCACTGCCAAAAATAAAGATAAAGCTCTGATAACTGAATTGTACAAGTTTGTTAGCTCAAGATTTTATTTCATCCAACGATTTACTGATTGACTATTTGTAAGGGTGTAGCGTTTGAAAAACAAATTACATGACAAACGAAAATTATGGTGCCTACTGATTAAAATTTTGGAGAATTATCTTCAAACGGGAACATCTACCATTAGGATTTCAATCAAACGTATTACAACGGAGAGAGAGAGAGAGAGAGAGAGAGAGAGAGAGAGAGAGAGAGAGAGAGAGACTACGTTATACCTACTTTTGAAAAGAATCAGGACACTTACGCTTGTTTTTGAGGTATATTTTCCCTTAGAAAAATTCAAAGAAACACACATCCCATTTAGAAAATCAATTCCATAGGAAAGGTCCACGATTTTAAAATATCATCAGAGTGAACCGATGACAAATACGACTAAAATGTTCTCACAAAATAGTACATCCAAACATGTTTTGGTGTATTTCGCAATAAGACTGACATTTCCACGATGATGCGATTATTTGTGCATAAGTTTTATTGTTTGGAAAGTGACTAGTGGATAGGTACAGAAATACACGCCTTATCTTCTCGCTGTGAGAATAACAACTGAAGCCGATTTGAAGCGAAGGCGGTAGAAAATATCGGTTTGCCTATGAAATCACTTACAATGAGTGACGCATTGTTTGGTTCGAAATTCAAGATAGGTAGTGTAGTGGTCAGGCGCAGAAAAAACACGTCTTATCTTGTCACTGTACTAAGAACGAGTGAGAGCAATTTGAAGCTAAGGGGGTAGAAAAAAAGTGTAGCCAATAAATTGCTTCTAACGACTGACGCATTGTTTTGCCTAGGCTCATGCATTGATTCAATTGCAGCGCAGGCAGACTGAAGTGTGAACTTACAATCCTTTTGTTGCACATTGTACCATTTCTTCATGACACATCAACTACTTAACTGCAATTATTGTTCGAGTTTTAAAACTGACCAAAAATATACTTTCTCACTTTGACACTTTGACATAAACACATTCGTCTAGGTAGAGAGAAATAATATAGTAGTGAGTGGTAACTTTTGTCAAACTAGTGAATTTGGGGTTTGTATAAAGTAAATAAACTAAAGTACAGTGAACCTCAAGGAAACTAAACTACAGTGAACCTTAAGGATGATAACCCAGTCTGTCTGTCTATTGATGTGAATATTTACATAAAAAACAATATGACCTGCAAAACACAAAGATATACGGCAAGCATGATTAGAATGAAAACAACACCTAACTGTAGTAACAAAGAGATGCGTTTCTTCACGTCCGCGTAACTTAGAGTTTCAATCCTCTTGCAAGACAAACTTGGTATCCTTTTGTGAGCGTGAAATTAAAATACTGAAGAATTTCCGGAGCGTTTTCCGTACAACATCAATTTATGCTCAAACAATCCTTTTTTTCTCCTTTGTGAGTTAAAAGCTACATCTAAAATGTACATTTCGGAAATATTCAGCGAAAAAGGAATATTTTGATGTATAATGTGTTTTTGACGCTAGTAGACCTTTAAGCGCTTTGCTATAGACTATAGTATAGATAATTTCAGCAACAAACTAAACAACATAAATACCGTTACAACAATAGAAAGCCCGAAATCGTCTATTAAAAAGAAATGCGTTTAAAAAAATAATTAAAGATTAACGATGGCTAAGCAATAAAACCGAATTAAAGAAAGGCAATGACATTGGTATATAGGCCTTTCACTTTGATATTGTATGCGGATGTAATCTGCCATGTATTAACAGTTTGAAAAAAGGTATACGCAAAGAGAAACCTCAATTCAAACTGACTTTTTCAGATTTGTTCCTTCTGTTTATTTTTTTGGGAACACACCTAAACACTATTCAAGGAAAATACACATCAAAACAAACCATATCATTTACTATCCAAAATCACACCATTTACTAACCACACACACACACACACACGAGAAGCAACCAAAAACAAACCACATCATCTATTATCCAATATCACACTATCTATCATCTACACACGGGAAGCAGCCAAAATAAAACATACCATTTACTATACACACACACACACACACACACACACGGGGAAGAAGCCAAAACAAGCCATATAATTTACTATCCAATATCACACCATCTACCATACACACACATGGAAGCAGCCAAAACAAAACATACCATTTACTATCCACACACACACACACACACACACACACACACGGGGAAGAAGCCAAAACAAACCATATCATTTACTATCCAATATCACACCATCTACCATACACACACATGGAAGCAGCCAAAACAAAACATACCATTTACTATTCACACACACACACACACACACACACACACACACACACACGGGGAAGTAGCCAAAAACAAACCACACCATTTACTATCCAAAACCACACCATTTGCTATCCACACACACACACACACACGGGGAAGCAGCCAAAACAAAACATACCATTTGCTATCCACACACACACACACACACACACACACACACACACACACAGGGGAAGCAGCCAAAATAAAACATACAATTTACTATCCACACACACGGGGAAGCAGCCAAACAAACCACGCTATTTACTATCCAATATCACACCATTTCCTATCCACACACACACGGGGAAGCAGCCAAACAAAACATATCATTTACTATCCAATATCACACCATTTCCTATCCACACACACACGGGGAAGCAGCCAAACAAAACATATCATTTACTATCCAATATCACACCATCTATCATCCACACACGGGAAGCAGCCAAAATAAACAATATAATCTACTATCCAAAATCACACTATCTACAATAGACACACACACGGCCAAGAAGCCAAAACATACAATGTACTATCCACACACGCGGAAGCAGCCGAATCAAAACGGTTTAGTGTTGGAAATGGTTGGGTAGTTTGATGTGAGGGATAGAAAGAAGTCAAAGAGCATATATATTTCACAAAAATATAAAACAAACGACAGACGCATTGGTTTCAAAAGACATTGTTTATTCAAATAAGAAACAACTCACAAAACAATTTTTTCAACTAACAAATATTGATTCCAAGAAGCAGTGCACGAACTACAGTTCAATAGGTAATAAAGTTCCCAAGTAAACATTTGTTTCTTGTGTAGCCTTGTTTTTTTCCTTTCCTCACAGGTGATGATAAGTCATCAATTCGATCCAGACTTTTTGCTTGAAAAGGTCTGTCAAGTAACTGTTGGTTTGCTTCGTCTCCTTACTCTGTGCCAAGAGAGCTTTGATGTCATCAATTTCTCGAGCAAACAACGGAGGAGAGAAATGAGCACACAAGTCTTTATACCACTGAAGTAACACGGCCTCTTCTGAGATGAGACTCCAAGCTTCGATCAGATAATCGTCCAATCTTTCTTCGTGACTCATCATCATACATTTATCGTGTTGAATTTGACTGGGATGATCGATTTGACATCCATAACAATCTTTTTTAATCATGTCCCTCATTGTATCTTCCAAGTGTTGTGCAGAACAGGCGACTAACTGTTGTTCCTGTTCTGGCCATCTGGACTGCATGATCACTACCTCTTCTTTTTGGTCTTGGGGGGGGGGGGGGTCTGCTTTCTCTGTAACCTCCCATTCCATGGAATCTCCACTATTCAAAGAGGGACATGAGTTTTCCATAGTGTTTAATAGTCTAAAATGACTTCTCTCAAACTGTTGATTTCTATGGTATTATCGAATTCGGCATACAGAATGACATTCACCGTTTCTTGAAGAGGCCTTGCAAACTGAAGTTCCACACGCAGTTTGCCCCGATTTTATAGGGTGGAAATGTCCCTCGTCGCTGCCTTGGTCTGGAGTGAAATCAAAAGCCCACAAAGTGTAACCTCCTGCATAATCGTCGTAGGAAATGCCGTGACTGGTGTTGGTTCCTAACTGTCCTGTGGCTTCGTACAGCGACAAGTACTACCTCAAGTAATTCTTCTGTTCGCCAAAGTCGGGTTCGAAGGGTCGGGTACACAATGTTTTGCCATCGCGACTGACTTCAATTTTGGATACATTGTAGTGCTTAAACTGGAAAGGATTTTGAGTGTAGGCACCGTTGAAGGCTGCATTGCTGACGATACCAATGAATAAACGTTTGGGTAACTGTCCTTGGAACAGATGATCTGCGATCTTAGATCGGAGTCCAGCGGCAATGGTGAAAGTTTTGACTTGGATGCGTCGTATCGGATACTTGGCTGTCGTTCTGCTCAAAGTGTGACTGATATCATTCCCACTTTAAGTAACACTTCCACGCGACGCACGTATAACCTGGCTTCTTGGATAATGGTTTTGTATTCGTTGGCATGAGCCATCAAATGGAAAGCAGTACTAATACGATTCAGTCTCAAGCGAATATCTACTCCGTTCAGCAAATACTTCTCTTGAAACCACATGTCCAAATGCAAACGATCGAACAGTTCTAAACTACGTCCTTGCAAAATTTTCTTTCGGCGGTCGTTAAAACCTACATTGTGAGGATCGACAGGATTCTCACCCTCAGCTGCTACGGGCAAGGCTGTGTCGTTAAACTTATCTGCTGTGTCAGGTTTCCATACCACGCAAGCATCTATATGAGTGTTCTTGGCTTCTTTTCCGTACGTCAAGAGATTTTTGAGGTACGTTCGGTAAGGGTACGTATCCATGCTACTGCTGATCAGTTTGTTATTCATGTACAAATCCACATCGCTGAACAAGGAATGCATGAAATTGTTGACAGGAGCTACTCTATCATTGGCTCCTGGATTGGTGTTGGCCGTTTTGGTTACTTTCACTTTCAAATACAAGTAACTGTTGTTGAGATCGATGTAATCTTCGGGTTGTCCTTTAATTTCAAACTCGATGGGAGCTGAATCCGTCAAAAGAGGAGACGGGATGAAATTCGACCCATTGGGCTTCTTGCATGGTCATCATCGTGGGTGGCATGGCAAAGAGATCCAGTTCCGACTTGGAACAGGCACATGATTCTTGGTGCATCATTTTTTCTTTTCAGTCTCTATGTTTTACTTTTAATAATCAAAAATGTCTAAGTCTCGAGCGGTTCTTTTTTTCTTTGTCTTTCGAACTTTAGAGATATGGAGACTTTTGGAAGGGTGTCTTCGTCGACGCTTTCTACCTTGTCCTTGCTGTGTCCTCAGGGAAGTAGGAATGTCAGACTCGGTACCGTTCAGAGCATTTATAGGACTTTCTCGTCGACCCAAAATCTCTTTACCCGTTTGAAGCAAGACATTTTTGCCTGCTCTCAAAAAAGCTTCTTTTGGGTTTTGTTTGTCAATGAGAACATTTTGAAGAAAATCTTTGCCGTGAGTCAATGCGGCATCTTTTAAGGCGTGCAATCCTCGTGTCACCATCGGTTTTAAAACAGGGACCACGGAACGAAAGGCTGATTTAAACATATCTCCTAAACCATGTACAATCATATCATGAAATAAATCCCAGATATCGAGATCATTTATCTGATATAAAAAAGAAAAAATCGCCGATAGATTTATATTTACCAACAAAAACACGTTGCAATGGGATTTTATCATTAAAAGAACAGCTGACTCATCTGTTACTATCGCATTTACGCTAACTGACATCACCGGTTATATTAATGAAATTAATCAATTACATAAAACACAACTAGAACAACTACGGCAAAGAAAATCGCGAAAACACGTTGAAATATTAAATCAGCTTATATCTGACATGGAATATATCAACGAACTAATTATTCAAACAATAATTAATGACAACAGCGACAATAAACAACGATTCCTAACCGGTTAAAATATCACAGAAGCCGATCTGCGTAATTTCAAGTTTCCAGGATACAACGCTGAGGAACTAAAAGAATCTGTTAGGAATGTTAGCAAGGTATTACAAGTACAGGATTCAATTATCCTTAAATATAATAATGACCCAGATGGCGGCGGTAGGCATATTGCCCCGCACAATGTGAATATTTCAGTAGTGATTGCGCTCAATTTAACATGTGATGCTATCGAAGGAAGCTATCAAATTAATCTAGAGCAATCAAATCAAGCTCAGCAGGGATATATTCTTTATTCGTTTGCGCCAACAGCTCCTCCAGGATTCCTAATTATTGAAAACCCAATTAATCCTGTCTACATGCGATGCCATAATAATTCGTTAACGAGAATTAATTTCCGACTCACCGACCAATCAAATAATTTGATTGATCTACAAGACGAGGTGTTAGCGATTAGTTTGTTTGTGACATCATAAATGATTTTCGTCCTAAAGACTTGATCAAATATTTGGTTGAAATAAATTATTAACCCATAGCAGCGGGGGGGGGGGGGGGGGGGCGATGACATCACGACAAGACCTATTTTGACTAAACGATGAAAACGGTCTTGGAGTATGATCTTGCGAAAAACTTATGTTTCGAGCAAGTAATCTTTTTTTTTTGGTTGAAAAAGAAGGATTCGAATTAATTCTCTCGAGATGTTTGTTAGATTTAGAGCAAATGATGTCTCAGGCAAATGTCCGATTCGCCCCCTCCCCTCTGCTGCTCGAACGGATCCCAAAAAACATCTTTATTTGGAACTTTCCTCAGGTAAAAGGTCAATCATACAGCCACGTCTCCGCTTCAGGGATGTCTGCAAGTGCAACATGCAATCCCTCGAAATCGATGTTAACTCCTGGAAGAGCTTTCTCTAGACAGGTCCAGCTGGCGACCCGCTCTGATCACTGGTTGACGAGGACAAGTTACGCATGCTAGATGATGCAAAATGATTTCGGAGGAAGAAGAAGCAGCTCCAACACAAACCAGACTCGAGTCTCAAGTGCCGCAAGGATACCCCTCCCGTGATGGGCTACATTGCTAATACAGACGATGCACAAACACCAACCGGGACATCTCTCATGCTCGCACTTGTATCGTCTCTCGAGACAAACGGATGCCAACAGCAACAACACACATGACTGAAAATTAAGGCTACGTTAAATTCCAAATCACACACACACACACACACACACACACACACACACACGTATATTATTTTATACTAATGTATGACTGACAGTTAAATTGTAAGCAACGATAAGAGTCATTGTGGTTTATGCAGACTCCCGACAACTTGCAACATGGATCTACTGTACTTTAACTATGCCATAGCGAATAATAAATCACAATCGGAACTGTACATTTACAAACATCGAAACGAGGTTCAAATGAACTTCATTGGTATAACGAAATTAAACGCCAAATGTTGAAAACATTCAACTGGAAGCTGAAAGTAACGGAAACGGAAGCTAACCGAAAAATGTAATGTTCAAAAGTGAACCCGGTGTGCATACAGATATTTGCTTAAATGCACTCGTTAAAAAAGCATACTAGGCCATAGTTCATCGTATATGGGACACGATTGAACCGATAGTAATTCTGTATTCTGGTTTGTGTACGTCAACAGGTTGACTGGGAGAAGATTTGCAATTACATTGCAAAAAACTTGTTCCATTGAATCATTCATTCTTCGGCATCAATCTGGGGGTGGGGTAAGTGTGGTACAGTTGGTTAAATCTGGCAATACATACACATAATATAACGTTATTAAGTACACATAAATTACTAAAACTGGACTGGTCTTTCCTACACGCATACAAAAGAAGCACGAATTCATGATTGCGGTTATTTCTTGTTTTGTTTTTGTTTACCAGAAGATCCTTGTGTACATGTGTATTGATTGATTGGTAAACTAATGGGTAAGAAATATACATGTAATTCTGAAAATAATTGCGGTTACCTGGAAAATCCGTGCAAAAAACCTTAAAAATAAATGATTTACAGCGGGGTTTTTTTGGTGCAATTTTAATCATTTAATAATTAATAGACTTACCGCTCTCTGTTTTCATCGCATCAGTTTTGTAATCTACCTACTCTACACGAGGAAGTCACAACCACTGTCTTGTACGTCTACCTTCTTTACATGAAAAACTCGCTACCATTGTCTTCATATGAGGTGTTCATTTCCAGAAGTAGTTGAATTCCGTCACGGGTTACGGAGACGTATTGATCTTAGTACTATATCGCATTTTGTCGTTATGAAGAAAAGGGCAGAAACAATGCCCTCTATTTTCCAGTAATTTGTTGGACTGTTTCCAGTTTTCGATAATTTAAGTTGAGAAACTTTTGTTGCAATAAGCCCATTGTTCCTTAAGTATACACACACATTATAAACTTGAACACACACACACACACACACACACACACACACACACACACACACATTATAAACTTGATGTCAGGCAGTTAAGTTTGCTCTAACATTTTGCATATAATGTAAATATAATTAATATTTCAGCTTTAAATTACGCATAATCACAAGCATCTTGTTCAGTGAGAAATTGATAAACTACCATTATCGTATTTTGTTCAATAGTCTTGCATAATATCATTAGACCTATATGTTTAAGCGACCATTTTAAATGTTACCAAGGTATAATCTCTGAATGCAATGGACACGTACAAGATTAGCCCAAAGAGGTAATTGCAATAATCTCTGAATGCAATGGACACGTACAAGATTAACCCAAAGAGGTAATTGCAAAAATATTTCAAGAATGAACATATCTTTTCAAGACTTTATTCAATTAAAAGTGTAACATTTTTATAGTTTTCTTCTCTGTTGTGTCGTCATTCATTTTTCAACAATAAATACAAACATAGTCATCTTCTATTTTCTTTAATCAGTCAAAGTGTGTCGAAAATAATGTAGGTATTGTCTTTAGGTGAAAGTAAAGATTTCCTCTAAATATTATCCAGATTTTTGGAGTAGAAACACGAGTGCCGCACCGGTTTTTCCGTTTACACGAGGCTTCACTTAACGCTTAATTTGCTTGGACATGCGCAGTATAAAAATCAGCAGATTGAAAGGTAAACAACGAAGAGTAATCGCAACAATTGTGTGAAAATCTTAATGTTAATGAATAGATTTTCGTCCTCTATATAAACTAAGGTTCTAATAATTTGTTTGGTGGTAAAGAGAAGTTGTAACACACGGTCATTGTGCAAAATTCTGTCGTAATCGCAGTTTTCAGGCACCATCAGCAGCTGTCGGCAAGTACTCTACACTTCTTTTATCCATGTAGCTCTCTTTATTATCGGACGAGTGCTTGCCTGAGATTGCATTCGCGATATTGATTATACAGGAGGTCAGAACAGTTTTAGTCATTTGGTGGTCATGGGGAAAGCAATCGTTTTTCAATAAGATGTAAAGTAAAAGACGATGTTGAAACAAAAATGAAGGTGTAGGGACATTTGGTGGTTTAGGGGTAAACGTTTGATGTGGGATAGTCATACAATGTAAGACATAGCACATGTTAATTTTGTTTTAGTGCTTTGTCTTATTTACAAATAACAGGCTTTTATATCGTGTTCCGATGTTGACATCGAATGAGTAGTCAAAGTTTCAGGAATATGATATCTCACGCATATCAACACTCGTCCACGTACTGTCCTGTTTTTATCTTGGTGGAATCAAAATCTGACGCTAGCAAATGGACACATTTTCATGTTCTGATGACATACATTTGAATTTGTTGAATTGTGGCAGTAGTTGAGGTATGCTGAAGTAGGTTCATGTTGGAGATATGTTTCTTGAACGAAATTAAAAGTTGCTTGCAGTTCCAATATGCAAAATATATTTTTATTTTTGTTTTTTTAAAGAATAATAATCAACTTAACCAGATTTCAGCATTCTTAGCTTTCCAGCCAACTGAAATGTAGGCCAGTGGAACCTGAAAAAAGGTCCATTTATTTTGAGAGAATTTCAATTTATTAGAGTAATTTCTGACTAAAACATTATGACTTTATTTTGTAGAAAAGTGTAATTAATGTAGTTATCTAATATATTCCTGAAAATTTGACATTCATTATGCAGTTAGTTGACATCAAATTACACACTGTAAAACCTTAACTCTCATAACATAAATATCAGCGTTGAGGACTTACATGTAGGACTAGAGGTGGGAGAGATTAAAAAAATAACTTGTAACATGATCTGGGTAAAAGCCATAAAACACTGGCTTAGTACAAGCTATTTTACCAACCAACAGATTTATGGATGTGCTATGCATGTAATGTATGCATTCCCCAGAATGCTTATACTACTCTGGTGGGGTGGATGGGGTTAGGGAATTTAATTTATGTAGTTGTTGACAGAAGACAAGTGGGAAAAATATGTAGATGGTGTCTGCAGATCCCAAGCTTATAAAAAATAATTTGTTTCATAGAGTAGAAAGTACCAGATCAAGAATTCTTTACCATAGTGTTTATATACTTTTCGGTGATTAACTACTCTTCAACAAGATGGAGACGACCGCTCCAGTGGCCTAGTTGTTAGTGTCAGAAGCGGGAAGTCATGGATTCGATTGCCGGCCAAGTCATACCACAGACTTACAAAAATGGTACAAACAGCTTGGCACTCAGCATTAAGAGGTTAGTGTTTGGACTGGTTGGCCTGTTGTTAGGATAATGTGACAGGGTGTGACAACATGCTACATGTCTGGCACTACCTTATACAAAAATCGCACATTTAAGGAGCACCTTATTATAAGATGCACCCATATATAAGACCCAGGTTTTGACAATTTGTGTAAAAAATATTTTAAATAAGACGCCCACAAATATAAGACACATGGCCTAGCCATCTGCCAAATTGAACAATTTATCTCCAGTTGTTACCTTTCCTTTATCATAAATGAAAATTTGTCCAATGTTCCATCACCCGTCGGATGTAAACAAGGCTTCATTACCATTTTTAGTTGAGATCCAAGGCCAATAGCAGATGGGTTTAGTACCTGGTATCTAGATTCTAGAACAATAAACGCCGGATGTAAAGGCAGCTTCATTGATCCGCTAGACTAAGTCTTCAGCGGGTGGGTTTATTACATACACCAATAAATGCCCAATGTGTGCATTAAATTAGACGTCATCAAGTTTGCCAAGGAGCATGGCAACAGAGCTGCTGGAAGAGAATTTAGCTGCAATGAGAAGAAATTTGAAGTGGCCTGCACTGGAATGGTATAAATAGGTAATTACTGAACACTTACCCAATTGTTTTTACAACTAGGAATGAAAATCATGAAACGTGAATATTGACAGCAATAATCGTCCTTCAATATCACACACTGTACCGTTTGTTTGTGTTAAAAAAAATACTTAGATAAGACGCCCATTAATATAAGACGCACCCAGGGGTACGTAAAATTTTGTATAAGACGCGTCTTATATATGCAAAAATATGGTAGTCTCTTAATGATGAGTGCTCAGTAAAGCAGCTGTTTGTACCAATTTTTGTTAGTCTTTGGTATGACTCGGCCAAGGTTCAAACCCATGACCTCCCACTTCTGAGGCAGATGCTCTAGCCACTAGATCGCCAGAGTGGTTAAATCATAGGCACCACTGCATTAAAGTAAAAATCTCCAAATTACTGTAAAGAGCCTCAAAAATAATTCTTTGAAAAATATTTTAATAATGTAAAAACTGAGTTTTAGTTTGATGTAAGCAACCCTCAACCCCATTTACTCAGATATGGTAATTGTAGTAATATTGTGGAGTAAAAGGCAAGGAACATGTCAAAGTACTGGCTTAGCTGCCAGAAAAAATCCTGGCTCTAGCCATTTTAAGGGTTTTAATGATTATTTGGCCTGGATTCCAGAAGGAAAACAAAAAATAAATCGGTTAATTATAAACAGAGATACCGGAAACAAACAACTTCCCAATGTTCTTAAAATTTGTGATTTTTTTTGCAGCCAGAACATAAAACTATTAATGATCTTATTGGATCTCTATACAGATATTATGATCATCCTTTCATGAATATGTAATAGTTATGTGAATATATGCTGGTTATGAGCCTTGTAGGATTTAACATGTGTACCTTTTCATAAAGATTATCTCAGTTTGTGTGATTGCTTGTGGCACTGAAAAGGAGTAACACGTGAGCATGTGGCTCAACATAGATGAAACAGTTATGTATGTCTAGCTTAAATTTGATCTGGAAGAATGTGATTTGGTAGAAATGATGAACAAAGCAAAATCTGCATATATATTTTGGAATATAAAAGAATATAAATAAGCATGATTTATACTGTGTAAGTGCTATACATTGAAATAGAACTATTAGTTACAGATTGGAAACCACCCATTTAAGACTTATTTCTTTAGCTTTGTTTAATTTTGTGATGGCAATATAAAAAAATATGCACTTACAAAATAAAATAAATCATAGTTTCATCTATGCCATTTTGCAGCACAAGATAGGCTATACATGGTGGCCAGTATTAATGGTGGAGGAACAACCCAAGAAAACCCTGGAAAGAACTACCGACCTATGAGAAACAGTACTACTGGCAAGCTTTCTCAAATACATACATTGGCTGAATCCAAGACTCGAACACGTGCAAAAAGGTGAGTTGTCAGTGATCCATAACAGAGAGTGCTTTAGACCACGTGGGGGCCCGTATTATGTTTTATAATTGAAGCCAAAACAATGCATGCTTTATCTGATGAAGTACAAGTACTTAGTATTTTCAGCAGCCTTGCCTCATAAGCACAGTAAAATTCCAAATGGCACACAAAAAATTAATTGATGCATCAGAAAAGATTTATAATAAAACGTGTATTCTGTTTATGACCTTGTGGTCTGTGTTCTGACCTTCAATACATGTGCAGACTGGGAGAGGGAAGATTATGAACAGTGCCATGGGTGAGATAGAAATTGAAATGTGGCTCCTTGCACAAAATGGTTGGATACCTTGATGTAGACTATAATGAATAGCATCAGAAACGGGAAAAACTCTTCTGAGGTACCTGGCCATCTCCACCAAGTGCTACTTCTGGACATATTTATGTCTTGGCTTTTACAACTAACAGTGTATCTATTAAGTCTTGAAATCTGGAGGATTTATCAGGAAATAATAGTTTTCATGCGAAGTTGATATTGTTATATTGACATCTCTTTACATACAGGTATATGGTACTTAATTTTGTTACATGTATCTCACCTTTGTTAAGAACCCTTCTGCATATGCAAAATGATACAGTTATGTATAGCCTTGTTACATCTCTGTTATTCTTTCTGGTTCTTGGTAATAGTTTGGTAAACTAGACCTAAAGAAAATTGGTAATAGTTTGGTAAACTAGACCTAAAGAAAATTGGTAATAGTTTGGTAAATTAGACCTAAAGAAAATTGGTTTGGGTTTTATTAAGATGATGACCATAAAACAGATGGTTGCATGCAAAATTTGCTTTTATTGTTATAGTGTTTAATGCCATTTTTCAGCACACAAAAAATAGGCTATACATGGCAGCTAGTATTAATTGTGGAGGAAGAACTCGGGACCCCCCCCCCCCCCCCCGAAAAAACCATCGACCCATGAGAAGGTACTGGCAAGCTTTCTCACATACCCACATTGTCTGAATCTGAGACTCGAACCCACACAGACATAGCCTGATAGGTGAGATGGCAGCGATCTGTAATGGAGAGCACTTTTAGACCACTAGGCCACTTGGGGGCCTATGTGAAAATTGTGGTCATGAGCAAACACTTTAACATGAAGAGTAATCGAGAGAAAAACTTTAAACACAAATTTGAACAAACTGTAGCATGAGCAGGCTAGTTTTATTTAGGCTACGGATAACCAATAATTGGAAGTGTACTTAACATGTTTTATAATGAATATAAAAAAAACAACAACAAAATCCAACCTGAAACATACATCTATGATAGAGGAGGTTCTTGAATTACAGTTGAATCTTGTAACATAGAGCTGATGGAAATCGATAATGGGGAGAAATGGGGATCTGTCACTTCTCCATATAATTTCAGTATTCAGTTATCTTTTAATTGCAGGTTGCTGTGAAAAAAACATTGGAATGACTTGCCAGTGTTGATGTAGACATATCATAATCTTGCGTCAAGACATGTTAGACCTTCACAAAATCAAGGCAGATTTTGCTGCTCTGGTTCTTCAAGTACAGCCATGGACCCTGACCCAGTTTGTTATGTGGCTAGATCTGAAGATTGCAGAGTTCAAGGTTCATGGATACATGGCACTAGGTAACTTTTACTTGAAAACAGAAAATGATGCCAGGGTTATAAGTTGAACTATTTTTTAGCACTTTCATTTGTTTTATGGACTTCCAGTTTGTAGTCTTATACTTTCAGTTTTCATGTCTCGGTTGTGTATACTGTACTTGAAGATTTTAGAGATTTGAGGTCACAGAATCCCATGTTGGTTACAGTCATATTAAAAGCCTTGCATATGGAGGATTTTTTTGTGAAAATTGTATAATAATTTTGCTAGATCAGGGGATTCCGACATTTAATTTCACTTAGTCTTCCCATATCAGTAAATAATATGTTCCAGATGTACAAAAAAGATATTTATCAGCTTCAGACAGGAGTTAGTTTTATAAATAAGTTGTTCAGATTAAAAATTCCAAAGGAAGAGATGGAATGGAAGTTACTCTGAAATGAGTTCCAAATTTGGTTTAAAAAAAGCATTTAATTAAAGAATAGTATATATTTTCAGTGGACTTTGTTCATTTAATTTGAAATGCTGGAGGCATTGTCTATGAATGAAGAATACTGATGACACACAAAATTGTATGCAATGCTTATATATCCAAGTCTGATGACCTAGAAGTAACTTGGATTTTTAAATGGCAATGATATTGGCTTGTGTTTAGGTTAAAATACAGTACTGTCTTTTTGGCCTGAACTCCATTGGTTCGGATATGTTTTGTAACTTATTTTTAAGTCTAGTGTTATTTCTGATTTTATATCTAACTTCATAAACTTTTTCTTATTAGTTCCTATCATATTTTAACTTTTGAAAATCAACCATAGTACATAAATTGTGTCATGGAGTTATTTATGATATTCAGATATTTTTTAAATTTCTTTTCTTTCAGATCAGAGCAAAAGGACAATCCCAAGATGGCTAGAAGATGAAATTTTTGATCCATCTGCCCCCAATGCTCCAAATGGCCCCCCATGTAGATGTAGAAATGTAGTGAATGGAAGTAACACTAATGAATATGAATCTTTGCGACAAAATACAAATAAGTTTGAAATATCGGCTTCAGTTCGGCAAAGGAGTGTGAGTGATTCTGTGTCCAAAACTAGACCTGAAAATGGACTACTGTCCAGAAATGTTTACGATGGTA
The DNA here is from genome assembly GCA_030141615.1 of Unio pictorum. Lineage (NCBI taxonomy): Eukaryota > Metazoa > Mollusca > Bivalvia > Unionida > Unionidae > Unio > Unio pictorum. Next base: position 727,320 of record JARLTB010000079.1, read on the forward strand.
ATGACTTTCTAAGGTTACATAAGAGTTGTTCTAATGCCGGCGATGGAAAAAGTAGTAATAAGGTTATGAATGAGTGTATTGAAATTAGAGATGACAAAAATGAAATGGTTACAGCTGCTTCCTCTGGAAGAACAGTAAGGGCTGCTAACTCAGATGATAATTTTACATTAGTTAAAGGTAAAGGAACAGTTGATATCAATAGACGGAAGCAAAGTAGGACGAGTAGAACAGATCAGGCTCTTTCTGACTCTGTGCGGAGATCAGGCAATATTCATCAGAATTATGAGACTGACAGTCCAGAATGCGTAGTGATACCAAGTACTGTTAATTCTAACTCAATTCCATCACAGTCTCCAACTGCAAGCAGATTTAGCAGTGTAACAGGATCCCGATTTCCGGATAGATATGACAGAATTACACCTATTCTCATGGTTAATAATGTTCATCAACCAAAGGTAAACTCCCCTGACACTCAAAACTCTGCAAACGATGTCATTTCCATTGATCTGTCAGCATCTCATGATACATTACAGACTGATAAGATTGGGACATCTGATGCTTCTCCACTTAATTTAACAGCAGGTAGGACATCATCTAAGCAAAGGATGAGTTCTACACAAGCTATGGAGACGGGTTCTTTGGTGGGATCTCTTTCACCGGGTCCAGGGAGTTTGGTATCGGCAGCTGGATTGACCACATCATCTGGAAGTTCAGTGGTTTCAACAAGCAGACCAGTTGATACATTTGATTTAGAGGAAGTTGATATGAAGCCAGATGTTAATTTTCTACAAGAATGCCTAAAGTCTGTTGCTCAACAACAGCATATGGTGTTGCCAGAAAACTTTGAAGGTAATTTTAAAAAAATATTAAGAGCAACATTCGCCTAGTTCACATAAGATATTTACCTCTTTATTGGATCTCACTATGTTGTCTTTAAAGGTTAAGTGAGAAAATTCAAAGGCTGAGTGATTATATTCCCTCTTGGCTCAATATTTTTATGGTCATGCTATCAGGCGAAGTGATTGAGTAAGTTTTACCTAAAAAATGAAAACTTTGCTTTCTTCTTCTCTTAGGAAAGGGGAAACAACTTCGCCTGTTTGACTTTTTAAATCTACATTGAGTGACTATATAATTTGGTAAAAACAGGAGTCCAAGTGGCAAAAGTTGCAGTCCCCTACCAGAAGCATATTTGTCATATCTAAAGTAGCTAAATTTCCAGATGAGTAGAACCAGTGGTTGCCATGGAGTTTAATTTTCTAACTTCTCTGCACCACCCATTAGAGTGAGAGTGGATTATGTTAGGACCAGGAAAGGTCCAATTCCAAGCACTAAGCTAGGCATCACACATAGTGGTGCTTCATTTGAAATATCAGTTCTTGCACTCTGCCAGTTTGCCCCAAAATACTTTTCCAAATTTGCAAGCAGCATTTTGTCAAACTTGCAACATTTTTTTTTTAATGGTCACATGCACTACTTATTTAGCTACACTTGTATAAGTAATTTTCTGCATCCCAGATAAAAAAAAATTGCATCGAAATATGCATGATTAAGCATTTTTGAAACCTCCGAAGTAAGATTCTATTAGGTTGTTTATTTTCAAAAACATTTTGGTCAGATATATTAAGGAAATTGTTTAGTTCATAGAAAGCAAAGGTTAAATATTGTTTTGCTAAAGATTTAGCTTAAAAATGCAATAATATTGGTCTCCAACATATGGGTCAAGGCTGTGTTGTGGAATTGAAGAAGTGCTGTAAGGTCAAATGTGTTTTCACTCATTGTTTTGAAAATACAGAAAAAAACAGTTAAATAAATACTAATTAACTAATGCCTGGTGTTAATACAAATATGTAGACAAATAATGAAACAATAAATTTGCAATCCTATCAATAGAGAGATGTAATACAGCCATGATGAGTGGTAACATTAAGAAAACCCCTCTTGTTAAAAATATATGCAGTCACATGTTGGCTGTTACAATTCGGCTGGAAAGAAGGTTACAGTTAATTTATGTACTGACTTTAATGCTTGACTATGTTACTCTATGAAAAGTTAAGTTTTATCAGCAACAAAGTAATTGGGACAAGCAATATATTATGGTATGATGACGTGTGTACATTTGCTTTAATTTGCATACTGCAGGGGTTGTTTCAAGCAAGTTTAAATTGTTTTTCCATTGACATTTTATAGTGATCTTTCTTAAAGTAAAACAAAAATAATTCTTGTTTAAGGGTAGTTGATTAAGCATTTTTACTAACTTGCAATTACATTACTGTAACTAGTTACTTCTATCAGTTAAAATTCATTACAATATATTGTTTTTACAGTGCTCTATTAAAGTCAAATGTAAAAATTACACTGCATATGAATATGGTAATTTGTATACAAACTTTGTTTATAATACACATACAAGCCAGAAAATATAAAATATTGCTTAAAATCAGTGTTAAATGCAGATATGCATACTGAGAAATAGAGAGTATAATTCAAATCAGAGAATGAACACACACACATATATATATATATATATATATATATATATATTGCTTTGCTTCTACTTCTCTGTTCTCTTCTCACTTTTCCCTATTCTGTTCAAAAGGTGGCACTATTAAAGTCTAGCTTGACCCTTGAAATTTCCAAGTCATCATTTTGATATATATTCAGTTGTTCTAAAATTGCTTCTTTTTTTGTTGTTGCAAACTTCTTCCTGGGTACCTTGTTTAAAATGAAGTATAAAAGACAATTTTGTCAAAGAATAATGGATTCATTGTGATACGGCATCTTGTACACGACTGGTGAATTGTTTGTATGAACTTGCAAAGAATAAATCTTGTATTCTTAGGTTTTTTAATATTGCAAATTTAGAAATTATGAGAAGAAATTAAAGTTTGTATAATTTCATGTTATTTAACCGTAATTTGTTTGTATAAAAAATGCCAATGTAGAAAGTAATGACATAAAGCATATTCAGGTTGTATCTTGTGAGAACTTTCACCTGTCTGATTTATTTTGTGATAGGTGGTCAGAATATCAGTTTGCAACATTCCAGTCCAACAGAGGTTGACCCAGCCGTTTATTCCAGAGAAGAAGAGAACAGCGTCCATTTCACCGTGTCATCTGATCAAGAAGAAACTGAGTCTAGGTCTCATGTGTCTAACAAATCAAGGATAACATTACCAAATTTTGATGATCCTTATTTAAAGAATCTTCTTGACATGGGCAATGCAAAAGTCATCTGGTCCAAGCTGGTGGGGATTTGTGCAAGTCATTTGTTGGCTCAGTGCAATGGGCAGCCATCTTGTGCAGATTATCAAGCATTTAGCAAGGCCCTATATCAGAAATATCCATCCATTGCAATGGACAGGGGTCCAAATCCCTGGGTAAGTTAAGAGCATTCATTCATCACAATGATCGTAGTTCTATATCCCTAGGTAAGTTTTGAGCATTCATCCATTTCACTGGATAGACGTCCAGATCCTTGGGTAAGTTTTGAGCATTCATACATGCACTGGATAGATGTCCAAATCCTTGGGTAAGTTTTGACCATTCATACATTGCACTGGATAGATGTCCAAATTGCACTGGATAGATGTCCTAATCTCTGGGTAAGTTTTGAGCATTGAAAAAAATTTAGGTTGAAGAAATTTCATTTTGCAAAATTGTCTCTGCATTGTGTGCAAAAGTAGAGAATCTGAAAATAAAGACACGTTCATTTCTTTATATATATATAATGAAAGGAGGGTAGAGAAATATATTGTTCTGCTAGGTGAATTTGAAATTGTTAAACATTTACTAAATTAAGCTTTAAGGTGAAAAGTATTTATCAGCCGGACTTTTCTTCAAGGTGGTAGTAGATATTTACTGTTTTGTGTTTGCCATCTAAGACAGGTATTAGGTACTTGCTGTTTTGTGTTAACCAAAATTAGATCAATATTAGGTGATTACTGTTTGTGTTAGCCATCTAAAACAGGTATTAGGTATTAGCTGTTTTGTGTTAGCCATCTAAGACTGGTATTAGGTATTAGCTGTTTGTGTTAGCAATCAAAGACTGGTATTAGGTATTAGCTGTTTGTGTTAGCAATCTAAGACTTGTATTAGGTATTAGCTGTTTGTGTTAGCAATCGAAGACTGGTATTAGGTATTAGCTGTTTGTGTTAGCAATCTAAGACTTGTATTAGGTATTAGCTGTTTTGTGTTAGCAATCTAAGACTGGTATTAGGTATTAGCTGTTTGTGTTAGCAATCTAAGACTGGTATTAGGTATTAGCTGTTTGTGTTAGCAATCGAAGACTGGTATTAGGTATTAGCTGTTTGTGTTAGCAATCTAAGACTTGTATTAGGTATTAGCTGTTTGTGTTAGCAATTGAAGACTGGTATTATGTATTAGTTGTTTGTGTTAGCAATCTAAGACTGGTATTATGTGCTAGCTGTTTTGTGTTAGCAATCGAAGACTGGTATTAGGTATTAGCTGTTTCTGTTAGCCATCTATGACCGGTATTAGGCGTTCTCATGGAAAGAATTCAGTTTGACAGTATTTAATGTTATGGCCTCTGAGTATTTGGCCTTAGGTGGTATCATTATTACCTGGGGCATCCATGTCATATGGATACATTTTCAGTGAGTTCAGCTCTAACTTTGTAGGTGACTTAGCTCATAGGATAAGCTAATTTACATTCATGTTATAGAGATATACACATCAGATATAATAAAGCCCAAAAGATTGAAAGTGTGTTTTTACACAAATTTTTTCTCTCATCAGAGTGTGTTCAAGAAGGCATTGTCTCAGAAGATACGACACACACGATTCAAAATGAGACGAGGGTTCAGCATTCGAGACAATAACATGAGGGCCTCGTATTTACTCAGTAACCGCTACCAGAATGGGAGATTTGGATCATCAAGGGGAAGAAGAGCAGTGCCATTCACACACACTTGATCTTTGATTTAGATCCACGGGGATGAAAACTTTGAAGAAATGACTTCGAAAAATTTGCCCAGAAAAGATAAGCCATTAAGTCTTGCAAACATGGACTGTGTTCTTCTGTACAAAATTCAGGGCAACATTTAACTCATAGAGAGGAGTTGTCAAAATTTCCAAGGCTGCTTGACAAAGGACTTAAAAGTCTCCAGAATTTGGTGCCTTGCAAGAACTGAAATCAAGGAATTAAAGAACATGTTAAATGTGGTAGAAGTATATTAAGATGTCTGAAGTAGTGGTGAAGTATTGTTTTGGTAAATAATTATGTCAGCAAACATGTTGACATACTTTTTGGTCATGAAAATAAGGAAACAGAAATAGCATTAAACTACTAGCCACTATAAAATATATCATTGGAGAAAATTGAATGCTTAGTAATCCTAGTTTAACTTTAGGTATTCGCCAATTTGCAATATTTCATGTTATGCAAGTTCATAATATTTTTAAAATAATTTAAGTTTAGTGAAAACTATCGAGAATAAAACCCATTTAGGATTCATAAATGGCTAAAACACAGTTATATGGTTTTAAGCTATGCGATCACTCTTGGGAATGCAGCTATCACAGTCTCATAACTTTATGATTTGGAATTTATGTGTAGATTCTTAAAACCTTTACAAACTTTGCCTCTTGTGAAAGATATGAGGTGCAGATCTTTAGGTACGCAATACAAATTGCATCAGAAGATGGCTGTTATTGTTAATGAAACTTGACGAATTCTTCCCATAGTCACAGTGGTCCTAAAACTAAATGGTGCTTCTCGAACATCAAGTAAAAAAGACACAATAGTAATCTTGAAAATCTTTTGCTAACCACTAAATGACTTCTTTGGAGGTCTAAATGAAAATGGTACTGCACAGTGGTCATTTTGAAAATCTTATGGACAGATTACTTTTTGTGATGTCTAGTTGATCCTACATGAAAATGGTACTGCACAGTGGTCATTTTGAAAATCTTATGGACAGAAGACTTTTTATGATGTCTAGTTGATCCTACATGAAAATGATACTGATCTGACATCAAATTTAGACTGTCATGGCTGCTGTGTAACAGATATCGTAACTATGACTACTTGTAAATGGAAAGCTAAATCATCTTGGTGTAAGATTTTTGTGATGGTTATAGTTCTAGATGAAAATGTTGCTGATCTAACAACATCTAATATGACCACCACTGTGGCTGATTTGAAAATTTTGTTCAGCAGATGGTTGCTTGTGACTGTTTGGATTATAAAATTGATTCATGCACGGCATTTGTGGTTGTAAATGGTGGTTACTTGTGACAGACAGGCTTTAGTGCACCACCAAATTGCATATATAGGTGAAGCAATGATTCCTTTTATCCCAAATCATGGCATCATTTGTTATGTAGGTGAGAGTGATAGGAATATCTATTAGCAAATTGTATCTAATTGTTCAGGTCTTGTTGGTTGTGCAAAACATAACCTGAAACACAACAATAATAATTTGTTTAGTATTATAAAGTGTAAAGAAAACAATTACAGCAATAACATAGTTATTTCTGTTTCAAGTTTTGAAACTTGTCAAATAATTTGATAACTACGGTTATATTGAGTGCATTAAATGAACAACGTTTTGAATAATAATGGCTGAAAAGTAGTAATGGAAAAAATTACTGTAAAATAAATTTCAGTTTTAGATAAAGGACTATTATTATATGCATTTTGTATTTTTATTATTATTATGCATGTACACTTGGATTGCATTGAAGCTGTATGGTGACCTTCAGGATAGTTTTGAACTTAAACAAGGTTACATAGTGAATGGTTTTGTATGTTAGTTTTTGAATGGCACTTTTTACTCATTATTGGCATGTCATGCAAAGGAAACTGGAACTAGGCGCTATTCCCTGGGACAAACTGAGGTAGCCAGCCTTGGTGAGTATTAAACCCATGACCCTTGGATTACAACTCTAATACTGTACCAGCTGAGCCATCCTTCAATAATTCACTGTACAATATTATGTACTTAATTTAGTAAGCAGAATATAAAACATTCAGATGGAGCATTTTGTTGATTTCTAATGACTCGTGAAGTTATTTCAAGGGCTTTCTGTATATGAGAGAGCTCGTCAGTAATTCTTCCCAGAATTTTCTAGGTTTGTTATTTATAGCCTCTCGTGTGATGAAAAATGGCATTAGCCCAAAAGGAGGGAAGAAGATTTCGTCTCCCTTTCGATGTCGTTATCCTGATTTTACCAAATTCCATTTGTCAGAGCTCAGTACAATAAAAAAACCCATCAAATACTCCTAAGTTTCGCCTGGAATTATCGCTTAACCTGTTCTATTTATACATGCTGGGATGGGTGAAACACTTACAAGTCATTTTTTTTTTTATTTGGAGCATTGATGAATCAAGAGAAAAAGAAATTTATCCACATTTTAATTTAACTAAGCCAATGAACATTATAACACATTGTGTGGTATTTCTATCCAGTTTAATGAGCAGGCTGGTGGGCATTCATCATTTTAGTTTCCACACAATAATGAACATTGTAGCACATTCTGTGGTATTTCTATCCAGGTTAATGGGCAGGCTGGTGGTCATCCATTTTAGTTTCCACACAATTACTCTTTTTACGAAGAGCAATGAAGGAGACTAGTTACATACTTAGATTGTCATTAGATTGCAGATCAAGATCACTGTTATTTATTGTATCCACTGCTTCAGTGGCCTAAGTGGTAAGAGCGTCCACCTCAGATACAGGAGGTCATGGGTTCAAACCACAATCAAATCATACCAGAGACCTATGTTTTTTAAAAATGGTACTAGCAGCTGCCTTGCTTGGTGCTAAGCATTAAGTGGTTATCGTCAGGGCTGGTCGGCCTGGTGTCACAGGTCTTGAATTTAACACAAATTTCCTGGTAGCTAGACGGACTAGTGTACTGAGAAATTTACTAGCCCTGCCAAACATTTACTAGTCCTGTCCCCAAAACAATGTCACACGCTCGTATTGAGATTAACAACAATTTTATTTCATAAATAGCATTATCATATAAAATGTAGAAGTACAGAAGTATAAATTCTACTTTAAATCATCAATAAATTCATTCCACTTTGTTTTTTTCTGGAGGCTGTACACCTTCTATAAAACGCCACATTTTGCCAGTCTTATAAGGGGGGAATTGTGCCTCGTTTTAAAATATGAGATGTTACAGTATAACTGACGCAAATTATTTGAAGTAAGAAAAGGAATGACACAGTGTCCTTTATATAAAAAAAAGTCTGAGCAAGAAACCCGTTTAAAAACGCGTGCCTTTGCCCCCCCCCCCCCTTCCATCAAATGGCTTCTCCTTAATAAAGACGACTTCAGCAGATGTTCTGCACAATCAAAGCAGTGGCTAAAGTAAACACTGTTATAAAATATTACCATCAAAAGATAATGTTAGTTTCAACTTGGAAAATGTGTGCTCCCATCAAACGAAGCCATCTGACTCGGCGCGTTGTATTTAACTCAGGTGCTCGACGCGAGCTTGATGTGAATGAAAAAGAAAACAATAATCAAAAGGAACAAAATCATACATAGCGACAAAAATACCAAAAATATTCCTTAGATATTTTTCTAAGGTATTTTTGTCACTCTGATTTGTTTGTTTAGATTTTTTTCTCCCTTCACATGAAGTGCGCATCGAACACCTGTGGTATTTAACAGCTCCAATTACGGTATCATCATTAAAAACATATGTTTGGTAATTGTTCCTAATTAATCGAACGTCAGTGTATTGTTGAAATTAATAATAAGCATGAATATTTTCAATCTTAGATGCCCATGTGAGATTTTAATTTCCATCAAATGCTGGATATCTCCACGTGTATTCAATTATTTGTTTAATCGTTTTTTTGGGGGGGGGGGAATATAAAAGCTATTCTTATTATCATAGAAAAAGTAGTTGCTTGGAAAATGATGTGTCAGTAATGTTATCATAATAAATTGATCTAATTCTTCTAATTATTTCGATGCAAACGTAAAATTTGAGTTACCCATTTGTGACTCGAGCAAGCAAAAAAAATACCTTCAAGAAACAAACATGTAAACTACTTTCTTTGAATAGTTGATGCTATGTTCTTTTGTGTGGTGTAACGTTTCGTAATTTGTTACTGTGTTCGACTGAATAAACGCGATACCATATAATTTGCTATCAGATTAATACGGATCAATATCCAAACTTCCGTTGTTAATGATGGGACCTAAATTGGCGCTGTTAAGTGAAACGCACATAATAAGATGGCTTCTTGTAATAGAAACACATTTCCGAGGCAGAAATTGACTTCATCTTCACATGCTAATATTTTATGGCTGTGTTTAAAACGGTCACTGCATTGATTCTAAAGAATATCAGCCGAAGTCACGTCTTCATTAGGGTATTGAGTAAACAAACGTTGACTGTTGATAACCAGAAACTTACTAGCCCGTCGGACTATTAACATTATGCAAGTTACTAGCCCGACGGGAAATCTACTAGCCTCGGGCTAGCGGACTACCGCTAATTTCGAGCCCTGTGTCAGGATAATGTAAATTTGGGGACATGATGCTACATGTCTGCAGCATCATGCCCCATTGCTAGACATCTGCTAGACTATTGCTAGATAAACTGCCACATTGCAGACATCGTAGCAATATGACAAAGTTTTTAAAGCTATGTTAAAAATCCAAATACACAGCTGCACTTTCTTGCAGCATATATTCTCAAACTGAAAACTAATATGGGTATAAGCAAATAAAAGTTGAATTTCATAATTATCTATTTAATTTTAAGTTTGTTCAATTTGAGTTCGTTGTAAAATGAATCAAACAACTTCACAAGATCTAATCTGGCTAGCTTATACACTCTGTGCCTTCCAGAACATTGTATATCATATCAGACACTGATTTTTGACATGCAAAGCCCATGACAGTCATGTTTAGAAAAACACGATTTTCATCTTGAGAGAGAGAGATGGAGCAAGCATGTCTGACGCCATTATGTATGACTATAACCTGTATAAACAGTCCTGCTTAATGCAGTAGGAAGACTGTAATATTGGGCCAGTTTATACACTTGATTGTCTTTCAGGTGATTAAAAGGTAGGAAGACTGTAATATTGGGCCAGTTTATACACTTGATTGTCTTACAGGTGATTAAAAGGTAGGAAGACTGTAATATTGGGCCAGTTTATACACTTGATTGTCTTACAGGTGATTAAAAGGTAGGAAGACTGTAATATTGGGTCAGTTTATACACTTGATTGTCTTACAGGTGATTAAAAGGTAAGGTGGTCAGAGCTGTTAACCACAGTTGCACAGATTACTTAATTTGCTGACATACCAGGGGTGAAGTTGTGTTCTTAATTTGCTGATGAGGGGGGGGGGTGCAGTTGTGTTGGATAGTTCCTAAAGCACTGCTCTGGAAGATACCATTAAACTAATTTGCATAGGTAGACAAATGGAACAATCAATTCAGTTAAAGTTTGGTAAATCACAGCTGTCTGAGAAAGAAATGTTAGCACTTTGCATTTGCCTTGAATAAAAATGATTATGCAATTTTTATTAAAGGTTATTAATTGGCTGGTTTATGATTGGGGACAGCATTTCTTGGAGTTCACTTGACAGTTCATTTCAAATATTAGTTTTTTTGTTACATTAGAATAGTGTGGATGTGTGATTAATTTTTTAAGGCAAATTGTCTAAATGCAGCTCTGATTCAGGGATGGGCAATCTGTAGGTGAAGTGAGCAAAGCCCAGAAGAAGAAGAAAAAAACTTGTTTGATGTGACCGTGAAATGTAAGGTTATGCATTTCATTGTTTTCAAAAGCTACAAAGTCATCACCATTAATATAGTCATTCAGGAATGTACAACATCCATTGGCATACACATAGAAACACTTACCAGCACTGAGAGAATAGACAGAAGCAGAGCTCAATCCGAAAGGGACCAGCGATTTAAATTTCTTGGTGAGGGGCTGTAATGTTTCTCTAAACAGTTTCTTTTTAAATATATCACAGGATAGTTTATATTTCAGCTAAAATGATAGAATATACATGTATTTGCCTTCTACAAATTAGAGGAAAAGAATTTATGACGATCTGTTTCAAAAACAACTAACATTCTCGATCTGTCCCAAAAACAACTAACATTCTGGCCATTGGATGTTTCATGTTCCTTCTGAGTGCAAAGATGAAATTGAATGCCATTGCCTTTATATCACACAAAGATGAAATTGAATGCCATTGCCTTTATATCACACAAAGATGAAATTGAATGCCATTGCCTTTATATCACACAAAGATGAAATTGAATGCCATTGCCTTTATATCACACAAAGATGAACTTGAATGCCATTGCCTTTATATCACACAAAGATGAACTGAATGCCTTTGCCTTTAAATCAAACAAAGATGAACTTGAATGCCATTGCCTTTATATCACACAAAGATGAAATTGAATGCCATTGCCTTTATATCACACAAAGATGAAATTGAATGCCATTGCCTTTATATCACACAAAGATGAAATTGAATGCCATTGCCTTTATATCACACAAAGATGAAATTGAATGCCATTGCCTTTATATCACACAAAGATGAAATTGAATGCCATTGCCTTTATATCACACAAAGATGAAATTGAATGCCATTGCCTTTATATCACACAAAGATGAACTTGAATGCCATTGCCTTTATATCACACAAAGATGAACTTGAATGCCATTGCCTTTATATCACTATTCCACTGTCCACGGAATTTTAAGGATAGAAACTTGGTGTACTTTTATTGAATGCTGGAGTATTTGTGATTATGCGAGTGTACTTTTATTTAATGCCAGAGTGTTTGTGATTATGCGAGAGTGTGTACTTTTATTGAATCCTGGAGTATTTGTGATTATGCGAGAGTGTGTACTTTTATTTAATGCCAGAGTGTTTGTGATTATGCTAGAGTGTGTACTTTTATTTAATGCCGGAGTATTTGTGATTATGCAAGAGTGTGTACTTTTAGGTGGCAATATTTGACAAAACAAGTCTGTTTTTTAAGTGTATTAGATGCTTGAAAGAAAGCATATTTTTCTTTTATTGAAATTTGTTTTTCAAGTCATTTTCTAATGTGGCTTATGCTGTTATCTAAAGTTGATAATTTGCTTTCACTTGTGCGGTGTTGCTTGTTTTGGTATACAGTGACCCCCTACTGGACATCAAAACATTTTTGAGTGTCCCAAAAAATAACAAAAAATGCCTGGGCGGTTGGCTTTTATGTCAGTGGCATCCAGTCTAATTGGCCCTAAAGAAAGACATTGCCTGTTTGGACAAAAAATGTCTCTGACACAGCAGTTAACTTGAAAATCATTATTTGTACTCCTTCAGAACAGAAAGTCATATCAATATTAAGTTTTCACCAGAATACTTATTGTGGTGTCTAACTGATCTGGAATGAAAACTGTGCTGATCTAACTTACAATATAGCTGCCATCATGAAAAAGATGTTGTCATTGAAGGAAAGTCCAATAGACGTTTGGTTGTCCTCAGAAGACTTTTTATGATATCTAGTTTGTCCTAATGAAAATTGTGTGGGTCTGATATCAGAAAAGAAGAAATGGTTTTATCTTGAATTCCTGGAAATTCTCTCCAGACTGTCAAGCAATAGTACCTTTTTCGTCCTAATTATGAGATTTGCCTTATCTAATGATATTAATTAGTTTTTAATTTGCTTTATCTAGTGATATTAATTAGTTTTTAATTTGCTTTATCTAGTGATATTAATTAGTTTTTCATTTGGTTTATCTAGTGATATTAATTAGTTTTTAATTTGCTTTATCTAGTGATATTAATTAGTTTTTCATTTGGTTTTTGCAAGCTTTCTGAATGCATCATTTTTATTCAAGCGAGTTTAAAATCTCGCTGAAGCTTGACAAGGACATGGATGTGGTCTATGGTGGCCAAGGCTCCGGATGCTTTGTGGGTAGTGTGCTGGACTAGGAACAGAATTCTACTATCAAACCAGGTCATTTTGGAAAGCATGGCAAGTCCCAGGGCATTGTACTTTTATTATTACATTTGCCTTGGCATTCAAGAACCTTCGTGACTTGCTGTGCTGTAAAGAAAAACCCACTATAATCAAATAAAACATTATCAATAAGCAAGTAAAATAAATTACCATATAAGCTTAGCATGCAGATTTTACACTCCTGTCATACTTTTCTGATAAAGTTTGGATGCCATGATTAAGAAAACAGCATGCACTGATAACATTTCTCTTTATTTAAGAGAAGAGAGTTCACAAATTTTAAATTTCAGATCCTCACATACACACTTTGAGATAATACACTGTTTATTTTCTTCAAAGCTTGAAAACTGCCAGTGGGAGATTGGTCAGACTGCAAAGACTAGTCTTGGAAACTGAGCTAAGAAATGTCAGTCATTGGTGGGAGTCATGAAAACTGAGCTAAGAAATGTCAGTCATTGGTGGGAGTCATGAAAACTGAGCTAAGAAATGTCAGTCATTGGTGGGAGTCATGGAAACTGAGCTAAGAAATGTCAGTCATTGGTGGGAGTCATGGAAACTGAGCTAAGAAATGTCAGTCATTGGTGGAGAAATTTTTAGGTCACTTTCACTTAATTTTGTTCTGAACTTATTGTGTTTTTTGAAAAGATTCCGAGATATGTGATACTTAAGACAGAAGATCTTTCACAGTGACCTAATTTTGTCTGAACTGTGTGCTTTCATGACACATTTATATCACATGATCTGCTGCATAAAAAATTATCTGAAACATTGACTTGAACCCTAATATGAACCAGAACTTTGGAAGGTCAGAATGTGAGAGGGATATACATCACCAATGAATAGCCTGGAATTGTTGGCAGTCTAACCTATTTTTTAAATTTTTGTGTGTGTGCAAATTTTTACCATCTGACATAATTGCTTTTTATATGAAATGCACTGTTATGAATAATGGAAATGAAATTTCTTAAAAGTACTGTCATTAAAGTGGACTAAGGTCTAAATTTCTTGTAAGTACTGTCATTAAAGTGGTCTAAGGTCTAAATTTCTTATAAGTACTGTCATTAAAGTGGTCTAAGGTCTAAAGTTCTTATAAGTACTGTCATTAAAGTGGTCAAAGGTCTTAATTTCTTATAAGTACTGTCATTAAAGTGGTCTAAGGTCTAAATTTCTTATAAGTACTGTCATTAAAGTGGTCTAAGGTCTAAAGTTCTTATAAGTACTGTCATTAAAGTGGTCAAAGGTCTTAATTTCTTATAAGTACTGTCATTAAAGTGGTCTAAGGTCTTAATTTCTTATAAGTACTGTCATTAAAGTGGTCTAAGGTCTAAATTTCTTATAAGTAGTCATTAAAGTGGTCTAAGGTCTAAATTTAAGTATGATCATATATACAGTGATGCACAACAATATGCACAAGTTTTGATTTCATACACAATAAAATATCAATAAACCTGCTAGATTTTGTGTACAAAGTCACAACAGCTTATCTTGGTATTAAATGCACTGTCACTGTAAAACAAATTACAACTTTGTACAAGTGTGTGTGTATGATATAATATATATATATATATATATATATATATATATATATATATATATATATATATACAAAAACTATGTAACTCTTGATAATAATTAGCACACGTTTTGGAAATTACTGGCAGTGGATAAATAACTTAAGATATATCAACAAAACAAACTAACAAAACTTGTATTAGGATTATAAACTATAAACTCCACGGAAAGAGGAATACAAACACATTCTTTCATCAATAACCATAAAAAATCCTTCCCTTATATTTTGTTTTGTTCAATTTGTGTTACATTATCTTATTCTTTTTGTCAGTTTCCATATATATATATATATCTGTGTGTGTGTGTGTGTGTGTGCGTATCTAACCATTGATGAGGAACATGCATGAAATATATTTTTACTTATAAATACACTTGTCACATAAGAAAAATGTAGTTAATCAGTTGATTTGTCATCTAAATCAATACATTTGTTGCAAAAGTGAAAGTTGACATTAGGAATAAGATACCCTCACACAAATTGAAACAAACCAAACTTGCACAACTAAGGGAAATGGAAAAATTACAATGCTGGCACAAGAAAGGTACAGACATGACAATTACAATGCTGGCACAAGAAAGGTACAGACATAAGAATTACAATGCTGGCACAAGAAAGGTACAGACAAAACAATTACAATGCTGGCACAAGAAAGGTACAGGATAATCTCAATGTAACAAATTACAATGCTGGCACAAGAAAGGTACAGACAGAAGGATACTCAATGTAAACAATGTAACAAATTATAATGTTAGCAAAATAGATGAACAGGTAGTAAGGTGAACTTAATGTAAACAATGTAACTATGTGACACAAGCTAAAACTAAAAGTAGTCTACTGAAATAGACAACAAAAATTACAAAATTACAATCTTTACTTATGAAATCACTGCAAAGAGAGTAGACACTGACATGCCTTAGTATATTGCATAATGTGCTGACAAATGAAGGTCTATATTGTTCTACTGATTATTCCCATCAATCTGCAAATACTTATGTGGTACATTAGATAAATTATGTATCTGTGCAGTTTGACCCGACTTGTAAGTCAGTATGTAGGGTGTATTTCCATCAATGAATGCTTTGTATTTCAAAAGCAAAGGATGAAGAAATGGAAGTGGTTTTTGCCATGGTCACGACTCACATGGGTGAGTTTGGTAGCTTTCATTGCTATAAAATAGAAAGCCACAATAAATAGGGTCTGCCGGAAAATTGTGGTGCTGGATAGATATGTGGGAATTAACAATTATTACTAAAAACAAACCATACAAAATTACATCTTTGAGGTAAACAAAAATAAATTTTGTTGTTATTTCTGACATTATTCATATTGGGGACCAAGTATTTAATGTAGTTGGTTGGGTTGATAGTCTAGGATTTACTTCCATCCAAACTGCATATATTTTTGGGGGTTTGTTTGTTTTACAAACCAGTAACAGCTATTTGTGAGGCTAATAATTCTTTTTTATATAAAAATCACAGGTACATCCCCCAACAACCATAGTCAGTCCCATGCCATAATCTGAATGTCAACACTTGTTCAAAGGATGAGATAACAATATATGCTTGATGCAAACTGTTTAAAGGGTGAGATAATAAAGGGTGAGATAATAATATATGCTTGATGCAAACTGTTTAAAGGGTGAGATAATAATATATGCTTGATGCAAACTGTTTAAAGGGTGAGATAATAATATATGCTTGATGCAAACTGTTTAAAGGGTGAGATAATAATATATGCTTGATACAAACTGTTTAAAGGGTGACAGGTTATATGTTACTCTTTTCCTCGTTATGATATCTGCAAGCTAAGACCTGGTCAGATAAATCAGCCCCCAAACCTGCAGTGATACTAATGGATGGTTTGGGGTCCAAATTGCCCATCAGTCTACAAGTGGTTTAAAGTGTGCACCTTTACCAATCATTGCCATCTCACCTGTCTATGTTGGTTTGAGACTCCTGTTCAGCCAGTGTGAAAAAAACTTGCCAGTTGTTTCTTGTAGGTTAGTGGTTCTTACAAGATTTCCAGGGTTCTTCCTCAAAGTATACTGGCTGCCGAGTATAGTATAGAAAATAGCACAGATTACATCAAAAGAGCCACCATGTTTAGCTGTGCATGATGGGAATGTTGCTGCAATCAGTGTCTGCTATCAGGTAATGTGACAATAGATAAAAACTGTATTGTATTTTTTTTAGAACACTGTTACCTAATCACTTGTATAGTCAACACATGGCTTTCAGACTTTGTTTACTATTCCAGTGATTTGGTAAAATTTACCCATAAATAAAGACAGACCTACCAACCCTAACAAGATTGTCTCAGTAAGGCAGTTGAATTTTATTCCATATGTTTGACCAGCAATCAGTAAGGTGTAACAAGATATGTACTGCTGTTGTAATGTTGGAAAATGTATTTAAAAAGTTTGGGATATAAAACAGATGCAGCAGTGGTAAACATTTTGTACAATGAAAAGCTTGTAAAGTACACTGAGACCTTATTATCTTTAGTACTGTTGCACTAACTTCAGTTCCAAACCCTATACACATCCACGGTTTGTTGCTCTCTCTCAGTTTGACTTATTTATTTTTACCCATGTGCAACTCACTGATGGATCTGATTTGCCAAAAATACCTCTACGTTTTGGAGCCTTATAAAAAAAAACTTTTTGCAGCACACGATAGACATTTTCTGACTTGCAAAAAACACCTCTACATTTTGGAGCCTTATAAAAAAAAACTTTTTGCAGCACACGATTGGCTTTTTCTGACATGCAAAGAACACCTCTATGTTTTGGAGCCTTAGTCTGATCTCGTAATGCTGAGCACCAAATGAGACAGCTGCTATTACCAATTTTATAAGTCTTTCATATGACTTGGTTGGATTTTGAACCTGTGACCTCCTGCATCCAAAGTGGATGCTCTAATTGCATTGGCCACTGGTCAGTATCTATATTTGGTTTTAATCTAATGATTAACATGAATACATCAAAAGTTTCTTCTAATCAAAACCACTCAGGTGGCCTATGGTTAGAGCATCCGCCCCGGAAGTGGGAGGTCGTCGGCTCGATCCCCAGCCGAGTCATACCAAAGACTTACAAAAATGGTACTAACAGCTGCCTCGCTTGATGCTCAGCATTAAGAGGTTAGTGTTAGGACTGGTCGGCCTGGTGTCAGGATAATGTGACTGGCGAGACATCATGCTACATGTCTGCGGCATGATGTCTCAGTGCTAGACATCACTATAAACTGCCTCACTGCAGACATCGTAGCGATATGACTGAAAAATTGTTAAAGCTACGTTAAAAATCCTAATCAAACAAACAGACAATCTTCTAATCAAATTTTTACAAACCATAATCCTGACAAGTGTCTGCTTCTTTGTAACCAAACGTTTTAAATAAGCAAGTTTTGGGTGTATCCTTTGTGAAATTCAGGCAACACAACAAAGGCTATTTATTTAAGCATATTTTCATTGGTCCTTATGTGACCTAAGGCTAGTAGTCTTGCAAGTCTGAATTCATGTTCTTATTAAAAAAATATAAAATTATCAGAATCAGTTACAGCTATTCAAAATATCTTTAAGATGTGAAGTGTTTACATTTGCTGTATTTTATTAGAATTTAGTTATGTAGGGTCAGTTCAGAATTTTACAAATATTTAATTCAAGGTTAATAGTATGGTATTAGAGTGGGTTAAGAATCTTACAAAAATTGAATTTAAATTTGGTACATAAAATTTGAATGAAGACCTCATTGACATGCATACATTTACCTATAATTAACTCCATTCATGAGGGAGTTTCTTTTTAACCACTACTACTTTTTTTAACTTGGGAAGTGACACATTAAAAAATATGTCGGACTAAAAGATTCTTTTTGTGTACAATTGATTCACAACAGATCAAGATGGATATCACAATATACGTGCTTACTTTTTTATATATAAAAAATGGAAGGTGTACTACAAAGCAAAATAAAAAAAAACAGACTTTTAAAAGCTTAAATTACTTCAATAAATTGATTAGTTGTTTCGGGTTTAATGCCATTCTTTGGTACATGCTAAACCATACATAGCAGCCAGTATTTTAGTGAAGGACGAACTTGGGAATAACCATCAACAAGTAGATATTTAGCTTCCATCATTAATATTCTACCATGTGAGACACTAAAAATTAACTCAAAATAAGCAGGACTACTGACAGAATAAGCAACAGAAATTTTTAATTAATGGAGAAAATAATGTTACACTATCATTCAGGTGATTTTGCAAATATATACAAATCTCTTAACGATGAAATATAAAACAGCAGCTTGTCCATATTAAAAAGATGATGCAGGTGGTTGCTATGATTTTATATTGATAACTAGCATTTACATTTTTAAAATTAGTAGTTTAGTTTCTAGAGAAAGAAGAGGCTCGAGACTGTTCACCTGGCTGAGAATACCGAAATCCAAGAGCAGTTGGCCAGGATATATAGATGAGAGACTTTTTACAGAACTGCTTCCTGTGTGGCTGATTATATATGTATTAGGAAAACAATTATATCTTGTATCTTCATCATTATATTTGGCAGCATGTCAGGATTCTTTGTCCAATAATGAAAAGGTCATGTTGTACAAGGAAGTTTTCTGTTGATGTTGGTCAAATTTTGTATTTTTATTATTTTAAAAAAGGTTTTATCTTTATATCAACAGCTACTGTTTTATGATGGCAGCATTTTTGTAAGCAATCTAAGCTCATTTGGTAAAAGTTTGTTGAGTTTTAGTAATGGTGGACTGGCATTTTTTTGTTTTAAATTAAACATTTGTATGCCAAGATTTTCTTTGTTAAATTTGGTCACATTCTGTTGAGTAGTTTTTAAACAGTTGTTTTTAGAGGAAATCACAGCCATATCATCATCATGCCATATCTGTGTATTCCCTAGAGGTACAAGTTAACAACATGCAGCATAGTAGATCTAAAAGCAACAAGTACCCACTCAGGTGGATACCATCTGCATCACCACCACTGACAACAGCAACTATCTTTCTTAGTCTCTGTCTGACCTCTATTCTGTATCTTCATCATCATCAAATCTAGTCCTACATGTAAGACATAGCACATGTTGATTTTGTTTAGGTGCTATCCCAAACATAAATATCAGCGTCAGGTCTTACATGTAGGACTACATCAAATCATTAATAAAAACAACAAACAATCATCATCATTACCTAACAACTGCAATGTATCATCAACACCACAATCATCATCATTACCATATTAACAACAATGTATCATCAACACCACAATCATCATCATTACCATATTAACAACAATGTATCATCAACACCACAATCATCATCATTACCATATTAACAACAATGTATCATCAACACCACAATCATCATCATTACCATATTAACAACAATGTATCATCAACATCACAATCATCATCAGTATCATCATAATGGTGTTAAACAAAGAATAATACACAAGACTAACCATTTACTTTTCTTGGGGCTCTGAGTTTTGAAAAACAAGCTGACCCTCAATAAGCTTGAAGAAACCTCCTCTTGCCTTGATTTGTAAATTGTCTCAATTCATCATATTTTGTTATACATTTCTTTATTTCAACATATTTTCATCTGGACAAATAAACAGCCTGTGAATTGGTACAAAATAAACAGCCTGTGAATTGGTACAAAATAAACAGCCTGTGAATTGGTACAAAATAAACAGCCTGTGAATTGATAAAAAACAGTCTGTGAATTGGTACAAAATAAACAGCCTGTGAATTGGTACAAAATAAACAGCCTGTGAATTGGTACAAAATAAACAACCTGTGAATTGATAAAAAAAAACAGCCTGTGAATTGGTACAAAATTGATTGTACACTTATTCCTCTGTGGAGGTTAACACTATACATAGATTAAATAGTAAAATACAGAAGTCAGTTTTTTAAACTTGTCAATATTTCTGTTGATTTAAAAATAAATGCTTAAAAATTAAAAAAAAAAACATTGTGCAAATTGTCCATTGAAATCATATCTGCATGCATAGAATGTCTCTTTTCTATTTATATTTTGTCTCTTCATTAGAGATATACTGGACAACTCAGGTGGCCTAATGGTGAGAGCATCGGCCTCAGATGCAGGAGGTCATGGGTTTAAACCCCAGAGGAGTCGTACCAGAGATTATAATAAAAATGGTACCCACAGCTGCCTTGTTAGGCACTCAGCAGTTAGTGTTAGGACTGGTCAGCCTGGTGTCAGAATAATGTGACTAGGTGGAACATCATGCTACATGTCTGTGGCATGATGCCCCAGTGCTAGTGATCACTATAAACTTCCACACTGTAGACATCGAAGCAATATAAATGACTGAATTGTTTTAAAAGCAATGTTAAAATTACAAATCACACAGACAGACAGACCTATAATTAATACTAAAAATCTAAACATCTGATCATCTGTTTTTGGTGGGTGTTTTTATATATGCTATTGTTGAATAAGACTGATGTGGCATGGTATTTACTGCAGACAAATGCAGCTGCTTTATAAAGATTGACTACACATCAGGTCGAAAACGACATCATAGCCACCTTTTCCTAAAGCAGCCACTGCCCTCTTCCTATTATGGCTTTGGGCAAAATAACTCCTGCTTATCCGTAAGCGAAATTGGGCAAATACAAGTAAAACTGGTCTCTGAAAAGTCTAGAAATAACTTTTTCATTTAAAGACAGTTATCAGATGATAGTAAACATCAGCATATACAAAGACACACAAGAGTATGTAGATATGTATTTCCAAGATATTTTCTTGATATGTAAAATCAATTTTATGTAGGTAAATGTAAAACTATTGTCATCATTTTTATCTTTTAAAAAAGATTCTAATTTATTCCCGCCCTCCCACTGCCTACCATGTTCAAAAAAAGGGTATCCATACAGTCAGCTGTAAATGTAATCTACAATTTCAGAACATTTCACAATTTTTTGTAAATAGTTCCTGTACTAATTGGATAATGCATATCACAAAAAAGGGCAAAAATACAAGTAATAAAACAATATAATTTGGGCTCTTGTTTATCAGCACAGCTGAGTTCAGGTCAAGAGGGAAAGATGATGCTGGTTTGTTCACATGAATACCTAATGATTCAATGAGTTCAAATATACGTTACGTGCCAGCACTCAAAATGGCATATATCGGAACTTTGGTTAACATATTCTTTAACCATACTTTACACTAAGGGGCATGTAGTATTTTAGCAAGCAACCCATAATTTCAAGTTCATCAAGTTTACCAGACATGCCAACCACTGTCACATCACACAAGAATATGAACATTGAAAAAAGTGAATGAGAATATAAAAATAGGAATACTTAAGATACGTTTTGAAGCATTTATCTTATTAATGATTTCTGGTTGTAACATGCTTCCTAGTCTTCTTTTCCCACCGTGTGCCATGCTCAAGGTCAGCGATAATGGACTGTAGGGGATTTGTATTCATCCATGAATATCCCATTTTCATGAATATCCCATTTTGAATTGCTGTTTGATTGAGGTATATAATCTTTATCAGTCTCCTTTCACATCTTATCCTGAACTTTCTCTATGTCATTCATAGCATAAAAATGAATGTGATTTTGGATTGGTCATTATTCATTTACTTTTGGGACGTAAGAGCATAGGTACACATTCATAGATGAATTACCATCAGACAAGGCAAGCTTTTCTTTGATCTAGATATGCCTGCATTTCATTTGTGTTTCACCTACATATTACTTGACAAGAAAATCTGATGATGGCAATGATCATAATGGTGTAATTTGAATTAAAAATAGGAATGATTCTGCTAAAATCAGAATGGTTGGCATTTTTGGATAATTGATCAAAACCTGAGTTATGGGATGTGCCAAAATATCATTCTTTGCTATACCTTTACACAGGTCAACTACATATATATTTACAATTATATTGACATTTGTAATCTCAGAAACACCAACTAATTAAATGCATCTAAAATTCAAGTATATAAAATAAGAAATACAAGGAAATGAAAGGGTTATTTGGTTTCAGTGTGTAAAAATGGTTGGTTTATTTAGGTTCATGTAGGTTTCTCACAAAAGAAACAAAAAGTGTTCTTTTGTCTCAAGTTGTTCTCTGAAAAATTATTTGTTTTTCTTTTGGTCCACTTGGTCTCTGACATTGTGTGGTGCTAGAATATTTGTATCTAGATATATAAAAAAAAACAGAATATTGTTTTTGACACAATACATTTAAACAGATCATGCCAAAATGTTTGAAATGAGAGGTTTAATCTGAATTTTTAAACAATAATATTGGGTTATTTTTACCCATTAAAAGATTTTTCTGAAAATTATGAAATTGCAGCTCTATCTGATGATGTATGGTTAAAATCACACACTTAAAAATAAAAAGGTTGACCAAAATATATTTATGTTCAATGAAGCTATCTATTTTTCATCACCACCTAAGTTTACTAATGCATATTGTTGGACTTAATCATAATAAAGAATTGTCATTTAACAGGTTTGTGGCAACTACTCCAGATTTTTGGGCTCGTTATGTAATTGTTGACAATATTCATCTATATTAATGATTTTATCATGCATTGGCTGTTCTGCTGGAATGTGTTCTATATTGACTTTTTTGGGAAAAGACAACTATTAGACATTTTTTCAGTCATTTTGCTCCACTACAACTGAACCTAATGGCATCACGTTATGGTTGGCAGTCAACCCGTTTATGCTTAAATTGACCCTCATAAACTGCATTAAAGAATAATTCCTTGGCATACTACAATGTACACTACCTTGGACTATATCCATCGTTACTTAAATGTAAGTGGCAGCAAAATAAGTTCATTTCAAAACCTCCATCCATACAACAGGAAGATTGTTTTTTTCTTTACAGCAATTTGAAAACTAGACCGTTAATTTGAAAAATTCAATCTGAATTCCTCTTAAATCATCAACCTTGAAGTCTGATCAAGTACTGTGCAATGTATTATTCAACACCAAATCATCAGGACAAATAGAAAGGCACACACATAAATATTTCACTTTATCAATGAATCAGGACATTAATGTCTTTTTCCTAACAGAAAAAAAAAACGATCTAACACCCTTTAGTTACTGTCAAGTCAAACCTGTGCCATAACCATGGTGGTGGAATTGCTGCCATTGTGAAGAACTCCAGTTCACTGTCTTAATTACACTACAGCTTTCAATTTTGAATACACATAATTTAATCTGGTCCAGACCTCGCTGACAATGAAACATTGGTCAGTCAGTCCATTTTTTCTGTTTTTACTGCCCTCCTTTAAGTAAAAATCCCCCAAACAATCAGGCTGAATGAATCTCTCTTTTTGGACCAGTTTCCTAACCTACTGGAGTATGGAAATTCAATGGGTGGTAACCTGATTATTTTTGGAGATTTCATCATTCACTTAGACAGTACTGGAAACCCATACACATAAAAACTCCTAGATTTCGTTCACATTTTTAACCATAAACAGTTAAATTTAAATCCATTAGAGATAAGTTTGACAACACAATTTTAACTGACTCATCATCACCATACAGTTATGCTACAAAACAGACACAGCAACCTTTAACAACAGTTAAACTTGTCTATGGATTTGGAACATACATTTGAAATGAAGAGCACTCCAAAGTCATGTGAATTTGATTCGATTCTGACCACTGCTGCTTCAGTGCTTAGATTCAATAATGCATTCATTATCTGATGTTATCAATATTTCTCTTTCAATAGGGAAATTCCTATCATCTTTCAAAACTGTCAAAGTAAAACCTCTGTTGAAAAAAGTGATGCTTGACCATAATAATTTAAAGAACTACTGACTTGTGTCTAACCTCTTAGTCACGTAAAAAAATCATAGACAATTCAAATGGCCTATTTAGCAATAAACAGTCTGCACATCGCCCTTGCCATAGTACAAAAACTGCCTTTCTAAGAGTAGTTAACAACCTTATCTCTGCTTTACATAGTGGAAATATCACCCTGCTTGGCATTTGACAATAGACCATGAATTATTGCTTTACTGTTTTCTGCATGTATGTGGTATGCATGATACAGCCTTACTATGGTTCATGTCCTTCTCAGTCAACAGTACACAGTTTGTGTCAGTAAAAGCAAAACATTCCAGTCCAGTTGATCAGTTTTGGAGTTTCACAAGGCTCCATTCTCAGTCCGGTTCTCATCATTCTATATATTCAGCCTGGTTCTCATCATTCTATTTACTCAGCCTGGTTCTCATCATTCTATATATTCAGCCTGGTTCTCATCATTCTATTTACTCAGCCTGGTTCTCATCATTCTATTTACTCAGCCTGGTTCTCATCATTCTATATATTCAGCCTGGTTCTCATCATTCTATTTACTCAGCCTGGTTCTCATCATTCTATATATTCAGCCTGGTTCTCATCATTCTATATATTCAGCCTGGTTCTCATCATTCTATTTACTCAGCCTGGTTCTCATCATTCTATTTACTCAGCCTGGTTCTCATCATTCTATTTACTCAGCCCCTCTCACTTGTTATATATTGACATCCAGTGTCACAACCACAGTACACTGGCACTCATATATACAAATGTAGCGGGGGCCCCAAGTGGCAGAGTGGTCTAAAGTGCTCTCCATTACGGATCACTGCCATCCCACCTCTGTCTGCATGGGTTCGAGTCTTGGATTTGGCCACTGTGGGTATGTGAGAAAGCTTGCCAGTAGCTTCTCATGGGTCAGTGGTTCTTTCTGGGGGTTTTCCTGGGTTCTTCCTCCACCATTAATACTGGCCGCCATGTATAGCCTATCTTGTACTGAAATATGGCATTAAACCCTACTACTACAACAAAAACAACAACAACAAATGTAGCTGCCCAACTAAGTTTGAGGCTACCATACAAGGCAAAGAGAGGTACATTTTCAATATGAAATCATGGATGACATGTAACAAGCAGCAGATGAAATGATAAAACTGAAACCATTCTGATCACCATGCCAAGACTTTCTTATTCACATACTTTACCACAAACCATACATATCAGCAATACCAACATTAAATTCACACAGTCAGTATGTAACATAGGAGTCACTCTTAATAGTACTATCGTTACATCAACATTAAATTCACACAGTCAGTATGTAACATAGGAGTCACTCTTAATAGTACTCTCGTTACATCAACATTAAATTCACACAGTCAGTATGTAACATAGGAGTCACTCTTAATAGTACTCTCGTTACATCAACATTAAATTCACACAGTCAGTATGTAACATAGGAGTCACTCTTAATAGTACTCTCATTAGATCAACATTAAATTCAGTCAGTATGTAACATAGGAGTCACTCTTAATAGTACTCTCGTTAGATCAACATGTAATGTGCAAGGCTACACATCTGGAACTGAGAAGCATCATTGAAATTCATAATTTCATTTTGGTCAATACCACAGAAACACTTGTGTTATTTAGTACTTTCAAGACCAGACTACTGTACTTCACTTTTATCTGGTTCAACTCAGTACCTACAAAAGAACTTCAAAAAGTTCAAAAAATGGCTGATCAGATCATACTTGGAGTATGAAGAACTGAACATCCCCCCCCCCCATCTCTGTAATCTTCACTGTGTACATATTCAATCCAAAACAAAAAAATAATTTGTTCACTATGCTACATTTCATTGACTGGCTCCAGTCCAATTTATCTATCTGACCTCACCCATGTGTATACCCCATCTAGAAACTCATGCTCCCTTTCTGCCATACATATTCTCATTGTTCCAACTATTTAAGCAATGTCATATGGACAATGTCCATAGGGCCCAACATGAATTACAAATGGATCTTTGAGAAAGTGATATTGTGATCCTTTCAAGATTGTTCTTAAAACTCACGGTTTATGACTGCAATGACAGACTTAGACTTAATAATGTTTAATGTTGCCAGCAGTTTTTTTTTGTTTTTGTAATTGCATGGTGTTTGTTTTTGTAATCTTGTGGTTGTATGTGATTTTATGTGTATTTTAATACTGTAAGGAACTTAGAGCTTCTATAGATTTGGTGCTGTACTAAGTCCACAATATTATTATTATTATTATTATTATTATTATTATTAAAAAGGTCCATCACAACTGCTTGAAAACTTTTTCTCATATTATGATGGAAATATCATTTTTCTGAAAAGTATAATTTACAAATTTTCCACAAATAAACATGATGAACAGTGACCACAAATGTTGGAATTGGTCAAAATTTAAATATCAGTGATTGGGTTAATAAGCCATCAATTTTAATTAGAGATATTTTTCATGAACGATGTAATTTGTTCATACTTGATAATGGTTAAATTGCTTCTGACTGGCAAAGCTGAATAGTTTACTGACACATTTTACCATTGGCTGTATAAAGCAACAAAGCGCAAAATTAAATGAAAGCTATTATTCCAAAAGTGATACTTTTCATGGAACATTTTGTCCCAAAGATTTAAACAGCTTATAAAAGGAACTATACTGATTTTAAGTTGATTATGGAAAATAATAATCAAATACAATTTTTCTTCTGATTAATATTTGATTATTTCAATAATCATCACCCTAAGATATACTTAATTACACATTCTAGTCTACTGTTCACACAATTAACACACTTAACTATACATTTCCTAGTGATACTCATCCAGCCAGGGGAGGCTCACTTTCAATATTTGTATTACACTGGTAAATTAGACTGGCTATTAAATATCTAATATTTGTTCTACTGTTTGTAACTAATCTATGGTATCAGTCTGTGCCTGTAAATTTCAGATTTTATAGGTGAGTCATTAAGTTTCAATGGATGGTCATCTGAACATCAAAATAATAGGAGAAAACATTTTGACCTCATTCCTGATTCCTTCTTTTTCATGAAACTTATGTCTCGTCACTCTCTGATGTCACTGACTTGTGATGATCTCTGCTTGAAATAAATTTGTCTCTATTTTCTACTACCAAATTCAAAACACCTGTCTCACTTGGAACCAAATCCTTCTTGCTCTCACTATTAACATTTGAGACTGAAGTGTCAACAGGTGCATTGCTTGAGATTAATTTTTCTCTACAACTGGTGTCTACACTTGAAACAACAGTTGTATTACACACTGAGCCTGAACTCTGGACACCATGTCTCACAGACTGAACACTCTTTGTGCTTGATGTATCATTAACAGTGATGTTGGTGTCTGATCGTTCATGGGATGTCACCTGGAACTGCAGATCAGAATCTCCCTCCTCTTTGGTGTCTGTGTATGCATCAGGCTTTTTCTGTATCTCACCCACCTCTTTGGTGTCTGCAATGTCATACATAATCAGAGAGTCCCTGTTTTGGGTTAATTGCAAAAGATCCGTAGCACTGAATCCACTTGAAAAGAAAGCCATCGATGGTGATGGTGGAGGGTTGCGACATCTGGTTAAATGGTCTGTGGAAAGAAAATTAGGAAAACTATTATCAGTCAAATCAGTGTATAAAAATCACTCTAGAGTCCAGTTAAAGGTGCTTGTTTTAAACAGTTTCTTTTTAATACTGGTAAATTCACATTGATTTATGTATATTTAACATATATCCATCAATGTCTCATACACACAACTTACCAATGCAAAGTATGATTGTATCCAAGATTATGTCCAGAATAAAATACAGATATTTTAATCAAATATTTAAAAGTTGGCAATATACTTGAGAACATATGTCAGGAAATGTATCTGACATAAAATAATGAATTCAGTGAAAAAATTAAATCTTGAAAATCTAAAATATTTCTGAATAATGCAGTGTCTTGGCTATAACAAGTTATTTTGATACAGCTATCTGATTAAGTTAATATGAAAACCTAAAGATTACCATCAATTTAAAACAGAAATCTTCGATTACCATCAGGCCAGACTGAAACCCTATATTACCAGTTGAACAAACTGTTGCATTGCAATATCTGAGGCAGAAACCTTTGTACAACAGCAGGTGAAAATGAAACACTAGATCAACAGCCAGTGAAACAGAAAATTATAAGGCTGGTAAGAGATAGAAACCCTAGGACACCAGTAGGTGAGAAATAACTTTAGCATACCAGTAAGTGAAAAAGAAAAAACATGGATTCAAATCTTCAGTGCTAATCTGGGTTGTTTGTCATACCTGCTGGTATGATTGGATTTCTGTAATTCTTGCTTGTTATCTAGGTTTTATCTACCAGCAGGTAAACAGAAACCCTAGATTACCTGTAGGTAAGCCATCAATCTCAGCATAGCAGCAGATAAGACACAAACCTATGCATTTCTGCTGGTGAGATAGAATCAGTGTATATGTATGTGTGTGGTGGTTATGTTAATATCAGTGTATATATGTGTGTGTGTGGTGGTTATGTTAATATCAGTGTATATGTATGTGTGTGGTGGTTATGTGAATATCAGTGTATATGTATGTGTGTGGTGGTTATGTTAATATCAGTGTATATGTATGTGTGTGGTGGTTATGTTAATATCAGTGTATATGTGTGTGTGTGGTGGTTATGTTAATATCAGTGTATATGTATGTGTGTGGTGGTTAGTATATCAACTAGTCTTAGTTTTTAAGTGTATTAAATGCTTCAAAGAAAACATAAATTATTTTCTTTTTGATCACATCTGAATTTCCAGTCATTTTCTATGGGCTTATGTGAAAAGATAACTTTCTTGCAACCGTATGACATTGTTTTCTTTTGTTGTTTTTTTTTGGGGGGGGGTGGCCAGTGCAACGAGCATCTTGGGGCACTAAACACCTCAGGTTTCTTCCAAAACGGTATGGGAAAAAAAAATCTATGCTTAGAGAAACTAATAGTGAGAAAAGTGTGTTTGCTGGATGGTATATTAAACACTTTGAAACAGAACAGACTTTAACCAGTGACTTAAATGCATGCTTTACATCTAACACAACTTTTATTTCCTCAACTAAATTGTATTATCACCAATTAAGAAAAAATCAGCAAAATTAACTCTATAAAATATATATTAGATTACTGTGAATGACTTGTTTTATTTGTGGGGTGGATTTAGAGTACTGTGAATGACTTGTTTTATTTGTGGGGTGGATTTAGAGTACTGTGAATGACTTGTTTTATTTGTGGGGTGGATTTAGAGTACTATGAATGACTTGTTTTATTTGTGGGGTGGATTTAGAGTTATGTGGGGTGGATTTAGAGTACTGTCAATGACTTGTTTTATTTGTGGGGTGGATTTAGAGTACTGTGAATGACTTGTTTTATTTGTGGGATGGATTTAGAGTACTATGAATGACTTGTTTTATTTGTGGGGTGGATTTAGAGTACTGTGAATGACTTGTTTTATTTGTGGGGTGCCAGTCTATATTTATTTTGTTCTCTATTCAAAACTTGAATGAAGACAAACCACAAACTTGAATGAAGACAAACAATAATCCTTCTGTGAATTTCTATTATAAACTATTTAGAAGATTTATTGTTGTGACTGACTGGTATCCTTGACTACATTACTTTGCTGTAAATAATCTTCCGATAAAACACAAAACTAAATCATTCTAACAATTTGTCTGGCTATATTTTTTGCCTTTTTATTTAAAAATTAAAATAGAGAACAAAATAAATATATACTGGCATGATAGTTCTTTACATCTTCCTGGAAATAAATCTAAATTATGGGGAAAATATTGTCTGACTTACTGATATCTTGTTATAGTTAGTAGGTGTGATATCCACTTACAGTTAAATGATGTACTAGGCTGAAAAGAAAGTAAATGATGAACTAGACTGAAAAGAAAGTAAATTTTATCACAGAATTTAAAATTTTTGACAAAAGCAGAAAAACTGATGGAAGAGTGTTAGTGTTGTTTAAACCATAATTTAGATTTATTTCCAGGAAGATGTAAAGAACTATCATGTACCGTTATTGTTGACTTGGCATTTAGAAATGTTGGCAACTAAATATTCAAATAGAAATTCTGTAAAGTAAATCTTAATGACCTCCTGTTCAGTTTCTTCAAATTCTAAGAGTTCATGGGTCTGCAGACTCCTGCGTTCATGTATATTTTGGTAAAAAGAATGTTTGCAAACAATGCTATGTGCCTTTCATGTCTTACAATTTGTGTAGTTGTGCAGCATTCTAAACCTTCCCAGCTTGACCTTGACTCCACAACAACACAATAAGGTTTTCTCATCTAGCACTGTCACACCAGGGAATCTCATCTTTACCTCTGCAATGAAAAAAAAAAAAGAAAGAATACCTATGGCAGCCAACTAGATTGTGTTATTACAAGTTTTACATTATTGGGAGGTGCCCTGAGTGACAGAGTTGTCTAAAGACTAGATTGTGTTATTACAAGTTTTACATTATTGGGAGGGGCATTGAGTGACAGAGTTGTCTAAAGCGCTCTGTTAAGGATCATTGCTGTTTAGGTGGGTTCAAGTCTCTGATTCGGCAATTGTGGGTATGTGAGAAACCTTGCCAGTAGCTTCTTGTGGGTCGGTGGTTCTTTTGGGGGTGTTCCCAGGTTCTTCCTCCACCATTAATACTGGTCACCATGTATATCATGTGCTGAAAAATGGTTTTAAACCCTACAACAACAACATTATTGGGAAAATTGGAAAACATGTAGTGGTAGTAGTAGTACGAGGAGGAGGAAGGTTGTAGTGACACATCAGCACAATGCAGGCTGGTGTGCCACTTATGAGCATAAAGTTCTGAAAATGTCTTACAAATTATTATAAAAAGACTTCTAGCATGATAAAGCCTGCTAAATAAACATGAACTACTAAATGAAAAAAATTAAAAGGTAAAAATGTTAGAATATGCAAAGTTCTATACTTAAAAAAGGATAAAGGTAAAATATATAAAATTATTAAAACATACAATGTCTTTTTATAAATTTCATTCACTTAAAAGATTCAAGATTTCTCTGTCAGTACATAATCATCAAAATTCTTCATTGAAAAAATTCTATCTCACTGTTGGCCCTCAGCAAGAACATGCTGCACTGTCAGTGGACAATAACAGATTATGCACTTCCAGTAGTCAGGTATGCATGTCTGATAAATAATTGGCACAATATGACTTCATCTCAAAGATTTATTCTATACAAGGGATGCCACTCTACCAATGATGAGTTTGATGTTGGAGTGGGTCATTGTGGAGTTTTCATACTCCATATTTTTTGTGAAAAGAAAAAGAATCTGAACCAATTTTATGGATGCTATCAGTAATTGAGATTTACCAATCATACTTGCTTTAATTGTTGTACTAAAGTTTGATTCATGCAGGGTAGGTGTCATCATTTAAGCATGATATACAAAACGATGTATACATCTAACCTCAATCCTTTTCTTTGTAAAGGCAGAATTTGCTTTCTTTCTGATTTTAACCCCTTAGCTTGTAATTGCAGTGCTCACATTGTTTTCCCCAGAGGACAATCCTTTGTTCCAAATTTGAAACCATATCAAGTTCTATACTCAGCTAAATGTGGCAGCATATTCAACTCCCTTTGATCACAAAGTACAATTGATTTCTATTCAATTTCAGTGATCATTTAACAGACTGTGTTATCAAAGTGACTCCAAACTATTGTTACTGTTTTGTTAGTTACTGGGTATCTTGACACTTGCTAAACTCCAGTCGTCTACCAAACAAAACATAATAATAATAATAATAATAATAATAATAATAATAATAATAATAATAATAATAATAATGAGGAGTTTGTATAGCACCTACTCTTTAGAAGGCATAAGCACTTTACAACATCTATAAAGATATGACTATCAAAACCAAAGGAATTCTGAGTGGCTGAGTTGTCTAAAGTGCTCTCTGTTATGGGTAACTGCCATCTCACCTCTGTCTGCATGGATTCAAGTCTCAGATTTGGCAAATGTGGATATGCGAGAAAGCTTGCCAGCAGCTTCTTGTGGGTCAGTGGTTCTTTCCAAGGTTTTCCCAGGATTCTTCCTCCATCAGTAGTGTTAAACCCTACAACAACAACAACAACAACAACAAATACCATGAAATTAAAAAAACATAAAAAATGCTGAAAAACTACATAGGTAATATTAATATTGGTGATTTATGTAAGTATTAATAGTTTTACATGGGTAATATTAGTAATGGTAATTTATGTAATTAATAATAATTTTACATGTGTAGTATTAGTATTTGTGGTTTATGTAAGTAATAATAATTTTACATGGGTAGTATTAGTATTTGTGGTTTATGTAAGTAATAATAATTTTACATGGATACACAGTAATTTTAGTATTAGAGACTGATGTAAGTAATAATGATTTTGAATGGTAATATTATCATTGGAGATTTGGTGATTTATGTAAGTATTAATAACTTTACATGGGTAATATTAGTAATGGTAATTTATGTAATTAATAATAATTTTACATGGATAATATTAGTAATGGTAATTTATGTAAGTAATAATAATTTTACATGGATAATATTAGTAATGGTAACTTATGTAAGTAATAATAATTTTTACATGGGTAATATTAGTAATGGTAATTTATGTAAGTATTAATAATTTTACATGGGTAATATTAGTAATGGTAATTTATGTAAGTATTAATAATTTTACATGGGTAATATTAGTAATGGTAATTTATGTAAGTAATAATAATTTTACATGGGTAATATTAGTAATGGTAATTTATGTAAGTAATAATAATTTTTACATGGGTAATATTAGTAATGGTAATTTATGTAATTAACAATAATTTTACATGGGTAGTATTAGTAATGGTGATTTCTCAAAGTAATAATAATTTTTACATGGGTAATATTAGTAATGGTAATTTATGTAAGTATTAATAATTTTACATGGGTAAT
Source organism: Unio pictorum (assembly GCA_030141615.1). Classification (NCBI taxonomy): domain Eukaryota; kingdom Metazoa; phylum Mollusca; class Bivalvia; order Unionida; family Unionidae; genus Unio; species Unio pictorum. The sequence goes on from JARLTB010000079.1 coordinate 760,741, forward strand.
ATAAATATTGGTAATTTATGTAAGTAATAATAATTTTACATGGATAATATTAGTAATGGTAATTTATGTAAGTAATAATAATTTTACATGGATAATATTAGTAATGGTAACTTATGTAAGTAATAATAATTTTACATGGATAATATTAGTAATGGTAATTTATGTAAGTATTAATAATTTTTACATGGATAATATTAGTAATGGTAATTTATGTAAGTATTAATAATTTTACATGGATAATATTAGTAATGGTAATTTATGTAAGTAATAATAATTTTTACATGGGTAATATTAGTAATGGTAATTTATGTAATTAACAATAATTTTACATGGGTAGTATTAGTAATGGTGATTTCTCAAAGTAATAATAATTTTTACATGGGTAATATTAGTAATGGTAATTTATGTAAGTATTAATAATTTTACATGGGTAATATAAATATTGGTAATTTATGTAAGTAATAATAATTTTACATGGATAATATTAGTAATGGTAATTTATGTAAGTAATAATAATTTTACATGGATAATATTAGTAATGGTAACTTATGTAAGTAATAATAATTTTACATGGATAATATTAGTAATGGTAATTTATGTAAGTATTAATAATTTTTACATGGATAATATTAGTAATGGTAATTTATGTAAGTATTAATAATTTTACATGGATAATATTAGTAATGGTAATTTATGTAAGTAATAATAATTTTACATGGGTAATATTAGTAATGGTAATTTATGTAAGTAATAATAATTTTACATGGGTAATATTAGTAATGGTAATTTATGTAAGTAATAATAATTTTACATGGATAATATTAGTAATGGTAATTTATGTAAGTAATAATAATTTTACATGGATAATATTAGTAATGGTAATTTATGTAAGTATTAATAATTTTACATGGATAATATTATTAATGGTAATTTATGTAAGTAATAATAATTTTTACATGGATAATATTAGTAATGGTAATTTATGTAAGTAATAATAAATTTACAAGGGTAATATTAGTAATGGTAATTTATGTAAGTATTAATAATTTTACATGGGTAATATTAGTAATGGTAATTTATGTAATTAATAATAATTTTACATGGGTAGTATTAGTAATGGTGATTTCTCAAAGTAATAATAATTTTACTCGGGTAATATTAGTAATATTGACTTATGTAAGTAATAATGATTTGACATGAGCAATATTGGCATCAAAGATTTATGTACACTAATTACTAATGATTTAAAATGAGTAATAAATATACTGAGATTTATGTAAGTCACACTTTTGTGACATGAATTATATTGGTATCTGAGAATTATGTAAGTAACACTTTTGTGACATGAATTATATTGGTATCTGAGAATTATGTAAGTAACACTTTTTTGACATGAATTATATTGATATCTGAGAATTATGACATGAATTATATTGGTATCTGAGAATTATGTAAATAACACTTTTGTGACATGAATTATACTGGTATCTGAGAATTATGTAAATAACACTTTTTTGACATGAATTATATTGGTATCTGAGAATTATGTAAAAAACACTTTTTTGACATGAATTATATTGGTATCTGAGATTTATGTAAGTGACACTTTTTTGACATGAATTATATTGGTATCTGAGAATTATGACATGAATTATATTGGTATCTGAGAATTATGTAAGTGACACTTTTTTGACATGAATTATATTGGTATCTGAGAATTATGACATGAATTATATTGGTATCTGAGAATTATGTAAGTGACACTTTTTTGACATGAATTATATTGGTATCTGAGAATTATGACATGAATTATATTGGTATCTGAGAATTATGTAAGTGACACTTTTTTGACATGAATTATATTGGTATCTGAGAATTAAGTAAGTAACACTTTTTTGACATGAATTATATTGATATCTGAGAATTATGACATGAATTATATTGGTATCTGAGAATTATGTAAGTGACACTTTTTTGACATGAATTATATTGATATCTGATAATTATGACATGAATTATATTGGTATCTGAGAATTATGTAAGTGACACTTTTTTGACATGAATTATATTGATATCTGAGAATTATGACATGAATTATATTGGTATCTGAGAATTATGTAAGTGACACTTTTTTGACATGAATTATATTGGTATCTGAGAATTATGACATGAATTATATTGGTATCTGAGAATTATGTAAGTGACACTTTTTTGACATGAATTATATTGGTATCTGAGAATTATGTAAGTGACAGCAACTGTGCTAGTTTTAAATGAAACTTACACAATGACTTGAACAAGTTTCATAATTTTCATCTGAACTGAGCTCAAATGAAAAAAATCTATTTATTGCATGAAAACGCATGTTTTATCTCTCAATAAATCTAGAATTAAATTATTTTAGCCTTAGATTCAAGCTGGGTTTGCTAATGATACACCAGTATTTACTGTGATAAGACAGTATGATCCACTGACCTAGAATGATGTCACACATTCTATTTCCCCATGCATAAACACATGCATAAAGCAATTGGAAGGGCCCGGAGTCCGTTACAGATCACTGCCATCTCACCTCTGTCTGCGTGGGTTCAAGTCTAAGATTCAGCTAATGTAGTTATGTGAGAAAGCTTGCCAGTAGCTTCTCGTGGGTCGGTGGTTCTTTCTGAGGGTTTTCCGTGGGTTCTTCCTCCACCAATAATACTGGCCACCATGTATAGCCTATATTGTGCTGAAAAATGGCATTAAACCATAAAAACAAAACAAAAAACAAGCAATTGGAATATTAATCATATTGAGGGCTAATGTGATATAAATTTACAAGAATCAGATAAAATTCCAGAGATTCTGATATTTATGATTTTTTGTCCTGTCACAAAACACACTGCCCTAAAAATCTTTATAATTTTATTTCAATTATGACACAAAAGAATTTAATATGAACATCTGAAACATTACTTGAGGAATTATCACGATTTAATATTGGAAACATTTTTCTACTATTCTTTGAGGTATGATTATCCAAGGGAGATAAATATTATCAGTTAAATAATTTACATCATCTGAGTTGCTTTTAATGATATATGAAACTGACCGAAAAAGCTTGTTTGTTACTTAATTTCCTATAATAGGTATGTTATACTATATCCATACTGGATTTTTAAACTTTGATCAAATTAACACCATTTACATTTTATTTTACACTAAACTACATGTAACATCCTTATGGTTAGACTCCCCAGGTAAGAAAGTCATAACCTCTTAGTCATATTAAAAGAACGTAAATCTGGATCAAAGCAATTTGAATCCTAATGGCTTGGAGGGTTTGGATAATATAGTACATTATTGGGTTTTTTAAAAAAATCATTGTCACTGGCATATACCAATCTCCCTCTAAATACATTACTGTATATAAGTCATTCTTCTATTTATTTCTTAATATGGAACTGAAAGAAGAAAACCCCAAAGATGTTTTGAGAAAACATCTATAAGCATTTTTTCAAAAACTGAAATGCTTCTGTAATCACAGAATCAGTCAGATTCTAACGAAGGTGGTTTATAATGAGTTATGTCCCTTACATAGCTCTTTTGGCTCTTCAAGGCCAAAAGGTCAACAGAAGCAAATATAACAAGTACCTTACTATTAGAAACAAAAACTATTCTTGGCAACAGAAAGTAGACAACAGCATATCATAGATTTTTTAAGGAAATGAAATCTCTCCAAGTTAAAAGCTGAAAAATGGGTGGTTTCCTAAATGGATAAAATAAAAAAAGAATCGTTAACGAAATGAGATCTAAATGGAGTATTATTTGTGTTATCATCATCAATATCAATGTTGCATGCATTGTGTTGAATGAAATGCACTAAGACAAGAAGCAGGCCAGGCTTGCATGTTGACCCCATACTCAAAGCATTGCTTTAAAACATGTGACCTTGACCTCCAGGTCAAAGGGTGGGTGAGTGTCAATTTGTCTTTGCTTCCTAATTAAACATTCAAGGAATGAAGAGAATCCTTATGCAGTTTAGGAAATATATGCAAATAATAAAAATCTCCAACCAAAATCTTTACAAACTGCTTACATTGCCACAGGTGGAAACGTTACTACCATGTTTTGCTTTCACGCAAATGTTGGACTGACAATAACATATATCATAATTATTATTTAATGAATTTATGTTTTAAAAGAAGGAATAATTTTGCAAATGCTTAAAAAGCTAAGGACTTTGGTCTTTGTAGCTGCTTCATAAAGATTACATTCTCTGACATTAATACATGCTCATTTGTTTTTCAGAAGAAATTAATTGTTAGTACTGTTAACATACTTTCTGTAAATTTCAGCAACTTGTACATTCGATGCTCTGGTGTTTCAAAACTCTGTTTCCTTCGTTTTTGCTTGATATTAACAAATTTTCCACCTCTGATGGGAATGGTCTTTCTTTCATGCCATCTCTGTAAAGTTGGCTCTGCAAGTGGAGAAAAGAAAAACAAATTGCATTTTAGATTTGTTAACAGATGTATCTCCCTATGCCAAACAGATTCATCCCCCTGCATGCATCCAAAAGTTGATAGGGTCAATGTTGAACTATCTATCTGGATAACCTTTTTATTTAGGTGCCAATATACAAAATAAAAACCGTAAATATTATACTTAAAAGAATCTTTCCATTCTTGTAAATCATTTTTAAAATTCTACTGGTTACTCTTGGAGAAAATTTGATACATGACATTATATATATATATATATATATATATATATATATATATATATATATATATATATATATATATATATATATATATATGTGCTTACTTTTAAATGCATACAGAGCTTTGGGAGAGCCCTACATAAAGGAAACCTGTGTGTTAGGGACTAGACTGATCAACCTTTTGCCTGCCATTTACTCCTTCTGTATATTGTTGATCTCTATAGGGAACACACGTGGGACCATGATAATTTTGTCCTTTATGGCAAATGCACTTTTTAAAATATGAAAGGGAGCTCATAAATATACTTTGAGAACAGGTATCCTGTAAGAGGAAACATTCACCCAGTCATGCTTCACTGAAGTTGAAGCAGTATTATTATATGTTACGGTGGTCTTTGTACCATATCCAGCCTGTTTTCTCTGAGTCATCTCCCTTTTAAATCAAATCTAATGAAGGCTTGTTTGATGGTAACTAAGGTAAAACCAAGTTTTAAAAACCAGATTTTTTGTTTTAGCAACTGGCTTTATCAGATCTGGTGTAGTTTTGATTTGGTGCGTTAGGGCACATCAGAACAAGAGAAAAGTGCCTTGTCTAACCACAGTAATCAACCTGAGTTGATGTGATGGTAGGATTTGAACCTAAACCGTTTGAGTTTATCATGCTACACAACCCAAACCCTTTGAGTTCATCATGCTACACAACCCAAACCCTCTTAGTTCATCATGCTACACAAACCAAACCCTTTGAGTTCATCATGCTACACAACCCAAACCCTTGGAGTTCATCATGCTACACAACCCAAACCCTTTGAGTTCATCATGCTACACAATACACCTGTACTTTTCCTGTATCTAGTTGTCACCTCTTATAACATATGGCCTCTTCTACATCCTGAGGACATACCAAATATGAAACCAGAAAATCATAACAATTGATTTGATAATAGTTTCCTTATACTGATAGTGAATGATACACAAAATGTCTGCCCTCTCTTGACAAGTGCTCATGTATGTACTACAACCTATGGTTGACTTGATTTTTGACCAATGGGTACTACTGACCTACAATCCTTAGCTAAAGTTATAAAACTTTATTTTCTTATCATATTTATCAGGACTTGAAACTTTAAAATACGCCATAAACAAACTTTGGTCAAAGAACTCTTGAACGGATGTTATTGTGCAAAACCCTTTGCATCAAAATAATCCTTAAGTTATAACATTTTGAAATGCATAACATGACTCTTTTTCTAAACTTATGTAAAAGTTATCCACAAGCTTATCTCAAGGTATGTGGTCTAGAAGTAAAATTACAACAAAACAAATCTTCTTTCAATCATAGTGACCTTGACCTTTGATCTTTTTGACTGTAACTTAGCAGGCTTTTTTTATTCCAAAGGAATCCCCAAAAAATCATACACACACTTTGGTGAAGGTACTCAGTACATATTTTCATTCAGTAATCTTGACCTTTGACATTTTGCTCTTGTATCAGAAAGCTTCTTCCTTTTACCAACTACATACCTTCAACAGTCTGGTCCAGATTTGTGATGTAGAACTAAAGTTTTTGTGCATAAACCATAAACCAGTCATCTTTTGATTCCAAAATCAATAGGTTTCTTCCAGTCATCTTTTGATTCCAAAATCAATAGGTTTCTTCCAGTTATTTTTTGATTCCAAAATCAATAGGTTGCTTCCAGTCATCTTTTGATTCCAAAATCAATAGGTTTCTTCCAGTTATTTTTTGATTCCAAAATCAATAGGTTGCTTCCAGTCATCTTTTGATTCCAAAATCAATAGGTTTCTTCCTTACAATGAGTTCAAGCCATCCACAAAGTTTGGTCTAGGCTTCTGATGTTGAATTAATATTTCTGTGCAGAAACAATTTTTCTATTTTCAGTCAGTGATTGATCTTTACTTTTAACCTTTGCCATTCAAAAATCAGTAGGGTAATTCCTTACACCAAATTAAAGCCACCATTAAGTCTGGTGATAGAGAACTAATGTGACTGTACAAAAGAAGAAGTTTTTATTCATTCAGTCACCGATATTGACCTTTTGACCCCCAAAATCTAAAAGGATTTTTCTGACTCAAAATGAAATCCACCCAAAAAATCTGATCCAGGTTTGTTCTTTGAAACTAATGCTATTTTTCATTTGTCATCCAAATTAACCCTGACCTTTAACCTTCTAACACCAAAATGAATAGGCTTCTACCTTTGCCTAATTGCAAGCCATCAACAAATTTTGCCAAAGGCAGATAGTGTAAGACTACAGTTATTGTGCAGAAAAACACAAACAAAACAAATATGTGAACGTATCTGCAGATATTGTAGCTGCTGATTATCATGAAATTGACCCAAAATTCATAAAAAATCTTACAGCATTCTTCAAAATATAACATTCGTAAAAATGTTACAAAATTCATCAAAATATTATTAATAGAACAGCTATTGTATCCAGTGCATGATCAGAACCTTAATCTCTATGGATCTCACTCATTACCAAACTCGTCAAGATGATACAGATTATATTCTGACTGCTTTGGCAGAGTGTCTGCATTGGATGCAGGAGGTTGTGGGTTTGATCACTGACCAAGTCATAGCAAAGACTTATAAAAATGGTACTGGCAGCTGCCTTGCTTGATGCTGAAGAGGTTAGTGTTCTGACTGGTTGGCCTGGTGTCAGGATAATGTGACTGGGTGCTCACATTGAAGAGGTTAGTGTTCGGACTGGTTGGCCTGGTGTCAGGATAATGTAACTGGGTGCTCACATTGAAGAGGTTAGTGTTCGGACTGGTTGGCCTGGTGTCAGGATAATGTGACTGGGTGCTCACATTGAAGAGGTTAGTGTTCGGACTGGTTGGCTTGGTGTCAGGATAATGTGACTGGGTGCTCACATTGAAGAGGTTAGTGTTCTGACTGGTTGGCCTGGTGTCAGGATAATGTGACTGGATGCTCACATTGAAGAGGTTAGTGTTCGTACTGGTTGGCCTGGTGTCAGGATAATGTGACTGGGTGCTCACATTGAAGAAGTTAGTGTTCGGACTGGTTGGCCTGGTGTCAGGATAATGTGACTGGGTGCTCACATTGAAGAAGTTAGTGTTCGGACTGGTTGGCCTGGTGTCAGGATAATGTGACTGGGTGCTCACATTGAAGAGGTTAGTGTTCGGACTGGTTGGCCTGGTGTCAGGATAATGTGACTGGGTGCTCACATTGAAGAGGTTAGTGTTCGGACTGGTTGGCCTGGTGTCAGGATAATGTGACTGGGTGCTCACATTGAAGAGGTTAGTGTTCGGACTGGTTGGCCTGGTGTCAGGATAATGTGACTGGGTGCTCACATTGAAGAGGTAAGTGTTCGGACTGGTTGGCCTGGTGTCAGGATAATGTGACTGGGTGGAACATGATGATACATAGATATGGCATGATGCCACAATGCTAAATATCTCTATAAACTGCCCCACTGCAGACATTTGTAATGATCTGACTTGAAATTGTTACAGCTAAGTTAATAATACACATCACTCCATATCAAAATCGGGTCCTAAATATTGGTTTTAGTAGGTAAAAAGCAATCGCTGTTAGATGACAGGGCTATACCAGGTTAGGGTTAGGGTTACCATCAGCTCACTTAGCCTCATGACCAAGTTAAAGACGAATGGAGGAAGATCTATTGCTGTTTTATAAAAAATCACTGTCATCAGTTTTGTAAATTAAAGCAAAACAAATAATCAGTAGACTACTTTTGTACAAACTCTATGTGATCTTCACCTCAAACTTACCAGGATAACTTGACTGCGGTTTATAGACGGGATCAAATTTTGAACTGGAGCTTTCCATGACAACATCCTCATCTGATGAATACTGCACTACGTCATTCTGTAAGTTGATAGGTCATAGGTCAAAAGACTCATAAAATGTTATTCACAGAATATATCTCTTCCATTTCTATTTTAAGTCCTTGAAATTTTTTTGGGCAGAAATGTGATTATCTCTATGAAGAACTAACCAATGAGGTATCATAAATGCTGTGCCAAGTTCATTGCCTTGCTAAAGCTTCAAGGGGGAGGGGAATCAAAGGGGGACAACCAAATGACAGACTGAGAACTAAAACTACTGTTTAGCAATTTATAAGATCTTTTTGCAAACCATTACCTTTGCTACATATTCACTCACTTTTTATTATTTGTGTCAATGTGATGAGACAATCACGATTTGATGCATAATTAAGTTTTACCTTGAAATATATGTCTTGCCTGATTTCACCTAACAGTTGGAATTTTCTTCTTCAAACTGAGAATTCTTTGATGTCTTGGATTCTTGGAACTAAAGTTTTTCACTGAACATTAAGCAGCTATTAAGGATAAAAAATTGTAAATTTAAAAAGACTTCAAGTATTTAAAAATATTTAATTTAATTATTATTATTTAATTTAATTTAAAAAGACTTAAAGTATTTAAAAGATTTAATTTAATTATTATTATTTAATTTAATTTAAAAAGACTTAAAGTATTTAAAAAGATTTAATTTAATTATTATTATTTAATTTCATTTAAAAAGACTTCAAGTTTTTAAAAAGATTTAATTTAATTATTATTATTTAATTTAATTTAAAAAGACTTCAAGTATTTAAAAAGATTTAGTTTAATTATTATTATTTAATTTAATTTAAAAAGACCAAGATTTTAAAAAGATTTAATTTAATAATTATTATTTAATTTAAAAAGACTTCAAGGGTATCAACCCATTTTTTGAGAATAAAAGGCAATTCTAAGATACAAATAGAGATTCCTCAATCACTGTATTAAATCTTCCTCTCACAGTTAAAATTTGAGTATTGTCTGAAATATCATTAGCAAGATAACACAGAATCTGAATTTGAGTATTGTCTGAAATATCATTAGCAAGATAACACAGAATCTGAATTTGAGTATTGTCTGAAATATCATTAGCAAGATAACACAGAATCTGAATTTGAGCAATGTCTGAAATATTAGCAAAATAACACAGAATCTGAGTTTGAGTATTGTCTGAAATATCATTAGCAAGATAACACAGAATCTGAATTTGAGCATTGTCTGAAATATCATTAGCAAAATAACACAGAATGTGAATTTGAGTATTGTCTGAAATATCGTTAGCAAGATAACACAGAATCTGAATTTGAGTATTGTCTGAAATATCATTAGCAAGATAACAAAGAATCTGAATTTGAGCATTGTCTGAAATATCATTAGCAAAATAACACAGAATGTGAATTTGAGTATTGTCTGAAATATCGTTAGCAAGATAACACAGAATCTGACTTTGAGTATTGTCTGAAATATCATTAGCAAGATAACAAAGAATCTGAATTTGAGCATTGTCTGAAATATCATTAGCAAAATAACACAGAATCTGAATTTGAGTATTGTCTGAAATATCATTAGCAAGATAACACAGAATCTGAATTTGAGCATTGTCTATATCATTAGCAAAATAACATAGAATCTGAATTTGAGTATTGTCTGAAATATCGTTAGCAAGATAACACAGAATCTGAATTTGAGTATTGTCTGAAATATCATTAGCAAGATAACAAAGAATCTGAATTTGAGCATTGTCTGAAATATCATTAGCAAAATAACACAGAATCTGAATTTGAGTATTGTCTGAAATATCATTAGCAAAATAACACAGAATCTGAATTTGAGCATTGTCTGAAATATCATTAGCAAAATAACACAGAATCTGAATTTGAGTATTGTCTGAAATATCGTTAGCAAGATAACACAGAATTTGAATTTGAGGAAAATGAGAAATTTAGTGAAACTGGAACTCTTTAAATATACTGTTTGAAACTACCGTCATTATCCTTTCGATAGCATACAACATTCATAGGGGTTGGGTCGGGTGATAAATATACAGATGCTCTGTGAAAACAAAGGACAACTGAATGCTAGTTGACCATGTCATTGCTCATATAGATCTGTGTTATTGATCTACGGACAGCTGAATGCTAGTTGACCATGTCATTGCTCATATAGATCTGTGTTATTGATCTATGGACAGCTGAATGCTAGTTGACCATGTCATTGCTCATATAGATCTGTGTTATTGATCTATGGACAGCTGAATGCTAGTTGACCATGTCATTGCTCATATAGATCTGTGTTATTGATCTATGGACAGCTGAATGCTAGTTGACCATGTCATTGCTCATATAGATCTGTGTTATTGATCTATGGACAGCTGAATGCTAGTTGACCATGTCATTGCTCATATAGATCTGTGTTATTGATCTATGGACAGCTGAATGCTAGTTGACCATGTCATTGCTCATATAGATCTGTGTTATTGATCTATGGACAGCTGAATGCTAGCTGACCATGTCATTGCTCATATAGATCTGTGTTATTGATCTATGGACAGCTGAATGCTAGTTGACCATGTCATTGCTCATATAGATCTGTGTTATTGATCTATGGACAGCTGAATGCTAGTTGACCATGTCATTGCTCATATAGATCTGTGTTATTGATCTATGGACAGCTGAATGCTAGTTGACCATGTCATTGCTCATATAGATCTGTGTTATTGATCTATGGACAGCTGAATGCTAGTTGACCATGTCATTGCTCATATAGATCTGTGTTATTGATCTATGGACAGCTGAATGCTAGCTGACCATGTCATTGCTCATATAAATCTGTGTTATTGATCTATGGACAGCTGAATGCTAGTTGACCATGTCATTGCTCATATAGATCTGTGTTATTGATCTATGGACAGCTGAATGCTAGTTGACCATGTCATTGCTCATATAGATCTGTGTTATTGATCTATGGACAGCTGAATGCTAGTTGACCATGTCATTGCTCATATAGATCTGTGTTATTGATCTATGGACAGCTGAATGCTAGCTGACCGTGTCATTGCTCATATAGATCTGTGTTATTGATCTATGGACAGCTGAATGCTAGTTGACCGTGTCATTGCTCATATAGATCTGTGTTATTGATCTATGGACAGCTGAATGCTAGTTGACCGTGTCATTGCTCATATAGATCTGTGTTATTGAACTATGGACAGCTGAATGCTAGCTGACCATGTCTTTGCTCATATAGATCTGTGTTATTGATCTATGGACAGCTGAATGCTAGTTGACCATGTCATTGCTCATATAGATCTGTGTTATTGATCTATGGACAGCTGAATGCTAGCTGACCATGTCATTGCTCATATAAATCTGTGTTATTGATCTATGGACAGCTGAATGCTAGTTGACCATGTCATTGCTCATATAGATCTGTGTTATTGATCTATGGACAGCTGAATGCTAGCTGACCATGTCATTGCTCATATAGATCTGTGTTATTGATCTATGGACAGCTGAATGCTAGTTGACCATGTCATTGCTCATATAGATCTGTATTATTGATCATAAACTAAACTGTGCTTTATCTACTTGCTGCTAAATTTAGCAATTATCTTTAAAAAGTGCTATTGCTGCTAAATTTAGCAATTATCTTCAAAAAGTGTTATTGCTGCTAAATTTAGCAATTATCTTTAAAAAGTGCTATTGCATGAAATAATTTTTGGTATTAATCTGGCTAGAAGTTTGGCAAGCTCTATGATTATATTATACAAATCATATGGCGAATAACAGTCCTTTCTAGTGCCATGAATCCAGCAAGGGATCACATGCATTAGGGATTGATGAAAATAAATGCAAAAACAATCCACCTACTCACTTCCTAATCCAACTTGTGGATCTTGTCCTAAAACTCAGTAGCTTTGAATTTAACAAAGAAAACTTTCTCCAAATCAAATGGAACAGCAATGGGTACAAAAATGGCCCATTCATACGATACTTTTATGGGAAACCTGTCAGGGTCAACTTTTAGCGTAGGTGCAACTAGCACCATACCAGTGGATATGCATCATCGATGATATAGAAATAAATTGGCAACATGGACAAGAAAATCTGGAAGCTTTTATATCAAAGGCAAACAACTTTCACCCTTCAATAAAATTCACTGCAGAAGTGTCCAACACAAACCACATTTTCCTGGACACAACATTCAGACTGGTAGAAAACTTATAGACATCTACTCAAACCAACCGACAAACACCAGTATCTCATCCCAACCAGCTGTCATCCAAAACACTGCATTCGGAACATCCTATATTGCCAGGCACTGAGGATACGCAGAATTTGCTCAGATGATGAAACAGTCCTAAAAAGGTCTGAAGAATTATCAAAATATTTAATTAGGCAAGGCTATGACAGACTTCAGAACAGAGGCAATACAAAGGGCGAGATCAAATCATAATGACCTACTAGAATATGGAGAGAAGGAATCATGTGACGCACTAAAGTTAATCCTCCCGAACAAATCTGTAGTAGCCTACCGAAGACCAAAAATCTTCAAAGATATTGTAATCAGGGCTAAGTTAACGCGAATCACTACTATAGACCATCCCTGTGGTGATAAATGGCTTAAACCCTGTCAAAACATGATACAGACCAGGACATTTTCTTGCAGTGACTAGAGAAAAAGAACATACATGGTCCAAACGAAATGTGCAAAACAGAGAATGTAATTTATCTGATCGTATGTACGATCTGTAGCCTTCAGCGTTCTGGAGAAACTGAAAATTTGTGCTTACATAAATGTACAAAAAATAACATACTGTTATAGGTCATCAATTTCTAGGTCAATATAAAAAAATGTCATCATCCACATTACGGTTTAAGGTTTTATTCCAGTAGTTAGTCATGTAAAATTTAACAAACACAACTCATTAAGATTCAACTGTGCTTGGGCTAGTTAGATACTAGCTTTTCAATGTTTGTTGTCAGTTTACTGCATTTATATATAACTGGGTGGGCAGACTGGGCCCATTAGCTTTGGTGGTTAACCAGTTTAAGAGAAGGAAAAGTTTCATTCATGCTGTTTGTCTAGGAAAAGGAAACTGATTTCAAAGCTCTGCTGCCTTGTGGATATCTTCGGGACAAGGAAAGGCTACGCCCACACCCTCATGTTTTCAGAAGACCAAAAGGATCGGTTCTATGGGCAGCTGGATGAACAGATCAAAGGATGCCCAAAAGATGAGCAACTATTCCTCCTCTGTGACTTTAATGCCAGAGTAGGTGCGGACCACGGGTCATGGTCTACCACGAGTCATGGTCTACCACGAGTCATGGTCGAGACCACGAGTCATGGTCTACTTGCCTCAGACATTATGGAACTGGAAAGACCAACAAAAATGGTCAGAGACTTCTGGAGCTGTGCACCTACCATGACCTGTGCTTTGCAAACACCTTTTCACGTGTAAGCCACAACACAAAGTGTCATGAAAACCCCCGGTTTAATCACTGGCACGAGCTCGACTTGGTCATCACTAGGTGCTCTGCCCTGGACAGTGGCCTCTTCACCAGAAGCTGCCATAGTGCAGGCTGCAACTTTGACCATGTCCTAATGATCAGAAGGGTATGCCTACAGCCATACACATTTCACTGCTCCAAGCCAAAAGGTCACTCTCACGTGAACACTGCACAGATGTCGGTCCACTCCAGGGTGGCAGAGTATGTGTCAGCCTTGGACCAGGCTCTCCAGGATCTGCCAGACCATGATGCCACAGCCAAGTGGAATGCCATGAAGGGTGCCATCTACAGCATAGCCATGTCCACCACATTTGGCACGAATGAAAAGCCCAGTCAGGACTGGTTCAATGCACACCTTTCAAGGATGGAACCAAAAATTGAGACAAATGAAAAGCCTTCATAGCCTACAATAAATGCCCCAATGAATGGATGCTTGCTGCCCTCAAAAGTACCACCCAAAACATTGCTAGACAGTGCATCAAAAGTACCCTACAGTGAAAGGGGTCAAGCCCCTGAAATCTCTAATGGGAGTGAAGATTGTGAGCAAAAAATGGCCAGATGGTGGAGCACTACTGAGAGCTGATGTGGTCCCTAGCAACATACAAAAAATGCCCACTATGGAGGAGCTCAACAAAGTGCCCACCTTAGAGCAGCCCAGCAAAGCCCGATTCTATCAAATGTGGAAGACAAATACAAAATTCTGATGCTCATGAGCTACTCTGCTTCTGCTGGGAGGAAGGAGCATGCATGATACCACCATTATGATCCTTTACAAAAACAATCACATTAACTGTAAGAATTAAACAGAGATCTCTTTCCTGAGCATCATTGGCAGAGAGTACACCTGCATCCTCCTCAACAGGCTGCAACCGTGTTTACCCAGAATCCCAGTGTGGCTTCAGAGCAGGCAGGTTGACAACAGACATGATCTTCTCCCTCCGACAACTCCAAAAGAAGAGCAGAGAGCAAGGTCAACCACTCTACCCACTCTACATGATGTTTATCATGCTCACCTGGGCCTTCGACCTGGTTGGCAGGAAGGGCCTTTCTGAACTTCTCAGTAAGATCGGTTGCCCCCAAAAACTCTGCAGCATGATAATCTCTTTCCATGCCAAAATGAAGGGAACAGTCCCGTATGATGGATCCTCCTCAGACTCCTTCCACATCAACTGCAGCATGAAGCAGGGCTGTGTACCGCTGCCGACCCATTTCAGGATCTTATCTCTGCTCCTATCCTATGCCTTCGATCTGTCCACTGATGGCGTATATCTGAACACCAGGTCTGATGGGAGGCTGTTCAACATGGCAAGACTGCATCCAAGGACCAAAGTGAGGTTGGTATTCATCAGGGAGATGCTCTTTGTTGATGATGCAGCTCTGGTATCTAGAAACTGGGAGAATGTTTTGCTGATGCCTTCTCACCATCAGTCTAAAAAAGACAAACGTCTGCACGTGAGATGCCACCACTGACTCCTCCATCAAAATCGACAATGTCACCTTGGAAGCAGTAAACAACTTTACTTACCTGGGATCAACCATCAGCAACACTCTCTTGCTCGCTGTAGAGCTGGACAGAAGGCTGGAATGCAAACAACATCATGGCCCGACTAATGAAGAGGGTGTGGGAAAACAATGCGCTGACAAGGCACACCATGATCCAAAAGTTTACCAGGCTTGTGTTCTCAGCACCCATCTATATGAAAGTGAGACCTGGCGCACCTACATGAGGCATGAGTGCTGGATCAACTCCTTCCATATATGGTGCTTATAATGCATCCTGAAAATCAGCTGGCAAATTGAGGATCAGATGCTGCCAAGGTACATCTGGCACCAGAAGAGTCTGCCACCCCACCTCTGTTTCAAGTATTTGTGAAAGAGGGACATGAATGCATGCAGCATTTCACCCAACAGCTGAGAAGTGAGAAGTGTAGGCTGATGACTGAGGCACATGGAGACTGATGGTTTCCAAGGGCATAACAGTCAATGATGTGAGGAGTGGCCAGCTGGCAGCAGAGAAACATGAGAGAAAGAAGAGTGTAGCAACAATCTCAGCAACTCATACTACAGAGAATGTCATCACCAACTGCAATAGGGACTGACACTCATGCATTGGCCTGCACAGCCACAGCAGATGATGTCCAAACCCCATGATGACAGATGACACTCCAGGGGTGCTACTGCATGGTCTCCCAAGACAGAGCCACCAATGATTGTTGTTTTTTGTAGCGTTTAACACCATTTCACAACACAAGATTGGCTATACATGGCGGCCAGTATTAATGGTGGAGGAATAACCCTGGAAAACCTTCAGAAAGAACACCAACCAACGAGAAGCTACTGGCAGGCTTTCTCGCATACCCACATTGGCCAAATCTGAGACTCAAACCCACGCAGACAGGTGAGATGGCAGTGATCCGTAACGCAGAGTGCTTTAGATTACTTGGTCACTCGGGGCCAAAGCCGCATTTACACATACACACTATCTGAGTACTTGATTTTTACTGCCCAAATGACCTAATTTAAATTCTTGAGAAATGCAATAAGCAGTACATCAATGAATATTTACTTCACATTCTAATACTGCCAACTTTGTTTTTTCTTCCCTGTCTTCATTGCTTATATTTGATAGGTCAACTCCTTGCTGTATGCCTTGTCTATAATAATCTGCATACACATTTTTATTCAAATTAAATACTTGAATATTATATTGCAGCCAGTAAATTTTATGTTATTCATCTCAAAGTTAAATGCTCTGAATTCATGTACTTGTGTCTGAATTCATGTACTTGTGTCTGACTGAATTCATGTACTTGTGTCTGAATTCATGTACTTGTGTCTGAATTCATGTACTTGTGTCTGAATGCATGTACTTGTGTCTGAATTCATGTACTTGTGTCTGAATGCATGTACTTGTGTCTGAATTCATGTACTTGTGTCTGAATTCATGTACTTATGTCTGAATTCATGTACTTGTGTCTGAATGCATGTACTTGTGTCTGAATTCATGTACTTGTGTCTGAATTCATGTACTTGTGTCTGAATGCATGTACTTGTGGGCAAATTACATTTTGGTCAGTACTGGAATAGGTCAGTAGTCCAATTGTTTATACACAAGAATTATAAAAAATTGGCATCCCATGAAACTTATTGACATCAAAGTGTTTACTACATTTACCACTGTCGCATTCAATCAGACCTTTATTGTGGCTCAGTGACATTTCTGTCACACAAGTTTTGATGACAATAAAAGCTTACATTGAAATATTAGAATGAGGCTTTTCCCAACAAAGGGACTAGCAATTTTATTTTACTGTTATGATGATCTGACATTATTCAAATTATAAATGGTTGTCTTGCTCATCCATGAGTTCTAATGTCAATAATCAAGAGTCGCTTGGAGGGATACAAACTTTATTGACCCTGATGAATTTACACAAATCTAAGATCCGACTTTTTCATCCTTTGAAATGCAGAGTATTAAAACCATCTCTGATAGTCTTAAGCAATAAAAATATTTTCAATGGAGGGCATATTTCATGTGAGATGGGTCTATTTTCAATAAGACAAAACCCTATGTCAAGATGACCATCATGTCTGGAGACGTAGCAATAAGACAATGTCAAGATGACCATCATGTCCGGAGAAGTGGCAATAAGAAAATGTTAATATGACCAACATGTCTGGAAAAGTAGCAATAAGACAATGTCAATATGACCATCATGTCTGGAGAAGTAGCAATAAGACAATGTCAAGATGACCATCATGTCCGGAGAAGTGGCAATAAGACAATGTCAAGATTACCATCATGTCCAGAGAAGTGGCAATAAGACAATGTCAATATGACCATCATGTCTGGAGAAGTAGCAATAAGACAATGTCAAGATGACCATGTCTGCAGAAGTAGCAATAAGACAATGTCAAGATAACCATCATGTCTGGAGAAGTGGCAATAAGACAATATCAATATGACCAACATATCTGGAGAAGTAGCAATAAGACAATGTCAAGATGACCATCATGTCTGGAGAAGTAGCAATAAGAAAATGTCAAGATGACCATCATGTCTGGAGAAGTAGCAATAAGACAATGTCAAGATGACCATCATGTCTGGAGAAGTAGCAATAAGACAATGTCAAGAAGACCATCATGTCTGGAGAAGTAGCAATAAGAAAATGGCAAGATGACTATCATGTCTGGAGAAGTAGCAATAAGACAATGTCAAGATGACCATCATGTCTGGAGAAGTAGCAATAAGAAAATGTCAAGATGACCATTATGTCTGGAGAAGTGGCAATAAGACAATGTCAATATGACCATCATGTCTGGAGAAGTAGCAATAAGAAAATGTCAAGATGACCATCCTGTTTGGAGAAGTAGCAGTAAGACAATGTCAATATGACCATCATGTCTAGAGAAGTAGCAATAAGACAATGCCACGATGACCATCATGTCTGGAGAAGTAGCAATAAGACAATGTCAAGACGACCATCATGTCTGGAGAAGTAGCAATAAGAAAATGTCAAGACGACCATCATGTCTGGAGAAGTAGCAATAAGAAAATGTCAAGATGACCATCATGTCTGGAGAAGTGGCAATAAGAAAATGTCAAGATGACCATTATGTCCGGAGAAGTGGCAATAAGAAAATGGCAAGATGACCATCATGTCTGGAGAAGTAGCAATAAGACAATGTCAAGATGACCATCATGTCTGGAGAAGTAGCAATAAGAAAATGTCAAGATGACCATTATGTCTGGAGAAGTGGCAATAAGACAATGTCAATATGACCATCATGTCTGGAGAAGTAGCAATAAGAAAATGTCAAGATGACCATCCTGTTTGGAGAAGTAGCAGTAAGACAATGTCAATATGACCATCATGTCTGGAGACGTAGCAATAAGACAATGTCAAGATGACCATCATGTCCGGAGAAGTGGCAATAAGACAATGTCAAGACGACCATCATGTCTGGAGAAGTAGCAATAAGAAAATGTCAAGACGACCATCATGTCTGGAGAAGTAGCAATAAGAAAATGTCAAGATGACCATCATGTCTGGAGAAGTGGCAATAAGAAAATGTCAAGATGACCATCATGTCCGGAGAAGTGGCAATAAGAAAATGTCAAGATGACCATAATCGAGGTCATATTGGCACCAATTTTATTTATAACTGACTCATAGTAATTATTCTAGTAGTAATTATTATATTGTATTTATAACTGACTCATAGTAAGTATTCTAGTAATTATTATATTTATAACTGACTCATAGTAATTATTCTAGTAGTTATTATATTTATAACTGACTCATAGTAAGTATTCTAGTAATTATTATATTATATTTATAACTGACTCATAGTAATTATTCTAGTAATTATTATATTTTATTTATAACTGACTCATAGTAAGTATTCTAGTAATTATTATATTTATAACTGACTCATAGTAATTATTCTAGTAATTATTATATTTTATTTATAACTGACTCAGTAATTATTCTAGTAGTAATTATTATATTTTATTTATAACTGACTCATAGTAATTATTCTAGTAATTATTATATTTTATTTATAACTGACTCATAGTAATTATTCTAGTAATTATTATATTTTATTTATAACTGACTCATAGTAAGTATTCTAGTAATTATTATATTTATAACTGACTCATAGTAATTATTCTAGTAATTATTATATTTTATTTATAACTGACTCATAGTAATTATTCTGGTTAACAATACTTTCTATGTAGGTGGAAAAACAATTTTTAACATGATTGCTGTGGCAGCCATACTGATTGTCTGATCTGCACCATTTTCCTTTTGCGCCAACAAGATATCGCAAGAAGTCTTTTGGTCAAAACCCCATGTCAGCAACACCATCCATAATGGGGAGTTTGAGATACCAAGATTTTCCATATAATCACCATGGTGGCCATGTTGGAAGTCAATTCTGCATTATTTTCATTTAGAAACAACTAGAGGTCATAAAATGTCTTCATTGTCAATATGACTTTCCAATCAAGAGCAGTGGCTGTAACAAGATTTTCAAAATGGCTGATGAGATGAACATATTGGATGTCTAGGAAACACTATTTTCATTTAGGACACACAAGATCTTGGGATGAATGTATGTGTAGAGTTTCATGGAAATCCTAATCCACAGATGGATGATGGACAATAGGCCATCCCATTAGCTCTTCTAGCCTATGATCAGTAAAGCTTAAAGGCATGAAAACTGACAGCCAGGAATACAGAATGAAGTCCCATTAATTTTGCCATCTATTAGGCAACAATCTAAATATGACATATGGATGGACAGATTTACATATGAATAGACAGCATGACATGTGCATGGACATATGGATAGACATATTGACATGTGGCTATACATATGGATAGACAGACTGACATTTGGATGGATATATGGATAGACAGATTGACATGTGGCTGGACATGTGGATAGACAGACTGACATGTGGCTGGACACATGGATAGACAGACTGACATGTGGCTGGACATGTGGATAGACAGACTGACATGTGGATGGACATATGGATGGACAGAAAAAAATAATTCATATATGTTTCTTGCCCAAGTATACACCACAGTAGCCAATCTGTGTGGATCTGATGGTCATGGCTTAACCAGTCAAAAATGACAACGCAAAAGACAGCCAGTGGAAAGGATGATAACAACATGGGTTCTGAAAAATGAATTGTCCCAAATGCAACCTTTGCTCTGACGCATGACCATTGTGAATGATCTTTCAAAAATTTTGAACAAAATAACTGAAACATAAAATCTTAAAATTGATGATACCATTGGCAGAAAAGTGTTACAGTACCTACCACATACACTAAAAAAAAAAAAAAAATCAGATACAACTGTAAGCAACAGACCCTCATCTGTCATTTCATAGCACAGATACAACTGTGAGCAATAGACCCTCATCTGTCATTTCATAGCACAGATACAACTGTAAGCAATAGACCCTCATCTGTCATTTCATAACACAGATACAACCATAAGCAATAGACCCTCATCTGTCATTTCATAACATAGATACAACCATAAGCAATAGACCCTCATCTGTCATTTCATAACACAGATACAACTGTAAGCAATAGACCCTCATCTGTCATTTCATAACACAGATATAACCGTAATCAATAGACCCTCATCTTTCATTTCATAACACAGATACAACTATAAGCAATAGACCCTCATCTGTCATTTCATAACACAGATACAACTGTAAGCAACAGACCCTCATCTGTCATTTCATAACACAGAACCGTAAGCAATAGACCCTCATCTGTCATTTCATAACACAGATACAACTGTAAGCAATAGACCCTCATCTGTCATTTCATAACACAGATACAACTGTAAGCAATAGACCCTCATCTGTCATTTCATAACACAGATACAACCGTAAGCAATAGACCCTCATCTGTCATTTCATAACAATCTGGCAGATCAGAGTCTATGTTGTTTGTTCTACTCATCACTCCTAACAAACTGCACAGACCCAGATCTGTCTGCACATTGTGCAATGGCAGATCATGATATCTGCAGTCTATGGAACTTGTATACGAGTATATACCATATATCTTGCAATTGGATGGAACTTGTATATGAGTATATACCATATATCTTGCAATTGGATGGAACTTGTATACGAGTATATACCATATATCTTGCAATTGGACGGAACTTGTATACGAGTATATACCATATATCTTGCAATTGGACGGAACTTGTATACGAGTATATACCATATATCTTGCAATTGGATGGAACTTGTATACGAGTATATACCATATATCTTGCAATTGGATGGAACTTGTATATGAGTATATACCATATATCTTGCAATTGGATGGAACTTGTATACGAGTATATACCATATATCTTGCAATTGGATGGAACTTGTATACGAGTATATACCATATATCTTGCAATTGGATGGAACTTGTATATGAGTATATACCATATATCTTGCAATTGGACGGAACATGTATATGAGTATATACCATATATCTTGCAATTGGATGGAACTTGTATATGAGTATATACCATATATCTTGCAATTGGATGGAACTTGTATACGAGTATATACCATATATCTTGCAATTGGATGGAACTTGTATACGAGTATATACCATATATCTTGGAATTGGATGGAACTTGTATATGAGTATATACCATATATCTTGCAATGTATACCAAGGTAAGACAAAAACCTGTAATACTGTATCCATTTTTTAGCATTATTCAGAGCATCTGGTACAAACTTAAGGGAAATTTGACATGTATCCTAGGTAACAGTCCCCTGGAAAACTTTCTCATATAAATGACAAAAATATTTATATCTTTTTTTTTCATCATCAAGGAAAGAACAAATAACAAAATAGCTTTTCACATGGAGACTTTTATTTCTACTTAATAAAAACACAGATTTGTAACTCTGTAACAACATTGCTTTTTTACAACAGATACAAAAATCTTTTGTGTGCTAAATTATTAGTACTTGTTGGTATCCAATTTTACTGCAATAGATGCTAAATTAATGATACATGATATTTTGTTCTTTTTATGGTCCCTGAATATATTAACAGAGTATTTCTGCTTTTGATTGATATCATTACACAATAATATCCAATGAGTTTTTTTTAAAAAATCTGATCAATTTACATATGTGAATGATAAAAAAAAAACACCAAAGGAGTCCAGAAGGACTAGTAAAATACAATTTCATCCCCTTACATTTATGATTTCTGTCAGATGACTGTGAATTGTGACGAATTATTGAAATTTACTCAAAATTAAACAGTTAACATCAAACTAAGTACTGTCACTGAAGTATGTAGTAATTTGATCTAGATCATAAACAAAAACACTGAAAAAATATAATCATGAAAATGAAACTAGGTAAAGGGTTTTTCAAATCTACCTTGTAGAGGATTAAACATACTTTTAATTTTATTTTGATGTGAACTGGATCTGAACCTAATTTTCTCTCCGTGTAATTGTATTTTTTTCTACTGGTGGTAACCCTGAAGCAAAAATCACCCTGTCTTAAGTTATGCTCTCCTGGTTGAAAATGATTTCCAGGAAGAAAAGATAAGACCGTTTGTTTTTATGAATGCTGAGTACTTAAATTATAACATACCAAATTATGTAGCAAAACTATTTTCTTGTGTTTGAGTACTTAAATTATAACATACCAAATTATGTAGCAAAACTATTTTCTTGTGTTTGAGTACTTAAATTATAACATACCAAATTATGTAGCAAAACTATTTTCTTGTGTTTGAGTACTTAAATTATAACATACCAAATTATGTAGCAAAACTATTTTCTTGTGTTTGAGTACTTAAATTATAACATACCAAATTATGTAGCAAAACTATTTTCTTGTGTTTGAGTTAACATGTTTACAAAGATACCTGTAAGTGTACAAGGAAGATCTTTATCATAAACTTTGAAACAGAATTTGATATCTTGGTCACTGAATTGTTCCAGTGTCAATACAAGTTTGGTTAAATTTATAAGCATATTGCTTGGGAAAAGAAGTTACTGAGGTTTTCTTCAGCAATATCCACAATTGGGTTAAATGATAAAAATCCATTCTGACTTGGTTTTGTTATCATGCCATGCTTGGACAAATCTGATAACAGTCAGTATGCCCATTTCACTGGAAAACTGGCTGGACAAGTTTGATAAAAGTCAGAGCCCAAATTTGTATAACCATACAAAAAACTGTTAAGTAACTCAAACAGTGAGATGTGATTTTTGTAAGATTACATTCAAAATTGGTGAAAACTTGCCTCTCTCAACAATACAAGTATAATTTCTAAGTTTGAATATTTATTTAAATGTTGACAGCTCTTCAGTTTGTGTATGCTGGGATGTTATATTTCCACTAGTTAATGATAGATGTACATTCCAATTTATGTCAAAATCTAGACAATTTATGTCAAAATCTAGACAATCACTGAATATGTGTGTAACACTTACTTTGTGAGTTACAAATACTGAACTCAATTTGCTTTTTGTACATGAAAAACTTAAAAAATACATTCAACATCATTCATTTTTAAATTGTCCCACATAATGTGGTCAAGAATATAAAAATTAAGATGAACAAACCCATGTCAAATTGTTAAACAACTGGCCAAATTGTTGTGTTCAGCTGTCAAAATTTTATGCTACAATTTTGCTTCAACACAACCTCTGATTCCATATACTTTAATCAAAAAGGCTCTAAAAAATGTCTGCATTGAGATTAAAAATATCTTTAAAAACAAAAAAAATGAGTCATTACATTCAGAAAGTTTTCCAGGGAAATGTGAAGATTGCTTAGACAAGTACTAGAACCTTAAATAAATATCAAACACACTACTAGAGTATGTAAAACAATTTGAAGTGTGAACTTCAGTAAAAATGTTCAATGAGGCCTTATTATCAGACAATATTTATGCCTATTAAATTCAATGACTTGCATTGGAGTATGATGAATGAATGATAGAAACTTAAATAAATACCAAAATAAGAAGTGAATAAAAAGACTAATTTCAGCTGATCATGCACATTTGAAATCTGATGATAGGACAGTTTTTGAAGTTTAAGTTTCTTTAATAGAATTTGGAATCTTTCAGTGGATAAAGGTCTCCTTGAAAAAAGAGCAAACCCTCCAATTTTTTATGTAAGGGTGAGCAAGATAATTTTAACCAAACATTTAAAACTATATGAAATGTGACCTGAAAACTAGTTAAAGGCAGTTTCTTGCATTATCTTGCAGTCTTATTTTGTTACTATTACAAGTTAACTCAAATGAAAACAACCTTGAAAATGTAGTTAATATTTTCAGAATTATGACTATATTCATACAGAAGAAAAATTTGATTTATTTTTTTTATTTTTTTTTTAAATCGAGCATTGCAAGCACAGGAAAGATTCTGAGTATTCTTAAATATTTCAAAATGGAAGAAACGTTTTTTAAACATGAAAAATTGATATATAAACCAAAAGAAATAAAAACAATAAAGGAAGAAGTCTGAAAATAGTCTGGAAGTAAATTAAATGCTAATTGATTTTTTCCTCAGAACATTAAAATTTATATCAAAGAATGAAAGATCAAATGATAATACATGATTACACTACAAGATAGCTCAGACAAAAAATGCAAAACAAATATGACATTCAGCAATTAACTAATGCAATTATTTACACAAATAGCAATAGTAAATTTATTTTAAAAAATCTAATAATGTGTCCATCGAAACAATGCTGCCCAATGCCTCTTATCATTTCTTGAATGAGTGGTGATAGCAGAAAATAGTAACAATGCTGGCCTATGCCTCTTATCATTTCTTGAATAAGTGGTGATAGCAGAAAATAGTAACAATGCTAGCAGAATGTATCATCTGTGTAATGAACATGCAAAAGAGCGATTAAAAATGAATTTAAAAAAGACATAGACAAAGAAAATAATAAGAGAATGGCAAAAACATATATTTACTTATCATATATGTAATATACAGTTAACACAAAATGAAGATAACTCTGGAAAATGTATATGCATATCATGACAGATTGTTATGTTGTGTCAACAATGCTAGCCAGATCAATTCACATAAAGCTATGGGACTATATGCACACCCGATTATATATATATATATACGTATATATATACGTATATATGTTTACAAAGAAAGGTTTAACTAAATAAAATGCACCAGAGGGCGACATCAAAACTATTTTTTAGAATCCAGCCTAATCTAAACAATGTCTGCCAAATTTCAGGGCAATTGACTTGGACTAGTTGCACACACTAGAAGTATCATATATAATATATATTTATATAATATATATTTGTAACACAAATTTGCTGTAACACTGGTTAAACTAGTTACATTAAATGTCGATTACTTGTCAATAATATCTTCAGGACAGTTTGTGGAAAGATGTAGTAGTAATTGCACCCACAAAAATTGCAGGACATGTATGCAATTACATTAATCAATGCTTGCAGGACATGTATGTAATTACATTAATCGCTGCTTGCAGGACATGTATGTAATTACATTAATCAATGCTTGCAGGAGATGTATGTAATTACATTAATCAATGCTTGCAGGACATGTATGTAATTACATTAATCAATGCTTGCAGGAGATGTATGTAATTACATTAATCAATGCTTGCAGGACATGTATGTAATTACATTAATCAATGCTTGCAGGAGATGTATGTAATTACATTAATCAATGCTTGCAGGACATGTATGTAATTACATTAATCAATGATGTGAGAAAACAAGCAACCAACCAATCTGATGGACTGGACAACTCTAACACAATATGCCCTTAGTATATTCATGGTGTTTACAAAAAGTAAATAATTTGATAATGAAATGTCATTACGGTCAACTTTTTTTAGTATATTCATGGTGTTGGCATACAAAAAGTAAACAATTTGATAATGAAATGTCATTATGGTCAACTTTTTTTAGTATATTCATGGTGTTGGCATACAAAAAGTAAATAATTTGATAATGAAATGTCATTATGGTCAACTTTTTTTGGATTAGAGAAAAGAGTCTTTTTTGGTATTTCATGTAGGAACTGCAGCAATTATTATGGCACAATCTCATTTGCCTTAGTAAAGGCCTGAAGATTAATTTTCTAATGAAAGGAAATACATTTTGACATACAAACAGATGGCATAAACCAATGCCTTATATCCGTATGCAATGCTGAAAGGTAAATATTTAGGGGACAATGCTAAATAATTATACTACATTCATAATTTTCCTTGCCCATTTAAGCACCATGCAAATTTCAACAGCATTCCATCAGTTTTGATTATACCTGTGGAGAATCTAAGTTTTCATGGGAACCAGATTCTGATGCTGGTGAAGTGACCTCCCCTTGGTAACTAGTACCTGACAGCCACTGAAAATAAAATCAATTTAAATTTGTCAATCAATGGTAAATAGTTTGTTATTACATAACATTACTGATCTAACAGTGATGATTCAATTTAAATTTGTCATTCAATGGTAAAGTTTGTTATTGCATAATATTGCTGATCTGACAGTGATTCAAATTCAATTTAAATTTGTTAATTAATTATTTTTCAATTCATAATAATGATCCCACATATAACTTTAGTTTACAGTTAAAATATTCACTTGTCAAATGCTGATGGTTGATGTTTTTTCATATTTAAGGATTCAAACATTCCAACATTAATTCCAGGGTGGTGTTAATTTTCTTGCTCTACTCTAAGCTGAATAACGTTCCAATGTGGGATTAGCATATAATGGTTTCATTTACTTTTGCAGGACTCAATGTTTAGGATTTTGTATAAAAAAACAGACATTTTTCTGGGTACATAAATTCATGGATTTGCTTGTCAATGTTTGCATATTTGTAAACATTCAATTTTGTGAAACTGTTCCAGTGGTCTAGTGGTTAAAGCATCTGCCTTGGATGAAGGACGTTGTGGGTTTGATCCCTGGCCAAGTTATAACAAAGATGTATAAAAATGGTACCAACAGCTGTTTTCCTTGGCACTCAGCATTAAGAGGTTAGTGTTAGGACTGGTCAGCCTGGTGTCAGGATAATGTGATTGGGTGGGACATCATGCGACACATCTGCAGCATCATGCCCCAGTGATAGACATCACAATAAACTGTGGATTAATCTCTCTAAAACCCCATAAATAAAGAATTCAATTGAAATTATGCCAATAATAAAATGCAGTCACTTGAATGGTCCAATTAGTACTGACATCACCTGTACAAATCAAACACCTGTAAAGATCAATCACTTATAGCATATTTATCATAGTGCTCAACATCAAAGAAAGCCAATGCAGTCATAATACTAGGCCAACTTTTAATTAAACCACTGTCCATAAACCTGCACATCAGAAATTTCTGATTATCATGGCACTAACACTGTGGTTTAAAAGTCTTAAATTTCAAGTTAGAGCCCCCTCTGTTAGGATAAAATTACCAGTCCACACTATGAAGCAAAACATATGACCAGCTGGCCCTTGCTCAATGCAGTTAGCAGCAGTGGCAATATCTGATGTATTCAAAGCCATCAAAGTGCAAAGATGCTAACTAATTTGACAATGAAATCATACTTTTGTTTGTGTCTGTTAAAATGATTTCAACCACTACAACAACTTCAACCAGTCTCAGTAATAAATAAGACCACTAGACTCAGTAATAAATAAGACTACAATGACTTGAACTACTAGACTCATTTATAAATAAGAATTCAACTACTAGACTCATTTATAAATAAGAATTCAATTACTAGACTCATTTATAAATAAGAATTCAACCACTAGACTCAGTAATAAATAGGACTAAAATGACTTCAACCACTAGGCTCAGTAATAAATAGGACTAAAATGACTTCAACCACTAGGCTCAGTAATAAATAGGACTAAAATGACTTCAACCACTAGGCTCAGTAATAAATAGGACTAAAATGACTTCAACCACTAGGCTCAGTAATAAATAGGACTAAAATGACTTCAACCACTAGACTCAGTAATAAATAGGACTGAAATAACTTCAACCACTAGACTCAGTAATAAATAGGACTGAAATGACCTCAACCACTAGACTCAGTAATAAATAGGACTAAAATGACTTCAACCACTAGACTCAGTAATAAATAGGACTGAAATGACCTCAACCACTAGACTCAGTAATAAATAGGACTAAAATGACTTCAACCACTAGACTCAGTAATAAATAGGACTAAAATGACTTCAACCACTAGACTCAGTAATAAATAGGACTAAAATGACTTCAACCACTAGACTCAGTAATAAATAGGACTGAAATGACCTCAACCACTAGACTCAGTAATAAATAGGACTAAAATGACTTCAACCACTAGACTCAGTAATAAATAGGACTAAAATGACTTCAACCACTAGACTCAGTAATAAATAGGACTGAAATGACCTCAACCACTAGACTCAGTAATAAATAGGACTAAAATGACTTCAACAACTAGACTCAGTAATAAATAGGACTAAAATGACTTCAACCACTAGACTCAGTAATAAATAGGACTAAAATGACTTCAACCACTAGACTCAGTAATAAATAGGACTAAAATGACTTCAACCACTAGACTCAGTAATAAATAGGACTAAAATGACTTCAACCACTAGACTCAGTAATAAATAGGACTGAAATGACTTCAACCACTAGATTCAGTAATAAATAGGACTGAAATGACCTCAACCACTAGACTCAGTAATAAGTAGGACTAAAATGACTTCAACCACTAGACTCAGTAATAAATAGGACTAAAATGACTTCAACCACTAGACTCAGTAATAAATAGGACTAAAATGACTTCAACCACTAGACTCAGTAATAAATAGGACTAAAATGACTTCAACCACTAGGCTCAGTAATAAATAGGACTAAAATGACTTCAACCACTAGACTCAGTAATAAATAGGACTAAAATGACTTCAACCACTAGACTCAGTAATAAATAGGACTGAAATGACCTCAACCACTAGACTCAGTAATAAATAGGACTAAAATGACTTCAACCACTAGACTCAGTAATAAATAGGACTAAAATGACTTCAACCACTAGACTCAGTAATAAATAGGACTAAAATGACTTCAACCACTAGACTCAGTAATAAATAGGACTGAAATGACCTCAACCACTAGACTCAGTAATAAATAGGACTAAAATGACTTCAACCACTAGACTCAGTAATAAATAGGACTAAAATGACTTCAACCACTAGACTCAGTAATAAATAGGACTGAAATGACCTCAACCACTAGACTCAGTAATAAATAGGACTGAAATGACCTCAACCACTAGACTCAGTAATAAATAGGACTAAAATGACTTCAACAACTAGACTCAGTAATAAATAGGACTAAAATGACTTCAACCACTAGACTCAGTAATAAATAGGACTAAAATGACTTCAACCACTAGACTCAGTAATAAATAGGACTAAAATGACTTCAACCACTAGACTCAGTAATAAATAGGACTAAAATGACTTCAACCACTAGACTCAGTAATAAATAGGACTGAAATGACTTCAACCACTAGATTCAGTAATAAATAGGACTGAAATGACCTCAACCACTAGACTCAGTAATAAATAGGACTAAAATGACTTCAACCACTAGACTCAGTAATAAATAGGACTAAAATGACTTCAACCACTAGACTCAGTAATAAATAGGACTGAAGTGACCTCAACCACTAGACTCAGTAATAAGTAGGACTAAAATGACTTCAACCACTAGACTTAGTAATAAATAGGACTAAAATGACTTCAACCACTAGACTCGGTAATAAATAGGACTAAAATGACTTCAACCACTAGACTCAGTAATAAATAGGACTGAAATGACCTCAACCACTAGACTCAGTAATAAGTAGGACTAAAATGACTTCAACCACTAGACTCAGTAATAAATAGGACTAAAATGACTTCAACCACTAGACTCAGTAATAAATAGGACTAAAATGACTTCAACCACTAGACTCAGTAATAAATATGACTAAAATGACTTTAACCACTAGGCTCATCATTGGTCTGCTAAAATATCAAACATAATTATTAGTCGATTTAAGAAAGCTGGAATTGTTTAATTCAACAATTTTTGGGATTATTTATCTGGCAAACATTTGTGTGCACTTTGAGACTGGATTGACCCTGAGTAAGTTTAGTGGTTTTCTCTGAATACAAATCCCCGTGAAGTGTGAGCCTTATAACAGTTAGCCATACTAACAGTATTCCCATCATGTTTAATTTGGAACTGTGAACAATTCTAGTATTTACAATCTTGTTAAATAAACATGCAAGGATGAAAAGAGACATGCTTTCAGGTGGATATTAATTTGTTGATGATCATTTCATTTTAAACTTAATCAGTAGTAAATCTAATTTTCCTAATGTCATTAACGAGCCTTTCTTTAATAAATCTAATTTTCCTATATTAATGTCATCAACGAGCCTTTCTTTAGTAAATCTAATTTTCCTATATTAATGTCATCAACGAGTATTTCTTTAGTAAATCTAATTTTCCTATATTAATGTCATTAACGAGCCTTTCTTTAGTAAATCTAATTTTCCTATATTAATGTCATTAACGAGCCTTTCTTTAATAAATCTAATTTTCCTATATTAATGTCATTAACGAGCTTTTCTTTCATTTTAGCAAAATGAGTGCTTTCATAATCCTTGCTCTTTCTTGTTCTCTTTATCCTTATGTTACATTGCAAGTAATTATTAAATTACTGCTCATCCCTTATGAAACATCCGAGTATCCATTTTGTGAATTTTAACAATATAAACTATTAAACTCGATTCTCCATGATGAGCCATATATGTGAAACTATGATTTTCATGCAATGGATGTATCTTTCACTCCTATCCCTTTTTATACTTAATCATATTTGTGATTACTGGATTAACGATTGAGATATATTAATGATGTTACTTATAAAAAAATGTTTGAGTGTATGTGTGTGTGATTTGGATTTTTAACATAGCTTTCATTTTTTAGTCATATCGCTACGATGTCTGGAGTGTGGCAGTTTATAGTGATGTCCAGCACTGGGGTATCATGCCACAGACATGTAGCATGATGTCCCATTCAGTCACATTATCCTGACACCAGGCTGACCAGTCCAAACACTAACCTCTTAATGCTGAACACCAAGTGAGACAACTGTTAGTATCATTTTATAAGTCTTTGGTATGACTTGGCCAAGGATCGTACCCATTACCTAGCCATCAGTAGCAGACACTCTAACTACTAAGCCATGACAGTGGTCCCCCAATGATGCCAAATCCAAGAGTGAAGAAGGTACAATGACATCCCTAACCAAGGCATGGAGCACATTGTGTCTGCCTAATAAAAGAGGCCAGCAGATACATAACAGCTGCTATATTCTTGTCAAATCAGATACATAACAGCTGCTATATTCTTGTGAAGCCAGATACATAACAGCTACTATATTCTTGTGAAGTCAGATACATAACAGCTGCTATATTCTTGTAAAATCAGATACATAACAGCTGCTATATTCTTGTAAAATCAGATACATAACAGCTGCTATATTCTTGTCAAGTCAGATACATAACAGCTGCTATATTCTTGTCAAATCAGATACATAACAGCTGCTATATTCTTGTCAAGTCAGATACATAACAGCTGCTATATTCTTGTCAAGTCAGATACATAACAGCTGCTAAATTCTTGTCAAGTCAGATACATAACAGCTGCTATATTCTTGTCAAATCAGATACATAAAAGCTGCTGTATTCTTGTCAAGTGCTGCAAGATCAGTATTAAAGGTGTCTTTTGCCTAAAAATCTAGCTGATTGTGGAAGGAACCAGAAGGACAGTGTCATTTCCTCATCATTAAGATCTACCGATTTTATGGCAGTATAGTCCTGGGTAGTGGTAGGGGTTGAGGGATTTCTGACAACACCCTATAAATGTCTTCAACGGCAACTAGACAACACCCTATAAATGTCTTCAATGGCAACTAGACAACACCCTATAAATGTCTTCAACGGCAACTAAACAACACCCTATAAATGTCTTCAATGGCAACTAGACAACACCCTATAAATGTCTTCAATCGCAACCAGACAACACCCTATAAATGTCTTCAATGGCAACTAGACAACACCCTATAAATGTCTTCAATGGCAACTAAACGACACCCTATAAATGTCTTCAATCGCAACTAGACAACACCCTATACACACACTATAAATGTCTTCAATGGCAACTAGACAACACCCTATAAATGTCTTCAATGGCAACTAGACAACACCCTATAAATGTCTTCAATGGCAACTAGACAACACCCTATAAATGTCTTCAACAGCAACTAAACAACAACCTATAAATGTCTTCAATGGCAACTAGACAACACCTATAAATGTCTTCAATGGCAACTAGACAACACATTATAAATGTCTTCAATGGCAACCTGAAAGCTATGCCTCAGTCCATTCCATGGTCATATTTGATGTGAAGTATGGTTGATCTAAAGGAGTTTCCTCACTCACTGTATGTCAAGGCCCAGACTGGGTTTAACTGCATGACTGCAGCTTTGGAGAACATATACTTGGTGGCATGAAGACTCAATTCCATCCAAAGAAAAAAAATCACTAGTTCTCCCTTGTGGACGAGCAATGAATATATGGAAGTCTGGCACTGCCAACTGGATTGTCCGATGAATGGTCAGTCTGAAAGCTGGTGGTATACAAGATGGTCCAGCTATCACTGGTACCAGATGCTTCAAAGGCCTGGATGGACAGTTGTTTCATTGAAACCTCTGTCATAGTAAGGGTATTTTGGAGATGGTACATTTAAACTTATCAGTACGAGTCCCTTAATTCAGAGATGACAGGACTGATTCAATGAACAGGTCCCCATGTTGGAACATCTGGATGGTTGGCAATGGTGAGGTCTATTGTGCAATGATTCAATGGATCTGGTACAAACCCCATGAGTCCTGACTTACAGGCCTGAAGACTGTGTTCAGACATGCGGGGGTGTTGGCTAGAGCTGTACCGATGTCACTTTTTGTCGATTATGCCGATACGCGTATAGCCGATTATCAAAATTGCCGATACTGATTATGAGACCCGATTATTTGATTATCATATTATGTACTCAGGTATAAGCCGACAAATTTAAAAAACAATAAAGGCCTGGAATGGGGGGGGGGGGCTTATCCGTGGGCCAATGTCAAAACTTTACAGGTTTTAGGTGGTTTTGTTGTCTATTGTAACGGCAGTACATCTTGGGACAAAAATATCCGTGTTCTAAGACATAGGCATGTTAAAAAAATAACTTTCGGTGACCCGAAAATTATTAAACTTTTATAAAGTACTATTTATTATTGATTTTGTTATTATTTTGCATGTGCATATTTTCTGATTTCCACAACACGAAATTACATAAAGGTAAAATACAGCCTTCATAATTCGCAGGTCGGTCGAGTTTACCAGGGAGACCATATACTATAATGTACAGTACTTACGCAGTGCAAAGTGTGCATAGCGTCACTTAAATCCTTTTTTATTCCCAAATATATTAGTTGCATATTTTGCTTTATTCGTTGTTTCGACGAAACTGTATTCTTTCAGATAAAATTTCAGCTAATCTGTAATAGCTGTTTCATTTACTACGAATCACCTCTCACGAGTTACTCATTTTCAATGATATAAGTGATCCTACAAAATGAGGTAATATTTTGAGTGTACAAGGGACACAACTGGTATAATTTACATCTTCACGCAGCGTGGTAATAATAAAGGCTAAATTTCTCATATAGATCAACTAAGATCAACATCAATCAATTTTAGTTTTGTCTTTTGGCTGAACAAACATGTAACTTTCCACACAATGGAAAGCTTGATGTTTCGCGGCACAATAAATATGTTCTAATCACTATGTAAATTGAGGCAATGCTTTTGAGATTATTGCCGACTTTCTATGAGCAAAGGTCGTCGGCTTGCTTTGACGACAACAAATACTCGTTATTGCTGCGGCAACATCAGATGATTGTAAAAGATTGATATAGAATTGTTTAATTTGTTTAGTATATGTCGGTGCTTCAAAGGTGCAGTAAAACCTGTTATGACTTATGAAAGACTGCCCCTTCTGCCAGATGGTGGCTTGGTGAAACACTAACAAAAGAAATAAAAAATAATTTTAAAAAATCCGGAAATGATTGTCTCTTACTAGTATTAAAGACAATGAGTTTGTTCACCCTCCAGGCATTACGGATTAACTGAAAGACAGACAACGTACTCAAACCTACACTGAAGCCCTTTCAAACAATTTCTCACTGGGACATAAGGACTATCAGTGTTTTGTGAGTTATCAAAAAGATAAAGAAAAAACACAAACCTCAAAATTGACTGTATACATCCATCATTACTCCCTTTAATGTTAATCTTACTGGCTATTCACATGACTCTGGCACTACAATGGCGGTTAGCGACATGTACTTTAGTCTGGTTTACTGCAGTTTACAAATGTTACCGGACGCTGGAGTTGAAAATTTCGCACAACTGGCCGCAAGATAAATTCTTTTTAAATACTTTATTAGAGCAATCTCTTTGTTACAAAAGATTAATTGATGGTTCGATGTGTTTATCTCGATATATGGTTATTCGACTATACAGTAGTGTTAGTTAATGAGCAACTTGTTTGCATACTGCATTTATCCCGAACTCTAGTGTTACAAAGGATTAAGTTACGGTCAGTCAAAACGCGACTGTATATACAACTTTTATCAGGAAAAATTGGTTATTTAAAAAAATTATTTGCATCGGCACCGATTATTTTTGCCGATACCCGATTATACCGATTGTGCTAATAATCGGCCCGATTACGCGTACGGGTGATTAATCGGTACAGCTCTAGTGTTGGCTACCACCAACTGGGATGCCTAAAATTGGTAAACACTTCTCGAAATTGGGAAAAACTTCCCCAATGAGTTGTAAATGCTAATGATCAGCTAATTTAGCTGGGTTGGTTTCTCAAAAGGTCTCCCAGTGGAAAAAGGCCAGACAGCCAGTAATGGTGCGGTAGTAGAAGGAAGTGGATCATATTGATCTGGTATGCACCCCATGAGTCTTGACATACAGGCCCGACCCTGCTCAGATATGTGAGGGGACTGTTGCCCACAAGGCTGTCAAAAATATGAGGAACATTCCCCAATGAGTCGGTATTGTAAACAATAATCCATAGGTTGTCTTTCTTTCCTTCAATGTCATGTGGACTATTGCTTTGAACACGCATTTAGTAGATATTTCACCTGCAGCAACACAAGAAGAGAAAACAAAGTATAGATAAGCAAATTAGTTTGTTACTAATACTGAAGCCAAGTCTTTCTCTAACCATGAATTACACACACTGCATGTTACAGACTATGTACACATAGTATATACAAGAGTCATGGTAGACTTCTATGGTCTACCTTTGCATTATAGCATTTAGAAGACAAAAAGAGAAATCAAATCATAAATTACTTATATATATATATATATATATATATATATATATATATATATATATATATGTATATAGATATATATATATATATATATATATATATATATATATATATATATATATATATATATATATATATATATATATATATATATACAGGGCTTTCAACAGACATGTACCCTAAGGATTTGATGCATGGAATTTATATATGACCCATGTCTGATGCATCAAAATTTCAACTTGTACATTGTTTTGACACATGTATATTTGGGATGAAACATCAATCTTAATTACCCTTGATTTGCCTCTGGCTTAGTTTCTTACTACGAGTGCATTGTTCCTAAAAAATATACTGTATCAAACACTGATTGACATCAAGAAGAGTTTACACCTTGACACCAAGCGAAGACAGATATAAACTGGGCAGAGCAAACGCTTTGGTGCAACTGAATTTTGTTTTGAGATTATGTTTGAAGTTTATGATAGAGGAAGAGGAAACAATTATGACACAAATGAACTGCCTTTTGATCACATATATGAATTGGTTTAGACGTGAAATTAAAATCAACTGGTTAGAACTGGAGCATATGGTGGACCAACTTGAATAATTTTATTGGCAATCAATTTGCTTCATTTGGTGGAATGTTTCAAACTTCGGAATAATTTATGATTCATTTCTGAAAAACTATCAAGATTTGTTTATTTGTGCTTAAAATTATAATCAGTTAGAATAACGAGAATATAAGACTTCTTGTGAAGCTGGTTTTGAGTGTGGTATTATGTTTTATTAGCAATTAATTTGCTTCAATTTGCAAAATGTTTAAAACATCAAGTGTTTTAATTACTGGATCATTCAGAAAAAAACTGAATGTGAAACAACCTGCCTGTGCAATATATTTATTTTCACTATTCCGAGTTTCCTCTGACCCTTGCCACACCATTTTTTTTAAATATTTGGACATTTATGTTGGGGTATAGGGTCAGAGTCCATTCCCTATCAAAAAGTTGGAATACCATTTAATGTCGGCATGGGGTAAACTCCTACTAGCAAACTTGAATGATCTTTCATCGAGATATACCTGCCTGAAATGGATAGGAATGTGATTTTCTCAAAAATCTTGAGCATAGCATTCGTTTTGTTTTTAATCCGCTGACAGGAGAGATGAAAATATGTTGCTGAAATTTGACCTAGATCTATTTTTGTCCGAGTACATGACCACAAATCTCGCAATCTACGTATCAATTAGGTCATATAGTCACATGATATGGACAATAAACAAATTTCGAATGTTAAAATGGATTAACAAGGGTTAGAGGAAACTCTGACTATATTTTTCTTTGGTGGTGAAGACATTTTGAAGATAAGATGTCGAAATTTGAATGATAAGTCAAATCAGTGTTGCCGGCGCATGCACGAAACAAAATTCCGGTTATGCCCCAGTTTCTCTTAAAAGCATTTGTAAAACTGTTCTTATATTCATAGACTTAAACATGTTAAAATGCTTGGTACCGGGCCAACAGAATCTATTAGCTATCAATCACTAATACCACGATCAGTTGTACCGGACCATTTCGGCAACTGCTAATATCATGACTAGTGCTTAACAGGAAATCGGCTATTTTATTTATTTAAAAAAATGGAGAATGGAGGAATTTGTGAATTTTTTGCATGCGGCGTGAATTTGTGAATCGTTGAAAAAGTTGTGAAATTCATGCCAAAATCGTGAGGGATGGCAGCTCTGCAGTACACCAGCAAAGCAACATCTTGCAAGAGGAGTTAATGTACAAAAGTTACTGCCCATTGTTTATACGAAATAGTCAAGAATAGACCATTTTAGAAGCACTGGATTTGTGAGGTAGCAGGCTAATATTCCTAACATATTGTGATTGGGGAACATATTTAAAGAAGAAGTGATACATAATTACTTATAATTTTAAACTAATGGCACATTTTAAGGCTTAAGGCAACTCCCCACTGCATACATTTTTTATTACATGCCCTTCAAGACTGGACCATATGCTCTTGATAATGAGATGTCAGAACCCCAACATACAGTCCTCACTCTGGACTGTGACTTATGGGTCTAATCCCTAAATAACACTCCCATTGCTTGACTGTGACCTGGGGGAATAATCCCTAAATAACACTCCCATTGCTTGACTGTGACTTATGGGTCTAATCTCTAAATAACACTCCCATTGCTTGACTGTGACCTAGGGGTCTAATCCCTAAATAACACTCCCATTGCTTGACTGTGACTTATGGGTCTAATCCCTAAATAACACTCCCATTGCTTGACTGTGACTTATGGGTCTAATCCCTAAATAATACTCCCATTGCTTGACTGTGACTTACGGGTCTAATCCCTAAATAACACTCCCATTGCTTGACTGTGACTTAGGGGTCTAATCCCTAAATAATACTCCCATTACTTGACTGTGACTTATGGGTCTAATCCCTAAATAACACTCCCATGGCTTAACTGTGAGTTATGGGTTTAATCCCTAAATAACACTCCCATTGCTTGACTGTGACTTATGGGTCTAATCCCTAAATAACACTCCCATCGCTTGACTGTGACTTGGGGGTCATAACCCAAATATCCACTAAAATATATTTGTCCTCCTGCTACAAGTGTATGTAAATAGTTTGGTAAAAAATGTCAAAGTAATTGCATTTCTGTATTTGATCACCGACGCCATTTCAGGATCTCACAGGAGTGATTAAAAAATCACACACCTCTTGTAGATGACACCACAATGGCAACTTTTGTACTAAGTTTGGTGAATTTCAACCCTGTGGTGTTTGGACCAATTGTGGCTACAAACAGATTAATGGATCACAATTGGAACACAATTTCTCACCTGCTAAAAAGAATGGGATAACTACAATGACATGCATGTGATCTGTATTTTTAACATAGCATTAACTATTTTCAGTCATATTGCTATGATGTCTGCAGTGTGGCAGTTTATAGTGATGTCTAGCAAGGCACCAAACCACAGACATGTAACATGATGTCACACTGTGTACGGACATTTAATCCCGTGACAGTTAATGCCTGACACTTAATCCCCTGACAGATAATCCCATTGACACTAAATCCCACGACACTTAATCCCTCCCGCGAAAATGTAAACTAAGAAGAAATAAAACAAATGTATTTAACGCAATTTAATAAAAGGTAATCAGAAGACTGCAAGTTGAATGTTAAGTGAAATAGAGAACTAAAAATTTTATTTAAAAATATTTATTTAACGCAATTTAATAAAAGGTAATCAGAAGTCCGCAATTTAAATGTAAAGTGAAATAGAGAACTTTAAATTTAAAAAGTTAAATGTATGACAAGTAAACAATGGCTCGCAGATAGACAAGAATTTCGCTCAAAGAGTAACGTTCCACAGCATTTTTGACTTGCGTCTTCTGCGTCTGGTATCTCTTGGGGACAGACGGCTGCGAACCAGCGATTCCTTGCAGAAAAGACGTTCTTTGCATCTGAATGTCTCTCTCGATTCCCTTTCAGAAAGTCCATAATGTATTATTTTTTTGTAGACTCTACACTGATATTACTAATAATATTAATATTATTATTCAATTAATACTTGTCCAAGTGAGTTAGCCAAGAAACTCTCTGACTTATATATTGGGAGTTTTGGTGGTTTTCTTAATTTCAGCCAATTCAGCCAATCCGGTCCATGCTAGTTCTCCAAAGATCAAAATTATTCATGCGATCATACTATTGTATAAGCTTATTATTTAGTTGATGGATTACTGTTGGTGTTAATTGTTAGCGATATTAGCCTATCTGTGAGCATATAATGTCAATGTGTCAAATACATGTATTTTATTTCTTCTTAGGTTACATGTCCGCGACAGGGATTAAGGGTCGCGGGATTAAGTGTCAATGGGACAATCTGTCGGGGGATTAAGTATCAGGCATTAACTGTCGTGGGATTAAATGTCGTGGGATTAAGTGTCACCAAACCATGTCACACCCAGTCACATTATCCTGACACCAGGCAGAGCAGTACAAACACTACAAAACATAATAGCAAATAAGAATGGTATTTAAAAAAACATATCAACCTGTTGTGATTCTTCGCTTTTTGGTACCAGGGGTCTAGGACTTTGAGAGGGCTGCTTCATCAACCTGCCTGGAGCAGAAGGTCGTCTTCGTGGTGTTTCAATTCCAGATCCAATACCTCGACGTTCATTTCTGAATTTATCACATAGTATTACATACCAGGCATCCTGCAAGAAAGGAACAAAAATCATGTACTCCAAGCACTGATGGTATAAGTTTTTTCAAATTAACTATGATACAAACATTTGCAAAGTACATGTACTTGCACATGTGTCTAACAAATCAAATATTAATCAAACATATGTTAGAAAACTGAGCTCAAATCTAAGTAAATCTGTATCCCTGGGTTTATGGTAGAATTGTATCCCTGGGTTTATGGTAGAATTATGCATTTAGTTGTCATATTCAGGGTAAGAACTTAAAGTCACTGATCTTAAACAGGTTAAAACTAATGCATGCTAACTGTCACGGCACATGAGAAACCACATGTTAGCAATGGGAATGTTAAACCCTGAAGCTAGAAATTATCGCTGACAAAATATCTTAGGTGTCCAGCGAGCTTAAATGAAACAGTCATAAAACTCAAGGCGTGCGGTTTATTTTGCCAAAGTCAGTTACATAACCTTGTTCACAGGTAAGTGGCGATTTCCTGATCAAACAAGGCATCGTCCAGTTTTATCGTAAACATCTTTGACAGACAGTTAGGAGGGGTGATGTTGGATCATTAGCAGCCAACCTCCAATCGGAATTGAGTCAGGGTTGCCCGACATTTGAATCTTATGTTTAAATATATCCTCTTGAGAATAAA
The DNA here is from genome assembly GCA_030141615.1 of Unio pictorum. Classification (NCBI taxonomy): domain Eukaryota; kingdom Metazoa; phylum Mollusca; class Bivalvia; order Unionida; family Unionidae; genus Unio; species Unio pictorum. The sequence continues at coordinate 801,787 of JARLTB010000079.1, forward strand.
AAATTAGTAGTGTTTCAAATTTGGTGGAACAAATCAAATAATAACCTACTCTGCGACCATTCGTAATGGCGGCATTATTCAGAGAATAATCAGAAAGCTCTGAAACAGGTCAGTTATTATTTGCTCGATTGTTGTGAAATATTTCTGCAAAGTAAGTGTACTTTAATTATTGCAGTATATCTATATATTTGAGTATATATACAATCGTCATTGTAGTTTGATTCATTCGTAGTATTGATATACATGCGTTTCTTGAGATATGAACAATGTGATGTGTAGAATTAATATTGTAATTCGTTATTGGGTTAATTCATCGTAACCTCATGTATGTATTCATTTGATATTATAGACTTGCAAAAGTTGAATTGAATTATAAACTTTGTATAATGTTACGGTGTGCAACCTTAGCATAGGAATTTGCCTATTTGTGTATACTTGTAGGAATATCATGTGTATGGGTATATCAGCACATGGATATGTGCATATCTGTGTACACTTGCAGAAGTGCAATGTACAGAAATGCATCTGATTATATGATATTGTTTTGTATATAATAAGATTGAAAATTTATATATATATATATATATATATATATATATATATATATATATATATATATATATATATATATATATATATACACACACACACACATACTAGCAAGTACCCGGCATGCGTTGCAATGCCACTGAAAGAAAGAAAGTGTTTGTGTTTTAATAGACTATTTGACTGGTTTCTAGAATGCATCTCAGAACATTTAGTGGTATTTATCGAGCCCACAATAAGTGGTTACCTTACCGAAGGCGTTTTAGGTATCGCTACCGATTATGAATTTCATACAGCTGTTGATTTACGTCATCATAGTTTCAGCCAATCCAGACCGTGTTCGATCACGTGACGTATCTATGGCACCTACAGTTCACACCGAACACACGCAATTTTAGGTATTGCTACCGATTATGAATTTCATACAGATGTTGATACTCACCAAAGTTTTATCGCAATCGGATGAACGATATAGGAACGCATACGACACAAACGAAGAAACAAACAAACATACATTTTTTTCATACTGTCAAATAGCCTATTCTGTTTATTGAAGTGCTTTTGGATACACAATATTTTTTGTTTTTCTGTCTGGTGTGTATATGAATAAATCAGAAGGTTTTCCAACGCGTGAGCATGCCACATACAGCTGTCCATGTGAGAAGCATGGATTTTCCAAATTTAGTCCACACACTTGTAGCGATTGTCCCTATGCTTTGTTTATGGTAATTGCAAATGCGAGTCGCACCGGAAACTGCAAACGTTTGAATTCGAATGGCATATCTGTCGGAATCATAGGGATGCGTGGCAAGAGTACATCTTCTCCTTTAAATTTTCCATTTAAAATTATAGCTTCGATGATATTGTTCATTAACTTTTTCACTGAAAGCCTGGTACCATTGCAAAGTCATGGTGGATTTATGTTTCGGAGAAGAATGATAGGTACGCCAATTTACAATGTTATAACGTGCGGCGGCATGCCTAGCAAATCAAGTGAATTTAAAAATTCAGTTGGATAATTGACAACTTTATCTTGTATCTATGGACTTATACGTTGTCGCTTCGCCTGGTATTTGTTTTTGAATGCTGAAGTTGATGGCATTAACATCGTTGTTTTTGGCTGCTAATATAGCACGTTCACTGAGCCACTGATGATTTTTGTAATTCTGTGCGATATTTGGAAAAACTTTGTGAATCAATTCGTCTGTGGTTCCTGTAATTTTACAGAAGCTTGTTGGCAACGTGATACATTGTGTAGATTCATCGATTTCCATTTTCCCATTCCCAATATCCAACAATTGTTTTGCGAAATGTTCAGCGGATGCATCGTATTGTAGTTCTTCATGCATATTGGTCTTCAAAGTAATTTCTGCACATGTCGCCATAAAACTGATGATTTGAGACATGCATTTAATTCATCAGCAGCTGTTGAACGTGGTATAACTGGTAGAGTTTGTCGAAAATCACCAGACAATAAAATAAGTGCGCCACTGAAGAGCTGTTCATTTCCTCTCAAATCTTTTAGTGTACAGTGAAACGCTTCCAAAGCCTTTTTGTGCGCCATAGTACATTCGTCCCATATAATGAGTTGACATGATTGGAGTACTTTACCCATTCCAGAATTTTTTTTGATATTGCATGTTGGTGTGTCGGTGATTTGCATATTCAACGGCAATTTCAGTGCTGAATGCGCTGTTCAACCACCATCCAAAAGAGTTGCTGCAATTCCAGATGATGCGATTGCCAGTGCAATATTGTGTCGTGATCATATAGTTGCCAAAATAAGTGAAATGAGAAAAGTTTTTCCTGTGCCTCTGGGCGCATCTAGGAAATACAATCCACCGCTTTGGCTTGTAATTGCATGCATAATTCTATCATACGCTATGCGTTGTTCTGGAGCCAATTTCGGAAGATTTGTTTGAACAAATGTACCCAATTCGTGGACATCAAAGTGTGTTTCTCGTTGCAAATCACGATCAAAAAGGTCGTTTGCAGATTGTTTCGGAGCAGCCATTCCCAATTGTACCAATGCTTTGTTAGCGATTGACATACATATCTCCTCAATCGAAACCAATGCCTCATTATACACGTTTGGTGTGAATTGAAGGTCCGGATTTTGATTTGTTGCATGCAAACGATGTAAGATGTCTTCACTCATGTAGTCTTTGTATTTTTCCCAAAGATCTTTTGGATTGGATGGGAAACACGTTGTCAATATGATTGCAAATAACGTGCGTATTTGCTGTGGTTGAGCAGTATTCGATGCATCAGCAAGTGAAGTGTCCCAATGTGCATCGTTTTCCAAAAGATTTAATTCTTGGCAAGCTTCACGATAAGTGGCACATACTTGACCGTTTACTGTTCTCAGTTCTTGGAAGGATGTTGGTCCACGTACGTTAATTAACAGTAATCACAAGTAAAAGCATTCTGCATTGTTTGGGTGAACAGTGTATAGACGGCCTAATGTGTCGGTCGAATATAAATTGGGATGTACTTCAACTGCTTGACCTTGTTTGCAACGTTGAAACTTTTTCACTGATGCATTCCATCTGTAGTATGTTGGCACTTCAGAGTAAAGTAGCGTCTTTGCAAACATATCATTCCTGCACAATGAGAAAATGCAGTTAACGTTGTTGGCGGTGGTGACAATGCTCTTGCATGTGTATTTTCTGCTTTGAAGTATACACGCTGTCCATTTTCAAGGTGCACTGCCAAATTAACAACTGTTGGATGTCGTTCATGGATTGGAAATGAGAAAATGCGCCATACTGCTTCATTGCTACTAATGTAGCGTCCCATTTAATATTGGTAGATTTCATCGATGGATGCATTTGCATTTCCCACTCCAAAAACTGCCATATCGCTTCCTTTGTTAACATATTTGCAAATGTACTTGATAGATTTCACCGAATTGCAATACTCGACATTGATGTGTGCTTTGTACGTTTTCGAAAGTAACGGTGAATACGGCACAACCCAACGATTATCGACTTCAACATCATTGTTTCGTACTTTTAAAGTTATGGATTTGCCACCATCTTCAGTTGATCGCCGACAATAGAGTGGATATCCGTCATTACCAGTGATAGTCTCGGCAAGTAAGTGTCTTGGGTATCGTTTCGTGCATTTACCATCAGACATGCATGGTGAATTGTTGTTGAGTATGCCACATGGACCATGAATCATGTTTTTGGTGACGACTTCAAATAAGTCTTTATCAATATCGACATCTGGTATTTCTGCTGAGATGACTTGAACAATTTGATCTGGTGTGACTTTTTGGATGAACCATATCAAAATGTGTGCATGTGGCAAACCTCTTTTTTGCCATTCAATGGAATACATCCAACAGCGTGTCTGTCCAAAAACATGATGCTTGACAATGAAATCTATTAAAGATTTCAATTTTTGTTTGAACACACGCGCGGAAATATCATGACGATCCGATGATTGTCCAGGTAACAAAAGTTCTTGTATTTCATCACACGTCGGATTGCATGTGAAGGTAATAAACAAATCTGGACGTCCATATGCGCGAACATATGTCACTGCATCTTGTGCGTATTCATGCATGTGCCGTGGACTCCCTGTAAATGTGGCCGGTAGTATGAATTCATTGAGATTCACATTGCCATCATTAACAACTGCATCACGTAAATGAATGTACTCTTCAAAACGCAACATGGTTTGATTTAATCGAATGTAGAGGAGTCGTTCGGTTTCGATTTTCGCATACATATCGACAATGTTTTGATGGAACAATTGTCGACATTTCAAGATATGATTTTCAGCGTTTTCACGAATCATCAATCGATATGAATAGTATTTCATGGCACTGACTTTCTTATTCGTTTCCTCATTTGTTTGTGGATTTCTCATTATGATGTTGAAATGATATCCATCTTCTCCTTGCCAAAATAAAATCGGATATTGCAATCCGTCGTATGAGCGATGAGTTTCTGAGACTCGCTGAACATCACCATTTGTGCGATGAAGAATTATATCACGCGAGTTAAATTCTTCGCCAACTATAACGATTGCCACTTCATCAATTGTTGGTGCATTGTACTGTCTTTCGTGTTGGCCGACAGGTGTTTTGTCTGCTCTAACTACGACTTTGTAGTCATCAGTTGGCATTTGTTCAAGGGCAGTTCTGAACAATCAAATTAATTCACTGTGTTGATCGAATAAAGTTTGTAATAAAGCGACTATTTCTCGTTTAGTGCCAGTATTGAATTGACAACGTTGATTGATTTGTTCATGAGTGTTTCCCATGAAATAAATTTGAAGAAATTTGTGATCTGCGTTCCGTAGTGGTAGTAGTGATCCTGCACGATGGTAAATTTGCCCATGCACTTTAAATGTTGGCATGTAATTCTCGCGCACGATATTTGTTGCACTGAACGATGTCATTTGGAAACATGAATTGTACTTCCGTATGTTTGCCAAGAAATGTTTCAATTGGCTTGTGTCACCTGATGCCAACGTTGATAATGGTTCGGGTGGTGAATGTAATTCTGGCAATTTCACTTTTCCACCCGCGCAGCACATTCCTGGTGTTTCATTCTTAAATTTGAGGGCATTGCAATACACGCATGATTTATCCATTTTTCCAATAAGCACACTTGGATGAAGACTGTAATCATAATTTGCATTATAATGGAATGCACTAAGATTTAAATCAGCGTGCATTGTTCGTCTGGATTAAGCAGTGCGAACTCGAACAGTTTGCAACCTCGCTTCCCATTGCTCGTCTGTTTCAGATGATCGGGTTTGAGCAGTGCTAACTCGAACGGTTTCCAATCTTGCTTTCCGTTGCTCGTCTGTTTCTGAAGCTCGTGATGCCTTTATCTTTCGTGCTTGTGGTGTAGATCGACCAATAGCTTTTCGTTTAGGTGGCATAATTGATTAGACAGCGAAAGTAATGCTTTGTAACGACTATTACAAATTCACACCGCGATTGTTTGACATAACCATGGCGCAAAACAAACGTAACTAAGTAAACATGACGTACACCGATTATGAATTTCATACAGCTGTTGATTTACGTCATCATAGTTTCAGCCAATCCAGACCGTGTTCGATCACGTGACATATTTAAAGCGCCTACTGTTCGATCACGTGACGTACAAATTCACACCACGATTGTTTGACGTAACCAAGGCGCGAACCAAACGTAACTAAGTAAACATGGTGTATCTAAGGCGCCTACAGTTCACACCGAAGACACGCGAAATTAGGTATCACTACAGACCGTGTTCGATCACGTGACGTATCTAAGGCGCCTACTGTTTGATCACGTGACGTATCTAAGGCGCCTACTGTTCGATCACGTGACATATCTAAAGGAGCCTACTGTTCGATCACGTGACATATCTAAAGGCGCCTACAGTTCACAGCGAACACATAGTAAATGTCGCAAAAACACATTTGTTAATTGTTACAATTTTAATGGTTGTACTAATTCAGAAACCTTCGCAGGCATGCGCAGAACAACTCACCAAAGTTTAATCGCAATCGGATGAACGGTATAGGAACGCATACGACACAAACAAACATTCATTTTTATATATATAGATATATATACCGTGTACACTTAGCAGGGAGAAAGTGTATTTCGATGGGCACGAATGTGTCACCAGAAAAACAGTAATGGCCTATCTGATGATTAACGTTAGTGTGTGATACATAGCAAAAAGTATATCCTTTGCTAATGTCTGTGTATGTTTTCGTTAGAAGCTTTTAGGGACCAGAGGGTAATACTCCTTGATGTGGTCTGAGTCTCTAGGAGACAAAAAGATAGAAGACATGCCCCAACTGTGTACATACTCTTGATGCCAAACCAAAGTTTGTCTAATGTCCGCAAAATTCAAACGTAGACTGATGCCAGTCTATCAGGTTACATATTAGTCAAATTATTATAGAGGTTTCACACCCATCCACCCTGTTTCTTATGCATACGTACATTATCAGTAGAAACACACACTATACGCAAGCATATGCATTTTGGTTACCTCCCTCCATGTGTATGTACTAAATGGATGGTCCATTTAGTGATTCTTTAAAATGACCTTTAAATTTTGATTTTTTTCTGTCAGTTGGATTTATTAAATTGTACAATATTATCTGATATTGAATTTTCTAGTCAGTTTGTTGGTTTTAATTATTGTATTAGATTCTAAAACTTATGCTTTTGTTTTTAATAATTATTGAAATAAATAGAAATCTCACTTTCCATTTATGATAGTTCTTGTTATAATTACTTTTTTTATTGGTTGTTGGTTCATCAAAAAAAGGCATTGCTTTTATCCATTCCGAGAATTGGAACAATACAAAGAGATATATCAAAACTAAAGCACCAATGAGGAAAACAAATATATTCTGGTGCATTGAAGAAAAAAAACCATTATCTGTAAAGTTTTAGTTTTGTTTCATAATTTGTATTGCGCTGCATTTGGTGAGAGTTCACTGTATTTATTTATATGAAGCTTGATCTTCTCCATTGATCGACCAGGAACTGCAAATTTTTCTGTATAAAGGTCTCATATGTAAGTGTGACTAGCTAACCACAAGCTTGTACTGAACTCATTACAATTCTTTGCGAGCTTGCTACTTTGCACATACGAGCTCATGCTAAACATGCAATGAGAATACAAGCTTGTTACGTGCTATCAACCAGCTAGTACAAGCTGGTTCACAGCCCATGACGTGCTTGTATGCTCATTGCGAGCTCGTGTGTGCTAGGTGGTTGACAGTGCCTCATGAGCTTGAATGCTTATTGCTAGCTGGCACGAGCATAATTTCAGCGAGCTTGCTATATGCACGCGTTGAGCGCGTGTAATGCTTGTACGAGCCTGCCACGACTTCGTAATCGTTTCAAATCCGAACTCTACGTAAATAACCGTGAAGTCGTGGGCTCGCATGTGCGAAGTTGCAGCAAGCTCGTATACTGTCTTGAAATAAGCTCACAATTTTTATAAGGGGTAATCTCACTAGCGCTGTCTCCTGTCAAGATATTCTTTCTCTTACAGTCATCTTGATGATGTTTGTCCTCTATTATTTTCTGATAATAAATGTTCAATGATTTCTAATAACTGTGGTAACAGCTGCCTGCATGAAAAGACATCTGATGCAACAAGCACATGATCTCTAACAGTGACACAACATATATCAAGCACTTCAAGGGTTATCAGTTAAACATATATCAAGCACTTCAAGGGTTATCAGTTAAACATATATCAAGCACTTCAAGGGTTATCAGTCAAACATATATCAAGCACTCCAAGAGTTATCAGTTAAACATATATCAAGCACTTCAAGGGTTATCAGTTAAACATATATCAAGCACTTCAAGGGTTATCAGTTAAACATATATCAAGCACTTCAAGAGTTATCAGTTAAACATATATCAAGCACTTCAAGGGTTATCAGTTAAACATATATCAAGCACTTCAAGGGTTATCAGTTAAACATATATCAAGCACTTCAAGAGTTATCAGTTAAACATATATCAAGCACTTCAAGGGTTATCAGTCAAACATATATCAAGCACTTCAAGGGTTATCAGTTAAACATATATCAAGCACTTCAAGGGTTATCAGTCAAACATATATCAAGCACTTCAAGGGTTATCAGTTAAACATATATCAAGCACTTCAAGGGTTATCAGTCAAACATATATCAAGCACTTCAAGGGTTATCAGTTAAACATATATCAAGCACTTCAAGGGTTATCAGTTAAACATATATCAAGCACTTCAAGAGTTATCAGTTAAACATATATCAAGCACTTCAAGGGTTATCAGTTAAATATATATCAAGCACTTCAAGGGTTATCAGTCAAACATATATCAAGCACTTCAAGGGTTATCAGTTAAACATATATCAAGCACTTCAAGAGTTATCAGTTAAACATATATCAAGCACTTCAAGGGTTATCAGTTAAACATATATCAAGCACTTCAAGGGTTATCAGTTAAACATATATCAAGCACTTCAAGGGTTATCAGTTAAACATATATCAAGCACTTCAAGAGTTATCAGTTAAACATATATCAAGCACTTCAAGGGTTATCAGTTAAACATATATCAAGCACTTCAAGGGTTGTCAGTTAAACATATATCAAGCACTTCAAGGGTTATCAGTTAAACATATATCAAGCACTTCAAGGGTTATCAGTTAAACATATATCAAGCACTTCAAGGGTTATCAGTTAAACATATATCAAGCACTTCAAGAGTTATCAGTTAAACATATATCAAGCACTTCAAGGGTTATCAGTTAAACATATATCAAGCACTTCAAGGGTTATCAGTTAAAGAAAAACTGTATACTGTAGAAAGTATATTTTTATGACATAATTTATTTGCAGGAGTTCTCATGCATGAATGTTCTCCATGTGTACAAATTCATAAAATATTTGCATGGTTCACACTCAGCAGCATCTTTCAAATAGGCAGGCCACAAATTGTTATCTAAATGTACTGTATTATTGAATACAGGCCACAAATTGTTATCTAAATGTACTATATTATTAAATACAGGCCACAAATTGTTATCTAAATATACTGTATTACTGAATATAGGCCACAAATTGTTATCTATATGTACTGTATTATTGAATACAGGCCACAAATTGTTATCTAAATGTACTGTATTATTGAATACAGGCCACAAATTGTTATCTAAATGTACTGTATTACTGAATATTGGCCACAAATTGTTATCTAAATGTACTGTATTTTTGAATACAGGCCACAAATTGTTATCTAAATATACTGTATTACTGAATATAGGCCACAAATTGTTATCTAAATGTACTGTATTATTGAAGCCAAAGCCCCAGTTAACCACTATACATCTGTACAGAGTTATTACTCACAGCTGCAGAAATATGGTCCCCTTTCATTTTAGCAGCAAGAGTTGGAAATGTTTCAACAATAGCATTGGCCACTGACATCTTCTGGGTAGGTGTGGGATATCTGTCCAAAAAACAAATTACATTTGTCAAAGATCATGATTGTTTCTCCTAAAATTCATGGCTTTGGGTCATAAAAACAAACTCTAAGACTCTCAAATATAGAAAACTCTTGAAACAAATGTACCATATGAAGTGTTCCTTGAACAACTGCCATCCAGACCTCCCTGAATCTAAGCTGAGGAACCAGTCTGACTTGACCTTTAACCTGGTACTTATGTATTGCTTGTGATCATCTAGCACAGCTAATGTGCAAAAACATAGTATGTTTACATCACCATGATAAAAGAATTCTGAAGAATGTCTTATCAATGATGTTCTCCAAATATTATATCTGATTGGAGTCTTAAGGTTCATAATTTTGCCTAAAAATTGATACCCATGTCTTGCTATTTGTTAAACACAAGTGAGACTATTATAATTTATCAAGATGGCAGCAGATTAGCAATTAGAGACTATTATAATTTATCAAGATGGCAGCAGATTAACAATTACTGTACTCTGCTCAAATATGTTGCGTGTGTGATCTGTATTTTTAATGTAGCATTAAAAAAAAAATGCCAGACATATCATTGTGATGTCACCAGTGTGGCAGTTTATAGTGATGTCCAGTCATATCTTCAGCCTCTTAATAATGATTCAATATAGCCTTTATTATTAATAATATCACATGCACTTGAGTGGAATAGAAAAAAATCCCACTGAGGGTCTCAATATGTGGCATGGAATGTGGCTTTATTGAGTTTCTGGCCATAAATTCTGATCCTTGGATTAAAACATTTTTGCAATCAGAATCAAGAGTGAGAAATCCCTATCCCACACCAACAAATATGATGGATTATTTTTCTCTCATTTCTCAACTGTAAAAATGCTTGATGGTGTATCATCCGTATGGATACAGCTTAAGAAAACCAGATCCTAAAATGAGCATTAAGAGGTCACGTTGAATACAAATTTCTCATATCGACCTATATATAATATTACACATATACAGTGAAATGTGAGTCTGAAAATTATGTTTTACCTGGAAGAAGTGCTTCAAGGTATAAAATAAAAGCCAGAGAGGTGTTTTTGGAACAGAGATGCTGTACCAAAGAGTCTAAAATGACATAAGCTCAAAATATAACCAAGGAGTGATGAAATAACATACACACTTACTGTATTTTCAAAATATAACCAAGGAGTGATGAAATAACATACACACTTACTGTATTTTCAAAATATAACCAAGGAGTGATGAAATAACATACACACTTACTGTATTTTCAAAATATAACCAAGGAGTGATGAAATAACATACACACTTACAAAGGCAACATTATAATGGAGTTGAACTGAACAAATTCTGTAAGATAATACAAGAGTTCTGATGAAGGTGTCTCACCTGCAGACCATTTTGTCATATAATCCCAAATTATAAAAATCAGCTTCATGTAACTGATGTTGAATTAATAATTCCTTAATCTGTCCACATGAAGTCTTGCCAATAATGCAAATTTGATCAAAGCTGTATTAATTGATTTTTTTGGTCATGACAGGTGAGAAAATAACCTTCCACATGCAAAAATCTTTATATCACTCTGAAATACATACAGCCCCGTGTATCGGATCAATTCATGGAATATTGTATCCACAAGCTGTATTTTTCCTGCTCTAGTTATCTCCCCTGTTTGAATCATTTCCTCAGCCTTTGGACCAAATTTGATGTCCGCAATAGGGAATTTTTCAGGGAACGGAATCATCTCCTGTATTTGACGAGAGTAGAATTTTGGATTACTGTTTCTCATAGTTTCCAAAAGCTGACGTCGCATCTTCCGCATACTTTTATCCACACCTAAAAAGGAAACATGGTATTAGAAAACAGATATATCATGAAGAAACAATTTGACCCAAAATCAAATGTTTAAAACATAATAAATCAATTGCCCCAAATTCTTACCTATGCTGCTACACATGACAACTTGCCATGTAGTTATTCTAATTCTAAGGAATTATTATGACATAGTAACAGGCAAGGCTTGAGTGCAGCTGAAAATTACTTCTTCACAAGGTATTTTTTCAGTAAATAAAAGAAAAGTATCTATAAATCCACATCCCAATCTAATTACCAAAATAATAGGTTATTTATATAAAACCACAAAAATTTATAAAGTCACAGTATTTGGAAACTTTATATCAAATGAGACCAGTTTAGCAGATCCTTTAATACTACAGTAAAACCTGTCTTGAGAGACCACCTGTCTTGAGACCAGAATCTCCATGCACAGATTTATTCATTATATAGTCTTGTGACCTGTTATGAGAGACCATTATTTTTTGGCAGAAAGGGTGGTCTTTCAAAACAGGTTCTACTGTATAGCAAAATCAACATGTGTGATTATCAGGCATGCCTTCTCTGATCATCAATCAAATTTTTGAATCAATGTCTAAAATCCAGTTAAAGTCAATGCCAGAAAATGCAAATCAAGGAGAACCTGTCTTAAATGACCACCTATTTGGCCAAAAAGTCAAGTCTCACATAGCAGGTGGTCTTTCATAATGTCATAACTCATCACACATATGCATGATAGTTTCCCTATGTGAAAATCTGGGTGAAACCAATCTTAAAGTTCTAATGCAACTGTTAAAAGTCTGTTCATGTGAGAAGTCATGTGATTTGTATCTCATTCTAGCCATGCGTGATATGGTCTGCCCATGTGATCTATGTCTATCTCTCATTCTAGACATGTATGATATGGTCTGCCCATGTGATCTATGTCTATCTCTCATTCCTGACATGCGTGATATGGTCTGCCCATCTGATCTATGTCTATCTCTCATTCTAGACATGCGTGATATGGTCTGCATATGTGATCTATGTCTATCTCATTCTAGACATGTGTGATATGGTCTACCCATGTGATCTATGTCTATCTCTCATTCTAGACATGAGTGATATGGTCTGCCCATGTGATCTGTCTCTCATTTTAGACACGAGTGATATGGTCTGCATATGTGATCTATGTCTATCTCTCATTCTAGATATGCGTGATATGGTATGCCCATGTGATCTATGTCTATCTCTCATTCTAGACATGTGTGATATGGTCTGCATAAGTGATCCATGTCTATCTCTCATTCTAGACATGCATGATATGGTCTGCCCATGTGATCTATGTCTATCTCTCATTCTAGACATGCATGATATGGTCTGCCCATGTGATCTATGTCTATCTCTCATTCTAGACATGCATGATATGGTCTGCCCATGTGATCTATGTCTATCTCTCATTCTAGACATGCATGATATGGTCTGCCCATGTGATCTATGTCTATCTCTCATTCTAGACATGAGTGATATGGTCTGCCCATGTGATCTGTCTCTCATTTTAGACACGAGTGATATGGTCTGCATATGTGATCTATGTCTATCTCTCATTCTAGATATGCGTGATATGGTATGCCCATGTGATCTATGTCTATCTCTCATTCTAGACATGTGTGATATGGTCTGCATAAGTGATCCATGTCTATCTCTCATTCTAGACATGCATGATATGGTCTGCCCATGTGATCTATGTCTATCTCTCATTCTAGACATGCATGATATGGTCTGCCCATGTGATCTATGTCTATCTCTCATTCTAGACATGCATGATATGGTCTGCCCATGTGATCTATGTCTATCTCTCATTCTAGACATGCATGATATGGTCTGCCCATGTGATCTATGTCTATCTCTCATTCTAGACATGTATGATATGGTCTGCCCATGTGATCTATGTCTCTCATTCTAGACATGCATGATATGGTCTACCCATGTGATCTATATCTCATTCTAGACATGCGTGATATGGTCTGCCCATGTGATCTATGTCTATCTCTCATTCTTAAACATGTGTGATGTAGTTTGCTCATGTGGGGAAAAAAGATTGTATACACTTTTCTCGCATGTGTGGACACCATGATACTGTGGATCACATGATTTTGTTTAAGGCATCATGAATGTCTGCAATGTTTCTTCTAGTTTTATTAAGCACCTGTTGGGGGGGGGGGGGGGCTTTGTTTGACAAATATTTCCAAGCAAGAAATTTTAGAAAAATTATCAAACTTATCAACAGGTATGGGGCTGGGTTAATCCTACACAGGATCATTTATTACCAAGAATGTAGCAAGACCTTGTTCCTGCCTAAAAATTCAAACCATTGGGTGGGACTTTGTAAATGATGGATTATATCAATCTCCTTTGCAAGGTATCCCTACCCCCACACTTAACATTACAGTGTCACTGTGTTACGTATATTTGATTTGAGTCATTTTTATTTTAATTGTCTGTCAGATTTAAATCTGACATTTTAAGTTTAAGATTCATTCATTGAGAGATGACTTGTACTTTACAAATAAACACCAGGTGTTGACCTCATTTCTGACCTAGCTTCAGAGTTGTAAACAAGCTTTTACAATGATTGGTTGATTCCAAGGACATTATGGAGCTTTGTTAGAAACATCTTTCTATTTTTAGTTGGGTCATATGGTGTGTACAAGATCTTTTGAACGTAAATTTGTTCTAAAAGATTCTAGAAAAAAAAAAAAAATGTTGTACAAAAATGATTAGACCTATAGCTATTATGATAATTATAAAAAAATAATTGAATGTATTGTACAAAAATGATAATTAGTTTTGGTTTAAAAAAATATATTCAAAATATATTTGCATCTGAGCATTTAAGGAAACTGTCAACTATTATGTAGAACATGGCAGTCCAGGCTAGTCAGGCATTTGATATGGTCATTCACTGGTCAATCTTAAAAATCTGCTTGATATTCAAATAACTGTCTAGATAGTGAACAGAGATTTTAGAAATGCTTAATTATGCATATTTTGGGTGCAATTTTTTTTATCTGGGTTGCAGGAAATCACACACACAGGAGTCCTTAGTATGGATCTTTTTGTTGCAAATAGGAAAATTTCTGGACACAATAAATATGTTTAAATCACCGTGAAAAATTAAACAATATTTTATTTAAGTTTGTTGCTGACTTCCTTTTATCAAAGGTATTTGGCTTGCTTTGGTAAAGGTGTTATTGAAGGCACTGCTAAAGGCTCTCTTTGAAGGACCAAACAAGATCCATTAGTTACTGCTGTGACAAAATCAAGTGTTTGTAGAACATTGAGACAGTAATTTTTTTAATTTGCATAGCATATATCAGTGCTTCAGAGGTATTCAGTCTTCTTCGAAGTTGCTAGAAAACTATCTTAAGTTATATTTTTTTAAAAATTGCTGTAGTCTGGTCTACTGTCATTTCTCATTCTCAAGTTCAGAGGTTGTTGGTTGTAGCAAGTCAGTTGCATGGCTTATTGGTTATATTGCAGAATACAGTACCAAGGCCAGGTATCAGAATACAGTACCAAGGCCAGGTATCAGAATACAGTACCAAGGCCAGGTATCAGAATACAGTACCAAGGCCAGGCATCAGAATACAGTACCAAGGCCAGGTATCAGAATACAGTACCAAGGCCAGGCATCAGAATACAGTACCAAGGCCAGGCATCAGAATACAGTACCAAGGCCAGGTATCAGAATACAGTACCAAGGCCAGGTATCAGAATACAGTACCAAGGCCAGGCATCAGAATACAGTACCAAGGCCAGGTATCAGAATACAGTACCAAGGCCAGGCATCAGAATACAGTACCAAGGCCAGGCATCAGAATACAGTACCAAGGCCAGGTATCAGAATACAGTACCAAGGCCAGGTATCAGAATACAGTACCAAGGCCAGGCATCAGAATACAGTACCAAGGCCAGGTATCAGAATACAGTACCAAGGCCAGGCATCAGAATACAGTACCATGGCCAGGCATCAGAATACAGTACCAAGGCCAGGTATCAGAATACAGTACCAAGGCCAGATATCAGAATACAGTACCAAGGCCAGGTATCAGAATACAGTACCAAGGCCAGATATCAGAATACAGTACCAAGGCCAGGTATCAGAATACAGTACCAAGGCCAGGTATTAGAATAAACGGATTGTGATATAACAATATGGTTTGTCAATAAGAAACAATGGTTTGTTTATGTAACAATGGATTCTAGTGCATTTTTTTAATCTAAGTTTGCTGATACCTGTCATGGTACCTTTGAATTTCTTCACTCCAAAAACGACGCCACCCAAAATATCTCCAGATGGTATATTTTGCCATTAATTAGAAAACAATTCACAATTTGTGACACTGGCAAAGCCCAGCATGATCCCTGATATTGTGTTCATTTCTGATTGTAGCCATATAAATATTGCATGCAATCTCAAAATCAAGGCACACTGAGATTTGGACAAAATGCCATGACTGAGATTTGGACAAAATGCCATGACTGAGATTTTGACAAAATGCCATGTGCAAATTTGGATGAGCATTTTGGGGTTAAATGGAAAACATTTTAATGAGTTTCAGAACTGCTAAAGTTACTAGAAATGATAGTTTGAAAGAGACAGTAACCAAGTGTATAAGAAAGAGACAGTAACCAAGTGTAAGAAAGAGACAGTAACCAAGTGTATAAGAAAGAGACAGTAACCAAGTGTAAGAAAGAGACAGTAACCAAGTGTAAGAAAGAGACAGTAACCAAGTGTATAAGAAAGAGACAGTAACCAAGTGTAAGAAAGAGACAGTAACCAAGTGTAATAAAGAGACAGTAACCAAGTGTAATAAAGAGACAGTAACCAAGTGTAAGAAAGAGACAGTAACCAAGTGTAAGAAAGAGACAGTAACCAAGTGTAAGAAAGAGACAGTAACCAAGTGTAAGAAAGAGACAGTAACCAAGTGTAAGAAATGATGCCTGTACTAGTGTTTTGGATAAAAACCTTTCCTTGGATTTACAAAATTCATTCAGACTGACATAACAGAGCTACATGTCAGTGGTGTAAAGAATGTGGAAAATTAAACTTGATGGCAACCACTGGTTCTTCTAATCTGCAAAGTGATATGTTTGGCATGCAAGCTAGGATTTAGAGTGCAGAATACAATAAAGATGAATGTCACGGAATGTTGTAGTTTTTATTTAGGAAAGACACGAACTCGGGTTTTGTTTATCGTGTGCAACGATACCCGAGGGTGATTTTTTATATATATATATATGGGCAGTTGTACTTCGGAATCGTGAGTACAATTCGCTATATGCCGCTCGTGCAAAGTGTTCTTGATACGGAGCACGAATCCGTATAAATACTTTGCTATATGTAAAGGGTCTTTACATTACTACGGGTTTTGTCAACAAGCGGCTGGTTTCAAGGACTGTAGCTATAGGGTTATAGATCCGAGGGAGGGAGGATTGCACAACTTTATCTGTAGGGGTAAGTACATTTTTGATACTGAATGATAGCTTTTTGTATCACTATATTTACCTTTGCATGTTTGTTATATAGTTTTACACAGCATAATACTCTTGTTCGCGAGGCATTTAAATTGGTAAAGTAAAGCTATATTTTGTTAAAATATAATTGTTTACTATTCAGCATTATCAAACAGGGAAGGTGTACTATAGAACCTGTCATTTTGTCATTATGATAATAATAGTCTTGATAATTTACCGTGTATAACGTCATTACGTTATGTCTGTATCAAGGTTAGTACACGGTGTCGGGTATCTTTTCAGCTATTTGTACGAGGGTGTTAAACGTCCGGGGTGCCCGGAGCTGTCAAACGTCGGGAGCTGTGATTAAATGCACTGGTGTGTCCAGAGCTGTTTAATGTGCCGGAGTGTCTAATGTCTAGCGTCCGGAGTGTCTAATGTCAAGGGTGACAAGGGTGACTCAGCGTGGAGCTGTCTAAATGACCAGAGTGTCTGGAGGGTCTAATGTTTCGCTGTATTCCGAGGGTCCGGAGTCTGTAGAAACTGTGAAGTTCTATTGTACCAGCTGTGGAGCTGTATACCAATAGTTGATTATATATATTTATTCGTAAATTGTTAGCCGTGGGCTAATGTGGGTTTGCGGAACCCAGTATATGGTTTGGGACTGGAAAGATAAGTTATCTGTCCTGTTATTATTTTTCAAATATAGTTCCGCTACTTGAGCGTATACATTTTTACTATATGAGTAATCCTGCATTGTTTACTACGTAAGTAAACTGTATTCATGTCTTTTTTTGTATAATTTTTTTCGCTGGGGTTTTGTATCAGTTTTTGTATCATTGTATCATTGATTCGTATCATTGTTTTGTACCATTGTATCATTTATTTGTATCATTATATGAGTCGTTTGCATCTTCTAGTCTGTGCGTAATTATGTATAATTAAATCCAATATTTGGATTACAATACGCACGCATTTCATTGTTTTGTTTATATACATTTATCGCCACATTAAATCATAATTTTTATATCTGTATCATCAAAGCGTGTTTTGTTGTTAATCCGAAGTGGTCCGTCCCGGTTATCTTGTTACAATGAAGGTCCAGAATAAAACATGAGACAATAACACAATTGATGCGAGTCAAAGAAAAGGGACCTAGAATAAGGAAATTTGATCTAAAGCCAAGCATCAGAATTTATTTGAAATGTGATATAAACATATAAGTTAACTATATAATATTGTAGTTAATGAATATATTTGTACATGATATAAAGTTTAATAATTATAGATTTTTTTAAAAAGAATAATAAATAATTACAAATAAATAAACTGACAGTTTTTTTTGTCTATTTATTCCTTGAAATTTTAATGGACATTTTAACCACTGCAACAAAAACATTCATTTAAATTCTTGGATTATATATGGATGGAAAAAATTATTCTTTAAATGTCTTACAGTTTCTTTCTTAAGATCCCTTTCCCTAATCTAATGTTTGTAAGTTTAAACATATTCCCAGTATGCCATAGGATAAAATGGCGGTCTGGAAGTGTGTGCGTGGGGGAGAGTTAGTAGTACTGATAGGGGCTATTAGGGCTCTGATGACCAATGACCAGTCAGGTATCTATTAGAGCTCTGATGACCAATGACCAGTCAGGTATCTATTAGGGCTCTGATGACCAATGACCAGTCAGGTATCTATCTGTGCGAAGATCCTTCCCAGATCTGACAGACTTAGATCTGAGCTCATTGGTAGTGTGCAAGTGTGTGGGGTGGAGGGTGGACATGACTCACTATCTGTCTTTCTAGATAACAGAAGTTACTGCTCCTTCCAGAAGGGAGTGTGCAATTCGCTCTTTGTCCTAGTGGAAAAGAGGGTTGCTGCCCCTCCCTCTCTGCCAATTAAAACCTCCCTTGGGAATGGTCTTGTTATCCCTAAGAGTCTCTGATGAGACTTGGATAATCCTTCTCTGAGTTGCATGAGACTGAGCAGTGCTAAATCCAGCACACACAAAAAATACAAAATTATCCAGTCATCCTTAATGGAAGCTTAGGACAACTAAACTAGCAAAAGAGTCCTAAGAAAAACCCCATCTTATGATTGATTACAAATTATATTGAAGAAGAAAAAAGGATAACAGTGAAAATTATTATTGAAAAAAAACTTTGATAACCGTGCACTTGATATAAAGACAACTGGCTTACCACATTGTTATCACTACTGCATTGTGTATGGGGTAAAAAATATATTTATCACATGTCAAGCTATACAAGATACACATGCTAACAACTCTCAAAAGAACTTAAATTAATAAAACTCAATCAGGGCTATACTCCTAATGTTTATAAAGAATATTCATAAAAGAGTAAATTTGATTGTTTATCCAAGAAGTAATGGTTAATCTTCTTCGACACAAACAATGCAGGCATTATAGCATGTTGACCAAGGAAAGAATGAGGGGGCACTATGCTAGGGTACAAATGTGCGGGGTGTCCCTGAGGCAATCCAGTGTTCTGGAATTTTCTAGCTGACCCTTATGGGTGGATGAATTTTTATCATACGGTCAGGGTACGTTCCTTGCTAGATCTCTCAACTGCATGTAATCTATTCCTTTTTGGTAAATTTCACATGGCGGCAACAAGTGACTTTCCAGCTGATAGCAATACTCAAATCTAATTGACATGACATCCAGTAAAATGTTTGGTTTGGTACTTTATGAAATTATGGCATAGCAAGTGGAGTCAAGTGATTTGCCCAAGGACACACCATGGCACCAGACCAATGTTCCAATTCAAACTTGCACCTTTTTGGTCATGAAACTGGTACGGCAACAACCAAGTCACCTTGGCCCCCCACCACAATTAATAAGTGTTGCTTTTTTCTTTCTCAACTTCTCCTTCTGCCATCCTGGATGCTTCCCTGCAGGACCATTGTGGATAGACTGTTGGCTCTAGTGACATGGCCATAACATTTCAGCTATCTCTTTTTGACATTGGTGAGGAGGTTTTCATATTGGTCTACTCTTCACCTGAGTGGTCCATATAAGAGATGCCAAGCATGGTTATGTAGCATCTCATTTCAAGTGCCTGGATTATTGTAATTCTGCTGTCAAGGTAAAGGCCTGACATGAATACAAAAAGACCTAGACTCACATGAATACAAAACGACTGAGACTCACATGAATACAAAAAGACTGAGATGACTAGTGCTCTCAATTGTCTGATTTTAGTTTTAAGACAGATATTCTTGTCTCTCCAGATGGATCTTAGCTTTGCCATAGCTGCCATTCTGTGTGCTGCTCATGACAAAATGTCTGCTCTCCATCCCTCTTTGGTGATTATGGAACCAACATATTTAAACTGGCTCAGTGTTTCCAACTCTAATCTTCTGACTTTAATCTTGCCTGAGATTTGTTTGCCAATATTTCAGTATTTATCATCAGCTTTGTCTTCTCAGAGCTTAACTCCATGACAAATCTGGAAGATGTTTCATCCAGGTTCTTCACTAAGGTGACAAGCTTGTCTCCACTGTCTGCCAGGCCATCAATGTCATCTGCAAAGCGTAGGCTGGTGATGTTACACGCTCCAATACTGACTGTCCCACAGTGGTTTCCCAAAGCTTTGCTCAAGATGCACTCTAAGTGGATTCTGAAAAGAGTGGGTGACAGGAGGCAGCCTCGATGTACTCCATCTGTTGTCTGGAACCAGTCCCCCACAGAACCTTGGGTAATTACTGCACTTGTAGTCTTGGTGTATTGCTGCTTGATGGCACTGGTCAACTTTTGGTATAATATACTGTGATATTATATGCCTTTTCACCAAAATTGAAAAAAATATGAGCAGAATGTCAGTAATGTGTTCAGCAGTTAAGAAACTCAGCCAATTAGATACAAGAAATTACTTTATTTTTCTCCATCGACTTTGCTATATATGTTCTCATCAAAGATTTTGATGACAGAGGCCTATTTACAAAGTTATATAAAAATGACAGCCAATCAGATGATTTATGTGGCTCAAGGTTGTTAAGATGATTTATGTGGCTCTCGGTTGTTAAGATGATTTATGTGGCTCTCGGTTGTTAAGATGATTTATGTGGCTCTCGGTTGTTAATGAATTCATCCATTATCTTGATGACGCAGTGTGATCAGTATCGGATCTGAAATATATTTTAACAAGCTAAGCTGACCGAATCTAATTAATATGCTCTTGCTCATCATCAAACTCATCTTAATGATCAGCAAATTTTCAAAATTATATCAAACTTGGATCAGAAATATGACCAGAGAGGTGGTAAAAAGTCAGACAATCAGATGCAAGATCGCCTCATTAATATGCATGAATATTATTTAGCACTCGTCCAAGATTTTTATAAGCTCACATTCAAAGTTCGGTCAAAGTTCGGATGTGAAATATGGAAGTAAGAATGTTTACATGCTTTCACTGACAGTTAAAAAAAATGGATGACTAATGGAGACCCAAGGCCATAACATGAGTTCACTTGGCCTTATGGCCAAATCATATAAACCAGGGGTCTCAAACACAAGGACAATGGGCTGCATGTGGCTTGCTAAGCCTAATCCTGTGACCTACAATATGATTGGCATCACAAGGTGTCATATGAGATAACATAGGTTGTGCAGCCCTTAGGACATCACAAAATGCCCTCATGCGACCCTAAGGGTGGTTTGAATTTGAGACCCTTCACCATAATAGTATCAATAAGATGTATACCTTCAGGAGATCTAATGCCTGAACTTGATGCTGAAAACAAAGAAATAAATCACATGTCAATCTCTATCCTACATCAATCAGGTTTAAAAAAAGATCATTACATGTACCAATAACTTCACCATAGGCACAATGCACACTGCCTTGATTAGGAACAGGCCAATACAGTGAAAAAGAATATCAGAGCTCAAAATCAGTACCAGTTCCTGTAAGTTTTTGCTGGACTAATAGTGTTCATAATGTCAAAAGTTTAATGGCAAGTCAAGTTTCAGCTGTCACTAGCCATCATTTTGTGGAATGGACTAGTGATAATTTAGAAGCACTTAGTACATTTCAAAAATGTACTTCTGCCAACAATTCAGTTTATGTTGACTTCTACAGCAGTTTTAATATATGGCACTCTGAAATAAACAAAGCTCAAAATCCTGGAAGAACAAGTAACGTAGAACAAAGCTTTTGCGATTTCTGATAAAATGTCACTTCTCAAAACATCTATTAAAATATTATACAAAACAATAACTATCTGATAATAAAAAGCCACAAAGTCATCATGATTTTTTTCAAAATAAAAGCATAACAATTAATTTCCTCAAACTCATAAATATACAGAGCTTTTAATGTTTATTATTTGAGAGAGAGAGAGAGAGAGAGAGAGAGAGAGAGAGAGAGAGAGAAAGAGAGAGAGAGAGAGAGAGAGAGAGAGAGAGAGAGAGAGAGAGAGAGAGAAAGAGAGAGAGAGAGAGAGAGATCTAACATTACTTGGTGTTGGTAAAGTTGAACTTGATCCTGCTGTGAACAATGAGACAGGATAAGCACTATGTGAATCACTGACTTGTGGGATGGAAAGAAGTCCATTGACATCTGACATAGGGACATCCCCACTGACCTCTAAATTTGGAGATATTTCTGAATCTCTCTGTTGACTAACAGTTGAAAGCAAATTCAAAGCTGACATATTCTGACTTGAATGAGTGGTGTTGCTGCTGTCATCATCTGAAGAGATTTCAATTTTGACAAAAGGTTGGGCAGGGTTTCCTTCTGTCTCCTTGATTGTTTCTGCTGATGTTGCTGCTCCTCTGATTTGTGAAACTGAATCTCTTTCCAAAAGAAATGGATAGCTCTTTTCTTTTATCACATCACTTTGGTAAGACCTGTTTAATCTTGCTTTTTCTTGCATAGTAAGATGTCCCAACATATCTGTAGGCTGACTGACCTGAATGCTGTCTAATGATAAGAATGGAAACATTGAAATAGCTGATACCCTTTGACCTTGACCTGTGAGACCCTGAGAACCTTCAGACATTTGTGTAGACATCTGCACAATTTCAGAAGATTTTGGAATATTAAAAGGATCATGTCTTTGTGATACCTGAATACCTTGTAGCCTGTCTTGAAAATTTAAAACGGAATGCGATTGCATATCTATGTTGTGTCGAGTTTTGCACAAAGTTGATATGGGTGGAATCTTTCCAACACCTGCACTGGCAGATTCAGTGTTTACTGTTGTGTGAGAGTCAATTTTTCTTCTTGATTGAGATTCTTGTGGAGATGATATTGGTGTCACTTGCCTTCTGCCTACATCTGAGCGAGGACTCAAATCTGTGTTGACTTGTTTGCTTGCTTCCTTCTCATGGACAGTCCATGCTGACTCAGGTTGTTGCAAGCTTTTGTTGGATTGAGATTCTTCTGATGCGTTCTTCTCAGTATAGACAATGCCATGTTTGGGGTTTCTTAGCCACTGAGGGGTATCATTTGCAGTATTATCTAAAAAAGAATTAAAAAGCTCAATAAATCATAACTTAAATTAAGCAACAAAGGTTATAAATTATCTGACTGGCACTTCAGCACATGAAAGACTATTAAGGTAAAAGAAATATAGATGTGTGCCCTGAGATCCAACCTTTTAGTAGAGTATTGCTCACAATACTTACCTCATCATACTATCATAGGAGTAATTCCATTACCTTGGAAATCCATCCCCAAAAGGATGTTTAACATTTCTTTTGGCTTGCATTAGCTACAGAAATCTCAGACAAAAGTGGTATCCCCTTGGTTAAGAAGGAGATTGGTTGCTGTTCTAGGGTTTAATGTCATTTTCCAGCACAAGATAGGCTAAACATGGCCCACAAATTAACACTAATTATCAGCACAATTGGGCAGTGTTCTCAATAATTTCAGTTTCACTAATTGAAATGAGTACTCGTGGAAGTGGAAGGGAATTAGCTGTTAATTTTCCATGCTGCCACACTCAGGATTGTTCTAGATAAGTTTTTTTTGCATAAATTGCACTTTTCTTTTGTTTGCATTTAACACTGTAAAAATTTCCATATTTAAGCAAAGACGTGAAATTAGTAATGAGATGTTTTATAACATTCATACAATGCAAATAATAAATGACATGTTTAATAACATTCATGCAATGCAAAAAAGGAATGAGATGTTTTATAACATTCATGCAATGCAAATAATAAATGACATGTTTAATAATATTCATGCAATGCAAAAAAGGAATGAGATGTTTTATAACATTCATGCAATGCAAATAATAAATGAGATGTTTTATAACATTCATGCAATGCAAAAAAGGAATGAGATGTTTTATAACATTCATGCAATGCAAATAATAAATGAGATGTTTTATAACATTCATGCAATTAATGAAATGTTTAATAACATTCATGCAATGCAAAAATAAATCAGATGTTTAATAACAATCATGCAATCCAAATAATAAATGAGAAGTTTTATAACATTCATGCAATGCAAAATAAGGAATGAGATGTTTTATAACATTCATGCAATGCAAATAAGGAATGAGATGATTTATAACATTCATGCAATGCAAATAATAAATGAGATGTTTAATAACATTCATGCAATGCAAATAATAAATGAGATGTTTTATAACATTCATGCAATGCAAATAATGACAGTAGTGACCAAAAGGTGACCTGCATCTGATTAAATGGAACAACCGGAAATGGCCTATCGTATTTTCGCGCATATAAGACGCACCCAATTATAAGACGCACCTGTATATAAGACGCGGGTTTTGCCGATTTGTGTAAAAATATTTTACATAAGACGCACGCGGCCTAGCCATCTACCGCACTGAGCAATTTATATCCAGTGGTTTCCTTTCCTTTATCATAAATGAAAATTTGTCCAATGTTTCATTACCCATCGGATGTAAACAAGGCTTCATTACCATTTTTAGTTTAGATCAAAGAATTGTCTGAGGCAGGACCGCAACGGTTATCGCTTATTCTTATCTAACGCCGGGCCAATAGAGGATGGGTTGAGTACCTGGTATCTAGATTCTACAACAATAAACGCCAGATGTAAAGGCGGCGTCATTGATCTGCTAGGCCCAGTCTTCAGCGAGTGGGATTAGTACCGTACAATAATCAGGGATAGTCCTGGCTTTTAAAAATCTGTCGCCAAAAAAATCGCCAACCTCATTATTTTGTCGTCTAAGTTTTCACATCTATACATGCTAATTCTCGTTAAATTCTCGAGAGATGAGATGCAGAGTTTATTTCTGATGTCAGCATCCCGCATCACCGTCTGTAGTTTGAAAATTGATGCTGATTATAAAGCGTTTGCCCACCACCTATCGAGTGGCTATTGCGGTCAGCTGACCATCCGCCACGTAATAAAAATTCTGAGCAAATTACGAAGTTCGCCAAAATCTCCATTAAATGCTCTATTGCTTCCTAAATCCCAAAAGAATGATCACTGAATGCTGTATAAATTTTCTCAACAAGCAAAATAGGATCTCCATTCCCACGAATGAAACTTGCACGATTCAACACCTGGCAATATTGGACCGTATATATTAGCATAAGTTAACACCCAATATAGGGATTCTTTCACTCCTGTATTTTGAGAAATAAATAATTATTTTTAACTATGCAAAACTTGTTTATTTGTTGTTTGCTATTTCTTCTTGCGGAGTTTAAGTCTCTGTAACCGTAACATGGGATTGATGGCAAAAGGAAAAGATCAATGAGTAAAATGCACAAATATTATTTACACCGCCTGGATTCATGTTTGGTGACACACTCCTTCTTCAAAATATCACAGCCGGTTGTAAATGAATTGACGAACTTTGCCTTGATACATACATCACAGAACATCTGTTTTAACTTTTTATCATATCTCAGCCACGGACGTCCAAGTTTCCAACTGTCTAGAAATTTTTGCTCTGTTCATCATTATGTGGTGTTGCACTTGAAGCACTACATGTAGATGATGTTGGACTGCAAGGTTTATCATCAGATTCAGTGACAGTATTGTCTGATGAATTTGCACTAAATTCAAACGCCGTTAATTCTGTTAACTTAGGAGGAGATGGTGAACACGCAACGTCTTTCGTTTGCTCATGATAATGTTGCACTGGCGACAGATATAATTGTGATTGAGATTTTTTTCCATTTGCTTTGTATGTATACACAGTAGTCGGTACTTCAAAGGTTATCAGTTTTCAACGAAGGTTCCGCAAAACTGTTGTATTGGTATATGTAAAAAAAAAAAAAGAGAAGGATTAGCCATTCAATTAATTTTAGACGTCGGTCAGTTGTAGGTATAGTATGGTAGCATGATTGACTGTATCACAGCATACAGTACTCGGCTCAGATGTCAGCATAAGCAGATTATGATGTAACAATGCTCTGCTAAGATGGGGTTGTCGATACAAACAAAGGATCATTTGTGTACAGATTGATTCCAATGCATTGCTTAGTCAAGTTTGTGGCTTCCTTTCGTTCTCCCTTTTAATTTATCCAGTCCAAATCCATGATTGTACAAATTAAATAACCAAAAAGTCTGTCGCCAAAAAAATCGCCAGATGGGATATTTTTGTCGCCAATAAGGGAAAAAAATCGCAATTTGCGACATTGGCGAAGCCCAGGACGATCCCAGCTCCTGCATTGGATTGGTACACGTGGTAATTACTGAACACTTACCCAACTGTTTTTACAACTAGGAATGAAAATCGTGAAACGTAAATATCGACCGCAAAAATTGTCCTTCAATATCACACACTGTACCGTTCGTTCGTGTTAAAAAAAATACTTACCGTATTTTCGCGCATATACCCGTATATAAGACGCGGGTTTTGACGATTTGTGTAAAAATATTTTACATAAGACGCACCCATATATAAGACGCATCACAGGTGCGTGGTGTGTAAAATGTTGTATAAGACGCGTCTTATATACGCGAAAATACGGTAAATGGTCGAATAATTATCACTGACAATTAACATGTAGTCCGCTTGGAAGGAATTTTTTTCTCTCTTGCAGAGAACGAGAATGGTATATTAACAGATGAGGAGTCTCTGTCTGCATTCTGCATAGTGGCAATATGCTCAATATGTCCACACATAAAAAATGTCACCATCATACCAATGACAGATCATTTCATGATGAAAGATAAGTTATGTGTCTTGATAATATATCATATCATAGGATGTGTATTGAGAATCATATTGAAACATTTCTTATTGTAATTGACCTTTAAAGTGTTTAACTATACAGGTTATAAGTAATTATTGGTGCTACATTTAATCTTTTTCCTACCACACTTAAATCCATTAATAAATGAATGTGAAGTGATGCTATCTGTCCAGTGTGCATATTTCATTTAGAATTTCTGTAGCATGTCTACTCATTGAGGTATGCTTTTAATTTATGATTCCATTAATCAGAGCACTAAAACAAATCTAATTTTTGATTAATCAATATTTAATTGCTCTTGTGTGCTCACGTATGAGTGTGTACTATTGGGATTTTTAACATAGCTTTAACAATTTTTCTGCTAAAATGTCCGCAGAGTGGCAGTTTTATAGTGAAGTTCAGCATTGGAGCATTATGCCATGGACATGTAGCATGATGTCCCACCCAGTAACATTATCCAGATACCAGGCTGACCAGTCCTAACACTAACCTGTTTAGTCAGGCAGCTGTTATGACCATCTTTATAAGTCTTTGGAATGACTCTGCTGGGGATCGAACCTACAACCTCTTGCATCTGAGGCAGATGCTCTTACCACTAGGCCACAGGTGCAGTCATGCTCAGGTATGCTGTCACATATGAATTACAACAAAATATTATAAGCATTTCTTTGATCGGGTTGTGGTTTGCCTCTCGACAATTTTATGGGCGAGAAAAATCAAAGTCTGACAGAAGTGATTATAATTGTGTACAGTAATCTATGATTAGAAAACAGGAAAAGTTCTGCCAAAATTGGATGGCTAGCAATTCTGCACTGATTTTATGTAATTTTCAGTTTTTAGAATTTAAAATATCAGAAAAAGTGTCTTAAATAACATTTTTAACTCAATTATTTTCACACAAAGTATTAACAAACCTATGAAAAGTACATTCTACAAAGTAGTGACTGGAACATGTTTGCTTAATGAATACTCACCAAGAATCATGTGTCCTAGAACTTTGTACTCAGCAACCTTGATGTCCAGCCACATAACAAAGTGTGACAAAACCCAGGGTTGCACTTCATCCAATAACTGGCCAAAATGCCTCTTTAGTGTTCCTATGTCACCCATTTTGCTTCACTGAAAAAAAAAAAGAGTGAAATTAGTTGGTCAAATATTGAATTTTCATGAGACATGTTGGAATGTTGTTGTTGTTTTAGGGCTTGACATCATTTTTTAGCACAAGATAGGCTAGGCTATACATGGTGGCAAGTATAAATGGTGGAGGAAGAACCCAGGACAACAAAGAACTACTGACCCACGAGAAGCTACTGGCAAGCAGCCTCACATACCCACTTTGGCCAAACCCACGCAGAGGTGAGATGATAGCAATCCATAAAGGCGAGCGCTTTAGACCACCTGATCACTCTGGGCCCCCATGTTGGAATGAAAAGGAGAAATTATGACAAAATGTAGTTAGTGTGTGGGACCATTACACATATCAACAGTCTCATATCTTCGGGACATAGCTGCCAGTATCTGTAAGGATGCAGACTGTTTGGAGGCAGTAAATCTGGTCCAAGAAAGCCATTCTTGGACTTCCTCTACATAATACCCACCTTGTGTAGCATTTTGACGTTTAAATCAAGGTACTGCTAAAAAAGCAAGTCAATCTATAGCTCTGAACACTGAATTTATTAATGTGCATCAAACCAGTGATCTTTTTTAGTAGCAGAGTAAGCATGAATTAGCAGTATAAATGTTCTTAAAATGCATGTCATCATCATAAAATGAAATTTTCTTAAATAATAATCATAATAAAAAATATTCTTTACATAATATTCTATATGTCCACAAATTATATCATTATTTAATTTAAAATTTAATTTGTATTTGAATTAAATAAACCATTAAACTATCCAAGTTACATTTATTCAAAATCCAAGTTCCTGTCTCTAGCTATTGTGAAGATTATAGAAACAGCTAAATGACTGAGGTGTGTTCTTTTAACTGCAATTCTGACAAAAAAAGTATGCAGCAATATAATCATTAAAAACTATTACACTAAATTTATAATATAACATATTCTTGTAGTTTATTATTGGAAAATATTTCAAACATCAGTGAAATCCAACACCATTTTTTTTACGTATTTCCAAAAGAGGCAGAACTGGGGGAAAAAATAGCACCTTTTCTGACTAGCATACATGGTGAAAAGAATTCCACTGTAGTTAAGGTTACTGATCAAATAATTTGTTCCTAGCTAGGCTTAGATGGGACAAGCCAGGTGCATGGCAGTGTTAAGCTGTTCAGTCTCACAGCAAACAAATCCACCAAAGGTCTCCACTACAGCTGGAGAACTTACCCTGCTTTTGACTGCAAAGACCATTCCACGAGGACCACATGTCCCATCTCTGGCTACAATGTCTGCCAGGCTTAGACGGGTCAAGCCAGGTGCTCGGTAGTGTTAAGCTGTTTAGTCTTATAGCAAACAAATCCATAAAAGGTCTCCCCTACAGAAGGAAAAAATCCACCAAAGGTCTCCCCTACAGCTGGAGAACTTACCATTCCATGAGGACCACATTTCCCATCTCTAGCTACAATGTCTGCCAAGATACTTCTCTTGTCTGGAGTATGGCAGACTCAGAAAGTGTTCCAGGTTACCTAATGAAGGACGTCCTAGTCATCCATGCAAAGAGAAGGAGCAAGTGTACCTCCCTAATGTTCGGTTGCATGCTATTACTTACATGTTGTTTGAGGCAACCATAATACGATAATGTCTCAAGAGATTGACACACTGTTGTAATGGTTTGAACAATGCTCATACATCCAAGTTATTAATATGAAGAGTTATTTCTTCTCAATATTTTGAAGAACTACATTGTCTTGTTCCATGCAAACACTTTATCATAAAACCAATGCATTGGTGTACATAAAGGATTAGTTTCTGGGGTGTGAACTAGGAGGCTGGTCAGAATCCTGTTTCAATTTAGTCACTAATGCTGACAGAGGATCCCTGTACTGTATCAAATTTGCTAGAAGCTGGAACTGCTGAGAATGCAAGCCAAATATGAAGAGAACTTAGGTCGCAGCCAAAATCAGAGCTCCCAGGAGAGGAAGGTAAAGGCAATTCAATAAGGTCTAGGTCAAAAATCTGTTATGGAGTTCAGGATTTGATCAAACCTACCAGAGGAACACAGTTGGTGGTGAAATTTACTCACACTTATTCAAATCATGAGTGGGGATCAGATCCGACTTGTCTAGGTTGTAGTAGGTTTGGGGTTGTAGTAGGTTGTAGTAGGTTGTCTAGGTTGTAGTAGGTTTGGGGTTGTAGTAGGTTTGGGGATAAAAATGGAGACAGTCACCAACAGAGTAAAATGTCATTCATACGAGAATCACTGAGGACAGTGTACATCAACTCATGTGGACTACCCTCATCATTCTCATAAGAATCAATGGAGTCTTATGACAAATCTGACAGACCCAGTAATTAAAACCGGTAGATTTGCACATTATTTATCATTAGATTGGTTCTTAAACCAGCAGACTTTTTATATGACCAACTAATTTTGTTTCAAGGGATTGAAGAAGGTTCATTTTTTTCCCTCCATAATATTCATTTTCTTCAAACTATAATACAAGAGCAGGTTTCAAATGTGAATTTGGTTAAGATTCTGATGGAAAATGCAATAATTATAATTAATCAAAATGAGTCAATATAGTCAATCAGATTCAATCAATTATTTATATATACATTATATATGAAACCATATATGCATTGTGATTCGAAATGGACGTGATGGCGGTAACTGTAACATGAACTAAGACGGGACTTGAGTGTGGGGATTCTTTATGATTCTTTTGATTGCATAACATTTTAAATTAATTTACTTTAAGTTTCATATAGTCACATATTAGGTCAAGATTTCTAAGCTTGTGTTATCAAGTTTTTTTTTTCTGTGTTAATAAAAACACCAAGAACCGGCGGTAATTTGGCACAATTGATAAGCGGCTATAACTGGTCCTGTGAGGCTGTGTCATTAAACGCTAAATGACGCTATTCGATGTGAGAAACAAACATGTCATGATTGGAATGTTGTGTTTGAGGCTCAACGTATAGATATGCAAATTCGCATGTTTTTCAATTTGGAAATAATTGCACCATGTAAACAAAGAGAATCGAAAATAGGTCATGTACGCAGCTTGCTAAAGCTGAGTGCAACATATATCAACTAATTATTGAAATTAACACCACGCCATATTAAGAACAAATTTTGAAATTATATTGTTGATCATACTTAGATTAACATCACAAAGCTGTCTTTTAGATCGTACTGATTCAATGTCTTCGCATATTTTGCTTCGCATCGATTTTTGGTATAGGTAACCGGTGTCTAGTTACTATTCTTTCTTAGACGATTGTGGCACAGCATTGAGCACGGAGAAGGCATGCTCCAACGTAACGGCATTCATTAATGCCCAAACAGGCTGTTGTGTGCACAAGTGTAAGGCGCGTCATTATTTTAACATGGCATTATCCATTTAAGAACAAGTTAAATATATTTGTTAACTGACAGTTGATATATTGGTTTGTAGCTATTATTTCCAATGTACTAAAATATGACACTTGATACCGTAAATACTCTGAAGATACACTTCAGTGACATACGTATAGACAGTCAATGTGTGTGGCGTTATTCGAGGTTTTCGCCACCTATCATGCCATTATCTTGTATACACTGGATGACCATACGTTACTAATTTTGCGTGGTATTATTTAAAAATGCACTTACGAATTTCACTTTGTCAAAACATGGTCATACCTTATTTGTTCAAATCTATATCTTCTTACAGCTGATGTCGTAACGAATTGGTTAACCCGTTTCTTACCAGATGAGTTTCAACGTCTTTAACAATAATCAGAATACATGATTACCATAGTTGTTAATAACCAAGAGATCGAATCTATGGTAGTAAATAATGGGAAGAAGAAGAAAGAATTTTTTTTTGTTTAATGTTTTTTGTACACAATTTATTACTTTTCGTTGTAAGACCTAGTTTTGTTAGTCTGTGGTTAACATGTACTTTCATGCTTATGTTGGTGTGCCCATTTCCTTTGACAATCCTGGTGCCATCCACAATCACAAGCGGTTTTATTTGTATTGCTTTAATTCTCACAGTCTCAGATATGTTTCTGTTCTTGGAGAATACAGGTGTCGGAATGAGAGCCATTGAAGTAACAACCAATTTTAAAATTGATTTACAATTTGTGCAACATTATACATCAAGATCCAGACATTAGGACAAGAATAGGCTTAATAATTGTCAAATATTGTGTTGGTATTTCTATAGTACATAACCTAGAATCTAACTTGACCTGTCTGTTGATAATGTAGTCATTGCATGTTTGGCATAGTAATTTGGATTTCATTTCTCATAAAAATTACACAAGACATTCATAAAAGTATGAATAACAGTAGACTG
Source organism: Unio pictorum (assembly GCA_030141615.1). NCBI lineage: Eukaryota > Metazoa > Mollusca > Bivalvia > Unionida > Unionidae > Unio > Unio pictorum. The sequence continues at coordinate 834,289 of JARLTB010000079.1, forward strand.
TCATTGAGTCTCTGCAGAGTGAATAGATGAGGACTAATAAATATCTATTAACCCTTCAATAAATTGCTGTCAGTGCCAAGTCTAGCTGCAAGACATTGATGTGCTGCCAGGCTAATTTATAGCCAAATCATAAATGATGGAAAATGGAAGCTCACTAAATTATGATTTTGTTTGATAATGGTTTATAAGTACAGAAACTTTATATATTTTTATGCCCTACTACAACACTTTTAGGAGTTGGATTATTTGACTATCACACCTCGGTTAATTTTGTGTTTAGACCATTTCATGTATCAATCTGGGGGATCCATGTGCTGTGTACACATTTCTTGTTTTATTTAATGTGTGTGTGTGTGCGCATGGTAATGACGATGCGCAGTTTACCAGTAGGTTTCTTTTTAAATGTTTTAAATTCTTTAATGTAAACCACTTATTTTATTTTCGTTGATTCAGAATTGAATCTCCAGTCATTTTCTACAGGCTTTTGGGACATTACAACTTATTTATAACATTGCTTAGTTTGGTCGCATTCACTAACTCCTTTTGTAACCACAATACCAACTTTGTGAGTCCCTCCCCCCCCCCACATGCATCTATGGAATTTTCTCTGTGTTTCATAGAAAACATGAATATGGCCAATATTTCCATTGGTTCATCTGTCTAACTGTATATCTTTTGTCTGTCCAATTTTTGTTTCTTGACAGTCTCTCTATCTCGTATTTTATTACTGGATTTAAGTGTGTGTGTGTGTGTGATTCAGATTTTTTAGCATATCTTTAACAATCTATCTGTCTTTTTGCTAAAATGCACTGGTAGTTTTTAGTGATGTCTAGACCTGGGGCATCATTCTGCAGACATGTAGCATTATGTCTCACCCAGTCACATTATCCAGACATTAGTCCTAGCACTAACCTTTTAATGCTGAGTGCCTAGCAAGGCAACTGCTTGTACCATTTGTCTTTGGTCTGACTTTGAACCTGTGACCTCTCACATCACAGGTGGATGCTAAAACTACTTAGGCCACCAGAGTGGTCATTGGATTTTAATAAAAGTTAGAATGCAGTTTAGCATTGCATAAGATTCAAGTAGGTTTTGTATTCAAAATTATTTATTGATATATAGTGTAGTTATGGCTAGTCAAAAAAATAACCTGACAGACTCTTTATTACTGATTTCAACTGAATCAGGTGTAAATTAACAAAATAGGCCAATTAATTTTAGTGTTAGGTCATCAATTCAGAGGTGTACCATACACTTTTTGGATGTTTTGACCACTTTTGTGGCCTAGTGTTTAGAGCAGATTGCCTCGGATATGGGGGTTTGCAGGTTCAAATCCCAGCCAAGTCATACCAAAGACTTATGCAAATGATACTAATAGCTGCCTTGTTAGGTGCTCAGCATCTAGAAGTTAGTACTAGGATTATAGTCAGGATAATGTGACTGGGTCCAAAATCTAAACCACAGATACATACGCACATGCCCACTTTTTGATGTTTCATAAAGCACAAACAATTACACACATTATCACATTCAGCACCTCCATGTCTGGTACATCTCAATCAAATTATCTTCCAGAACAAGTTTTTGGTTACATTATTCTGGTCATGAAACAAGATCTTTCTGAAAGGTCACTGGGTGCATTATTCTGGTCATGAGACAAGGTCTTTCTAAAAAGTCACTGGGTGCATTATATTGGTCATGAATCAAGGTCTTTCTAAAAGGTCATTGGTTGCATTATTCTGGTCAGGAGACAAGGTCTTTCTAAAAGGTCACTGGGTGCATTATTCTGGTCATGAATCCAGGTCTTTCTAAAAGGTCATTGGTTGCATTATTCTTGTCAGGAGACAAGGTCTTTCTTAAAGGTCATTGGTTGCATTATTCTGGTCATGAAACAAGGTCTTTCTGAAAGGTCATTGGTTGCATTATTCTGGTCATGAAACAAGGTCTTTCTAAAAGGTCATTGGTTGCATTTTCTGGTAAGGAGACATCGTCTTTCTAAAGGTCATTGGTTGCATTATTCTAGTCAGGAGACAAGGTCTTTCTAAAGGTCATTGGTTGCATTATTCTAGTCAGGAGACAAGGTCTTTCTAAAGGTCATTAGTTGCATTATTCTGGTCAGGAGACAAGGTCTTTCTAAAAGGTCACTGGGTGCATTATTCTGGTCATGAAACAAGGTCTTTCTGAAAGGTCATTGGTTGTATTATTCTGGTCATGAAACAAGGTCTTTCTAAAAGGTCATTGGTTGCATTTTCTGGTAAGGAGACATCGTCTTTCTAAAGGTCATTGGTTGCATTATTCTGGTCAGGAGACAAGGTCTTTCTAAAGGTCATTAGTTGCATTATTCTGGTCAGGAGACAAGGTCTTTCTAAAGGTCATTGGTTGCATTATTCTGGTCAGGAGACAAGGTCTTTCTAAAAGGTCATTGATGCCAGATGGTAAAATTTCTGTAATTGAGCAGTAGCAAACATGTTGATCCTATTTTGCCCTCAATGATTTATGTCATTCATTTATTTTTTCTTTTCTTGCAGTTTCCATCACACTTAAATTCTCTCAAACAGTCAGTTTGGATTCAAAAGTATTTTCAGGTGCAAAGATATGTCTTCTTCACATTGTGTCCAGATTGAATCTGTTGTGTTTTCTGCTTCTTTTCCAAAATCCCCTTTTAATCATTGAGTAAAGTTTTCTTCCATGACCTCATATTCAACTTATCATGACTGAAATCTGTGAGAAGATTTTCTTGTTGTAGCGTTTAAACTTTACACTATACACAGCAGCCAGTATTAATGGTGAAGGAAGAAGGCAGGAAAACCCCCAGAAAGAACCACTGACCCATGAAAAGCTACTGGCAAGCTTCTCACATACCCACATTGTCCTAATCTGAGACTCGAACCCACACAGACATAGGTGAGATGGTAGTGATCCGTGACAGTGAGTGCTTTAGACACTTGGCCACTCGTGTACCCTTATGTGAGAGCAAGATTGATTCATACCTAGTCTGTTGATACAGGTTGTCTGAGTTTTAATGGGAATTACAAATCCATTTATCCTGCATGTTCACCAAGATGTTTAGAAATTTTCAATTACTTACCTTCTCTACCCAAGAGTCGGTTAAATCTGTACTAGACATGATCAAGATCGGTTTTTATGTCCTGTTTGGGCCGAATGTTTTTAATCTGTACTAGACATGATCAAGATCGGTTTTTATGTCCTGTTTGGGCCGAATGTTTTTAATCTGTACTAGACATGATCAAGATCGGTTTTTATGTCCTGTTTGGGCCGAATGTTTTTAATCTGTACTAGACATGATCAAAATCGGTTTTTATGTCCTGTTTGGGCCGAATGTTTTTAATTTAATGTCTTCAGCTAGAAAGAGAAGTGTAGGAGAATTTTTTCCTTCTTGTTATGTGCCCTGCTGATATTTTGGCTTCAGCAATCTCATGGTGGATTATCACTACAATGAAAAGAGATTATCAGTCCCTTACCGGTAGAAACCTCTTGAAAGCCCTGATCTTCAAGTCACAGCCTCTTAGATCTGTTTTAATCATTCTTCATTAAAAGAAGTCATAAAAGCAGCATTTTGATCACATGCTACCTTCGCCATTTCTATGTTCACTATTTAGCACTATAGATAACAGTCATTTTTTTCTTGGGGACCCATTGTTGCAGCACATCACATGCCCAAGAGAGACATCAATATTTGGTAAAGCAGATTTTTCTATCTCAAGTAATTATATTAATTTTGTCCACTTTGAGGTCAGTGTTGAGACTCTGATCACCTAACTGACAAATTCAGCTATGCAATACTGACCACTCTGGTGGCCTAGTGGTTAGAGCATCCATCACAGATGCAGGAGGTCATGGGTTTGATCCCTGTCTGAGTCATATCAAAGACTTACAAAAATGGTACTAATATCTGTCTCGCTTGGTCTTTATGATTAAGAGGTTAGTGTTAGGACTGGATGGCCTGGTGTCAGGATAATGTGACTGGGTGGGACATCATGCTACATGTCTGCAACATGATGCTCCAGTGCTAGGCATCTCTATTAAATGCCATATTGCAGACATCATAGCGATGTGACTGAAAAAGTGTTTAAGCTACATTAAAAATCCAAATCACACATACACACACAGCTATTCAATAGTAATGGTTTATGTATTACTGCTATTAAAATATTATTTTTTTGAGAATAAAACTAATTTTAATCATGCAATATTTACTTGTATCTAATGCCTTCCACTCACCCTGCTCAGACGTCCTGGCATAATTGTAACTATGAAAAATATGACGGTTCTGCATTTAGACATGCAAGATACTTTTCTTATTGACAATTCTCCACCCTAACCCTAACCTAACCCTAACCCTAACCTAACCCTAACCCTAACCCTAACCTAACCCAGTGAGGTTTTCACAATAAACATTTGAGGCTTTTTGGCAAAAAGAGAATAAGCTATACAATAGTGACAGGTAAGAATTCAAAGTCAAATTAGTTTATCCCCAAAAATACTATATTTTGTAGTTGGACTTGACTGATAGATGGATATACACAATAAATATAAACATATAAGTTTTAGTGTCAGCAAAATTGAGACATTTATAGCCTCAGTTAAAATTATAGCCTCAGTTAAAATTATAGCCTCAGTTAAAATTATAGTTCTAATATATGATGGGAAGCTGTAAATCAAGGGGCTTCAAAGACTACTGTGTAATATTTCACATCTTTTTGAATGCACATATTGGATTTATTTTTTATTTTGGTTTTTCAGAATCTCTGATTCCATGGAACTTTTGACTAGTCAGCAGTTGCAGCCTAATGGACTTAATAATGTATGCAGTCATCAGCTATCACCTGATTTGCATCTATGCAGTATAGGTAGTCATGACGACGAACCAAGCTTCCATGGTAGCAGAAGGCATATTCATCGGCCTCACTTGGTTTTGGAGGACAACTCTGTCAAGTCATCCTGGAAAGAAAAGATTCAGGAACTGGCCAAGACACATGTACATTGTAACAAGCCATGCTGGTCACAGTTTGTCCCAAATCATTTTCCCTTTGTCAACACAATCAGGAACTATAAAGTAAAACAGTATCTGCTGAATGATGTAATTGCAGGCTTGACAGTTGGCATAGCACATATTCCACAAGGTAACATGACATTGAGGAAGGTCGGACATTTTTCTTACTTTTTTGATTATACTTTTGGGGGTCAGCTGTATAACTAAAAAATCTTTTTGTCTCCTCTCCTTTTGAATGGATGGTCATATTGATATGGGGTCGTCAACACAAATCTCATTTTATATCTAAATATCTAATAGTAAAAATGGTGTCAGTATCTCAATGACCATGAGGAAAATCTCAATAATTTCTGGATTGTCAACAGGATTTTCAAAATAAAATTCTTATGATGTTTAGTTGGTCTTATATAAACATGGTCTTATTTGAACATGGTCTTATATGAACATGGTCTTATATAAACATGGTCTTATGTAAACATGGTCTTATTTGAACATGGTCTGATATGAACATGGTGCCAATCTCACATTCAGTATGGCTAACAAGGCAGCCATGTTTTGAATCTTGTTATTGCTCAAGAACATCAGATGATGTCTCGACACCCAGCAGTTAAAAAAAAAAGAAATGCTTATGGATTTCAGATTCTTTGAGACTAAACTTTCTTAACACAAACAATTGAAAACCACATAAGGTTAAACTTTTTTGAATGAAAACATGATACTTGAATGGCTTATTTGTATTCCTGTGTAAGTCACTGTAATCGATTTGAATGAAAACATGATACTTGAATGGCTTATTTGTATTCCTATGTAAGTCACTGTAATCGATTTGAATGAAAACATGATACTTGAATGGCTTATTTGTATTCCTATGTAAGTCACTGTAATTGATTTGAATGAAAACATGATACTTGAATGGCTTATTTGTATTCCTATGTAAGTCACTGTAATCGATTTGAATGAAAACATGATACTTGAATGGCTTATTTGTATTCCTATGTAAGTCATTGTAATTGATTTGAATGAAAACATGATACTTGAATGGCTTATTTGTATTCCTATGTAAGTCACTGTAATTGATTTGAATGAAAACATGATACTTGAATGGCTTATTTGTATTCCTATGTAAATCACTGTAATCGATTTGAATGAAAACATGATACTTGAATGGCTTATTTGTATTCCTATGTAAGTCACTGTAATTGATTTGAATGAAAACATGATACTTGAATGGCTTATTTGTATTCCTATGTAAGTCACTGTAATCGATTTGAATGTAAGTCACTGTAATCGATTTGAATGAAAACATGATACTTGAATGGCTTATTTGTATTCCTATGTAAGTCATTGTAATTGATTTGAATGAAAACATGATACTTGAATGGCTTATTTGTATTCCTATGTAAGTCACTGTAATTGATTTGAATGAAAACATGATACTTGAATGGCTTATTTGTATTCCTATGTAAGTCACTGTAATCGATTTGAATGAAAACATGATACTTGAATGGCTTATTTGTATTCCTATGTAAGTCACTGTAATTGATTTGAATGAAAACATGATACTTGAATGGCTTATTTGTATTCCTATGTAAGTCACTGTAATCGATTTGAATGAAAACATGATACTTGAATGGCTTATTTGTATTCCTATGTAAGTCACTGTAATCGATTTGAATGAAAACATGATACTTGAATGGCTTATTTGTATTTCTATGTAAGTCACTGTAATTGATTTGAATGAAAACATGATACTTGAATGGCTTATTTGTATTCCTATGTAAGTCACTGTAATCGATTTGAATGAAAACATGATACTTGAATGGCTTATTTGTATTCCTATGTAAGTCACTGTAATCGATTTGAATGAAAACATGATACTTGAATGGCTTATTTGTATTCCTATGTAAGTCATTGTAATTGATTTGAATGAAAACATGATACTTGAATGGCTTATTTGTATTCCTATGTAAGTCACTGTAATTGATTTGAATGAAAACATGATACTTGAATGGCTTATTTGTATTCCTATGTAAGTCACTGTAATCGATTTGAATGAAAACATGATACTTGAATGGCTTATTTGTATTCCTATGTAAGTAACTGTAATCGATTTGAATGTAAGTCACTGTAATCGATTTGAATGAAAACATGATACTTGAATGGCTTATTTGTATTCCTATGTAAATCACTGTAATTGATTTGACTGCCATTACTGCAGTTTGTCCATTTTTAAATGTTTTGGAACTTTTTGAGATAAACCTTGCTCGCACAGTTAAGCAAAAATGATTTGGAGTTTACACAATTTAGCATGCATGTTTTGTATGCAAATATAGATGACTTCCTTATATTTTCATCTCAATGTTTCGAACATTTGTACATTTTTTAATTTTTAGTACTTTGCAGTAGGTGTATGTTTTGCTTTTTTGTTGTTTTGTATTTTAACTGAAGAGTCTGTATGCTGTGGATATAATAATAATAATAATAATAATAATAATAATAATAATAATAATAATGCTTTATTTATAGAGGGTGACTCATTAGTCAAGCACTATTCTCCCTTAAGGCCCTCTTAATGAGAGTATAACAATTCACATTATATGAAGATAGCAATAATTAGTGCTTATTTTAATATGTTTAGTATTAAAATACTAAATTCCATTATCTATCAGAACATATACATGCTCATGATATCTCTTCATAAATTCTCCAATAAATTCAGCAGGCTTTATGTGTAGTGGAAAACTGTACCAGATTATCGTAAGCTCTTTTTAAATTGCTATGTTCTTGTTGTGGTGCTTGAAGGTTTCCATGTGAGGTTGATCTCAGCTGGTATTGTGGACATTTATATAAAAGATTACTGCCTTGTGCATTGTGAGTGACTTAGGACTACTTATCCATCCTAACTGCAGTGATATATGCCTGTAGCAGACACTTGTATGAATAAGAGCTAGGTGCTGGGCGTTAAGAGGTTAGTGTTAGGACTGGTCCGCCTGGTGTCAGGATAATGTGATTGGGTTGGACATCATACTACATGTCTGTGGCATGATGTTCCAGTGCTAGACATCACAATAAACTGTCATACTTTTAGACATCGTAGCAATATGACTGAACATTATTTAAAATCCAGATCACACACACACACCTTTGGGTTTGCCATATAGATAGTGTTATGATTTACCATTATCTATCTTTGCTTTTGTCATATATGATGCATTATGATTTACCCTTATCTCTCTTTGCCATATAAAAATGTGGTCTACCTTTGTATACCTTTGCCTTACAACTAGTGAAATGGTTTAGATTATCTACAGTTTCCCTATAAGGGGCAATCCATTTAGTGTGTATGAAAAATCTGGTAAAATATGACCCCACCCCCTACTTTTTTACACCCCTATCTGCATACATATCCTTGATATACTCCTCCCCCCGAATTCTGTAAAATGACCTATATTTATTCCATGCAGATCAAGGGAAAATAATATTAAAGTGTTTAATTAGTCCACTGTAATTAGCTGATTAAATTTGAAAAGTTTGTACAGTGTGCCTGCTGCACCCAGTCGAACAGGTTACATATTAGACAAATTATTATCGAGGTTTCACCACATCCCCATTTCGTATGTGTACATACATTATCAGTAGACACCCACCTCAAACGCAAGCATATGCATTTAGGGAAAACCCCCCCACATCCATGCTTACTAAATAGACAGCCCGTAACTAGTAAAATGGCTTACATTTATCAACAGTTGCCCTATAATTAATGATATCAACAGTTGCCCTATAATTAATGATATGATTTACCTTCATCTGTATCTGTCATATGACAAACACTATGCCTGATCTTCATCTGCATCTGTCATATGTCAAACACTATGCCTGATCTTCATCTGCATCTGTTATATGTCAAACACTATGCCTGATCTTCATCTGCATCTGTTATATGTCAAACACTATGCCTGATCTTCATCTGCATCTGTCATATGTCAAACACTATGCCTGATCTTCATCTGCATCTGTCATATGTCAAACACTATGCCTGATCTTCATCTGTATCTGTCATATGACAAACAGTATGATTTATCTTTATCTCATTATCAAGCTTTGCCAAATAACATGTGATATGATTAAACATGATCAAAGTTTGCAGTATAATTAGTGATATGATTAAACATGATCTAAGTTTGCAGTATAATTAGTGATATGATTAAACATGATCTAAGTTTGCAATATAATTAGTGATATGATTAAACATGATCTAAGTTTGCAGTATAATTAGTGATATGATTAAATGTGATCTAAGTTTGCAGTATAATTAGTGAAATGATTAAACATGATCTAAGTTTGCAGTATAATTAGTGATATGATTAAACATGATCTAAGTTTGCAGTATAATTAGTGAAATGATTAAACATGATCTAAGTTTGCAGTATAATTAGTGATATGATTAAACATGATCTAAGTTTGCAGTATAATTAGTGAAATGATTAAACATGATCTAAGTTTGCAGTATAATTAGTAAAATGATTAAACATGATCTAAGTTTGCAGTATAATTAGTGATATGATTAAACATGATGTAAGTTTGCAGTATAATTAGTGATATGATTAAACATGATCTAAGTTTGCAGTATAATTAGTGATATGATTAAACATGATCTAAGTTTGCAGTATAATTAGTGATATGATTAAACATGATCTAAGTTTGCAGTATAATTAGTGATATGAATGAACTTCATTACCTTTGTTATGTAACTAATAAATCGTTTTATGACAGACATTTTTCTTCCTTTGTCATATAAATAGCAATATTAAGCTTGCCTTGATAACTAATCCTGGAAGCATGTTTTAGAAATATACTAAATGTTATATTTTTGATAACTTGTAATGCATAACATTATTCCCAGAACTTTGTATTTTGCAGGTATGGCATACTCCTTGCTGGTTGGGCTACCTCCAATATATGGCCTGTATGTGTCCTTCTTTCCATCACTGATCTATTTCTTTCTTGGCACCTCAAGACATATGTCCCTTGGTAAGTTAACACTTTGAATATAAGGAGCAATGAAACATTTCTGAATGATGAAAATGTATGTACAGTCAAATCTGTGTGAACAGTCATGTATGTACAGTCAAATCTGTGTGAACAGTCATGTATGTACAGTCAAATCTGTGTGAACAGTCATGTATGTACAGTCAAATCTGTGTGAACAGTCATGTATGTACAGTCAAATCTGTGTGAACAGTCATGTATGTACAGTCAAATCTGTGTGAACAGTCATGTATGTACAGTCAAATCTGTGTGCACAGTCACCGTTATACAGTGGCATTACATAGCATCATTGTCCGTTTGCATATCTCCTGGCAAATTTCCTGAGTGGCCGTTTGCATATCTCCTGGCAAATTTCCTGAGTGGCCGTTTGCATATCTCCTGGCAAATTTCCTGAATGGCCATTTGCATATCTCCTGGCAAATTTCCTGAGTGGCCGTTTGCATATCTCCTGGCAAATTTCCTGACTGAAAGTCACTTGCTTTCTTTGGTCAGTAGCCAAGAGTTTACTAGTGAAGTAATGTTAAGTTTGCATATCTCTTGGCAAATTTCCTGAGTGAAAGTCACTTGCTTTCTTTGGTCAGTAGCCAAGAGTTTACTAGTGAAGTAATGTTAAGTTTGCATATCTCCTGGCAAATTTCCTGAGTGAGAGTCACTTGCTTTCTTTGGTCAGTAGCCAAGAGTTTACTAGTGAAATAATGTTAAGTTTTCAAACATTGTGGTTTTTATTATTGGGGTAGAAAATTTAAGTGAATCTTTTCCTAGAAGTTGGGTGTGTGGTTTTGTGGGTTTATTGCCATTTTCAGCACATGATTGGCTATACGTGGTTGCTAGTGTACCTGGTGGAGGAAAACCTCAGGAAGAACCACCAAGACATAGTTTATATTGGTGATATCATCAAAAAACAAACAAGTAAGTTGCTCAGACTAGGTCAGGCTCATCACAAAGTGTGGTCCAGTTAGCTGGCAATCTTTTTGCAGATTTCTGCATTTTGGGTTTGCCTGATGGATGATATGTTTGTGACAAGGTGGAATCTGCATACCTTCTTCTCACTATTCCCTGACCCAGAGGCACAAGCTTTGGATCTACTCTCAGCCTTTTGTGAGGACAATTTTGTGGGTATGCCTATCCTGCCCCCACTCCCAGCAGCCTTGGTACTGAAAATAATTTTTAAAAAATGATCAGTGACAAATGCAAAATTATTCTGGTAGTTCCTGTCAGATTCTCAGGAAAATTCCCACATCAACTCGACAAACAACCATGACCAGACTTCTTCATGCCTGGCTCTAAAATCCTTGTGGAGAAAATTAAGCATTCTTTTGTGGAGAGAATCTCTCATTCAAGAAGGTGTTCAAGGAGAAGTGGTAGATTTGTCAAGGATTGGTGAAACAACTTCATCCCTTTGAATGCCGTATTCCCACAATTAGCTAACTTGTCAATTATTGGTACAACAACTTCATCCCTTTGAATGCCTTATTCCAACAATTAGCTAACTTGTCAAAGATTGGTACAACAACTTCATCCCTTTGAATGCCTTATTCCCGCAATTAGCTAACTTGTCAAGGATTTGTACAACAACTTCATCCCTTTGAATGCCTTATTCCCACAATTAGCTAACTTTTTCCTCTTGCTCTTTGAGGAGAAAATTTTATTCCCCACTATGATGAAAGGTTACCTCCCTTTGATCTCAGACCCATTCAGGCAACAATGTAGAGTAGTGGTATGAATGTCTGCCTTGGATGTAGGAGGTTGTGGGTTCAAAATCCAGGCAAGTCATACCAAAAAGTCTACCAACAGCTGCCTCACATTAGGACTGGTTGGCCTGGCATCAGGATAATGTGACTGGGTGCTTGCAAAAGCTTGATGTTATTTAAATCATTTTAAAAATACAATATTAAACAGTATCTATTTGAGAGCCACTTTTTCTTGCATGTTTTTTTTACTATACATTTTTTGCCTTTTCTAGTACTGATATATAACAAAGCACAAAGAAGTTTTAAATTTCTTTTTTATTAAATATGTAGAATTTCTGTATTCTATTTTAAATCTAATTTACCAGGAAGTTATTAATTCACAGAAAAATGACTCTCATTGACATTTCTTTTCTCATTTTTTCAGGCACTCTTGCTGCATGTAGTGTGCTAATAGGAGCTGCAGTTGATAAACATTTTGAGCCTTCTGTAGCTGTTACGAATTCCACAGTTTTGTCAGATTTGTCGCTTGATGTAGTGCCAACATTTATATCTGACCTCAGTTTTTCCAAGACAACCAATGACATTGAGTCAGCACCAGTAACACGCTCTGTTATTCAAGCAGTGAATGACCTTGAATCAAACCATGACCTGGATATGAAAGTAGGAATTGCTACTTCAGTCACATTTCTTGGTGGAGTGATAATGGTTTGTTTAAACATTTTTGCTGTTTTATCAATCAGTTCTAATTAATGTTAGATTGGTTTCCATGTTGTAAAACAAATTTAGAAAAACAACTGTGCCTAGCAGTGTCAGCCTAGAGGACAAGAAAAACCTCTTAACTTTTAGACTGAAACAAGAACTAACTAGAAATGCCAACTTATGTTGTGGTAGAGTATCCAGTCAGAATTTAATAGACTCTGTTAAAAAAATAATATTGAGACAATAAAATCTCATTAAGGGGTTGAGACAATAAAATCTCATTAAGGGGTTGAGACAATAAAATCTCATTAAGGGGTTGCATTATTCGTCTTCAGTGTGGCTCTTATGAGAAAATTCTTATTTATTGATATATAGACTGGTATACCTTTGTCTTATGAGAAAATTCTTATTTATTGATTTATAGACTGGTATACCTTTGTCTTATGAGAAAATTCTTATTTATTGATTTATAGACTGGTATACCTTTGTCTTAGTGCCTTACATTAGCTTGTAGACAGGGATACTCTTGTCATAGTACAGTAGTCCCTCTCTTATACGGTCACCCCTGCTGCACCGGGAAAGTGGCCTTATAAGACGGGTGGCCGTTCCAGAGGGGGGCTAAATTTATTATGAGAAGTACATGTATATGTAATGTACGTAGTAAGAAAGCTACATATTTCAAAACATTAAATATCTTCGTCTAAATGAAACATTAATCATTAAAAGGTTCTTTTTGTTATAATAACAAATTTATTTCAACTGAATTACATTCCTGTTTTTTCTTTCTTGGCATAAGTGTGATATGCGAGCAGGTAATGTTGTCATGCACATTGCAAATGGATTCAAAAACGTAATTTACATCTTGGTACATAAATAATTATCTTTCCATTTGCTCCATTTTCCCATTGCTGCTGAATAACCTTCTTATCGGTTATGACTTTGTTTACTCAAATTATTTCAACATAAACTTGTTTTTTTAGAGTCTTTTATAGATAAATTTGTTCGGCATTTCCTCCGCCCTTCCCCCTTCCCCGATGTCATCAAGTAGAATAACCGACTTTCTTCTAAATAAAAATTATCCGTTAACGTGATTACATTATAATGTTTGGTAATTATTTATTCGGTTATTGCTGACTGTATGCGATTTAATTATGCAGACAAAATTTGCGTCGAGTGTACGAAATACAGTCTTTGCAAAGGAAGCCATAATGTGTGGTCACGTGATTTTTCCGGTGTTTGTCTGGTACCCTGTTGTTTTTCTTAAGGTTCTCTGTGTTTGCCAATGTACAAAATCTACTTTTAGCCTATGCTGACCCTGTTATGATTATAACAATTACGTCTGGTTATAATCATCAAAGAGAAGAACTCGACATAGGTGTTAAACCCCAAACTCTATCATAACATTATTGAGCCCATTTCCTGTAAACATCGACTTTTATAGATAATGATATACTATAAATCTTTAGTCGACACATTTAACGGCGACTCGACACTCGGAGACGTGTATCTACGATAGAGATAATCAAAATTGCTGACCTTACGTCAAGATTTGAATTAATTATTGGGTCTGGATACATTTGAAGAAACAAAAGTGCCGTTCATGAGGGGGACATTTTTCATTTTTTGTACTAAAATGCTGGCCGCTGGTCACGTTAGAGGGGTGGTTGCTCTTGAGGGGTACTTTTGAATACAAACTCGTCGGTGCCAAGTGATAATGGCCTTAAGAAGCGAGTGGCCGCTGGTCAGGGGGGCCGTTCAAGAGGGGGACTACTGTATCCATACTTGACATTGATTTGTAGACTGGAATACTTTTGTCTCAGTAAACATAATTGGCATTAATTTTTAGACTGGGACAGCCTTGTTTCAGTACCAATACCTTAGATTTATAGACTGGGATACTCGTGTCTCAGTAACCATACCTGACATTGATTTGTGGACTGAGACAGCCTTGCCTCAGTACAAATACCTGATATTGATTTTTAGACTGGGATACCCTTGTCTCAGTACTCATACTTGTCATTGATCTGTAGAGATCAATTTGACATTTACTTGTAAACAGAGATACCCTTGTACCACTGTATCAGTTTTTTTTGTTTTAGGGTTTAACGCCATTTTTCAGCACACGATGGGCTATACAAGGCGGCCAGTATTATTGGTGGAGGAAGAACCAGGGAAAACCCTGGAAAGAACCACCGACCCACAAGAAGCTACTGGAAAGCTTTCTCACATAACTACAGTAGCCGAATCTTAGACTCTAACACATGCAGACAGAGGTGAGACGGCAGTAATCCGTAACGGAAAGCGCGTTAGACCACTCGGGGCCCCCTCATTGTCTCAGTACCATTACCTGACATTGATTTGTAGACAGAGATACCCTTGTCACAGTACCAATATCTCACATTTACTTGTAGACAGAGATACCCTTGTCACAGTACCAATATCTCACATTTACTTGTAGACAGAGATACCCTTGTCACAGTACTAATATCTCACATTTACTTATAGACAGAGATACCTTGTCACAGTACCAATATCTCACATTTACTTGTAGACAGAGATACCCTTGTCACAGTACCAATATCTCACATTTACTTGTAGACAGAGATACCCTTGTCACAGTACCAATATCTCACATTTACTTGTAGACAGGGATACCCTTGTCACAGTACCATTACCTGACATTTACTTGTAGACAGAGATACCCTTGTCACAGTACCAATATCTCACATTTACTTGTAGACAGAGATACCCTTGTCACAGCACCATTACTTGACATTTACTTGTAGACAGAGATACCCTTGTCACAGTACCAATATCTCACATTTACTTGTAGACAGAGATACCCTTGTCACAGTACCATTACCTGACATTTACTTGTAGACAGCGATACCCTTGTCACAGTACTAATACCTGACATTTACTTGTAGACAGAGATACCCTTGTCACAGTACTAATACCTGACATTTACTTGTAGACAGAGATACCCTTGTCACAGTACCAATATCTCACATTTACTTGTAGACAGAGATACCCTTGTCACAGTACCAATACCTGACATTTACTTGTAGACAGAGATACCCTTGTCACAGTACCAATACCTGACATTTACTTGTAGACAGAGATACCCTTGTCACAGTACTAATACCTGACATTTACTTGTAGACAGAGATACCCTTGTCACAGTACCAATATCTCACATTTACTTGTAGACAGAGATACCCTTGTCACAGTACCATTACCTGACATTTACTTGTAGACAGAGATACCCTTGTCACAGTACCAATATCTCACATTTACTTGTAGACAGAGATACCCTTGTCACAGTACCAATATCTCACATTTACTTGTAGACAGAGATACCCTTGTCACGGTACTAATACCTGACATTTACTTGTAGACAGAGATACCCTTGTCACAGTACTAATATCTGACATTTACTTGTAGACAGAGATACCCTTGTCACAGTACCAATACCTGACATTTACTTGTAGACAGAGATACCCTTGTCACAGTACCTTTATCTCACATTTACTTGTAGACAGAGATACCCTTGTCACAGTACCAATATCTCACACTTACTTGTAGACAGAGATACCCTTGTCACGGTACTAATACCTGACATTTACTTGTAGACAGAGATACCCTTGTCACAGTTCCATTACCTGACATTTACTTGTAGACAGAGATACCCTTGTCACAGTACCAATATCTCACATTTACTTGTAGACAGAGATACCCTTGTCACAGTACCAATATCTCACATTTACTTGTAGACAGGGATGTATTTGCCTCAGTACCAGTACCTGGCATTGATTTGTAGATTGGAACATATAGAATCTATGGGGTGGTTTGGATCGAGACAAGGAAATCCCAGTCAAGGGATAACATTATTTGTCACTCCATGAGGTTTGCTAGAGTGGGGAGACTTGTAATATAACCCCCGCAACTGGGATTTTCTTGTCTCGTTTCAAACCCCAATGTAGGTTATTTTTCTCACTCAATATTTTTCTTTAAGGTAAAATTAACTTTTTGCTAGTGTTCACATCCTAATGTTTACTTGTGGCTCATGAATACAAATATAATAGTGAGGCCTGTGGTGTGACCATTGCATCTGAAGTACTCAGTTTATACATGTGAGCAAAGATAAATAACAATATGAAATGTTTGCATAGTAATGAGTTATTATCACATTTAATATATGGATGTTGTATTACAGCATGAAATCACAATAAATAATTAATATTTATTACAAGAAACTGTTTGGTTTCATTAGTTCCGATTTTGAAACAATTACCCACCCCCTTGTATAAAAGACCTTAAACAAAATATGGACGAAGGTGGATAGCCATGTGCTAAACTTTTAAGTTCACAGATTCTTTGAATATTTATTTTTCAGTCTTTGAAATACGGCATGTGCTGCAGTCAAATTTGCTTATGGATTAGTGTGTTGATGGATTAGTGTGTTGATGGATAAATGATTCCTTCTTTCTGTTAAGTGCATTATTTGTCGATAAATATTGCAGAATGATATAGTTTTGATTCAGCTGTGGCACAGTGGAGATGCTTAACAAAATTAGAATATAACATGTTTGACTTAACACGTTTCTGGCTGTTACTAAGTTTTCCATAGTTGTTAAGAAAGTTGGGAGGCTATGAAATATATAGGTCTATAGTCTATGAAATATATAGGTCTATAGTCTATGAAATATATAGGTCTATAGTCTATGAAATATATAGGTCTATAGTCTATGAAATATATAGGTCTATAGTCTATGAAATATATAGGTCTATAGTCTATGTGCATGGATCAGTGTTTTCTGTCATAATTCATTTCGCATAGCATTAATTATTTTATCCTATTTGTCAATTTTCAGGTTAGCATCATTATATATAGCTCACAGTATCTAATTTGTTTCACATGAAATATTTAAAACTAGTTAGGTACCTTTAGCAACATTTAATGATGCTGACCTGAAAATGAGTTAGGCCTGCATATGGGATTAAATTGACCATGCTGTGTGGAATGAACTAGCATAATATCAAAACCTCGAAATAGTATACATGCATGTATTTGTCTCTATCAAAATTTATTGGGATAGTATAATAAATCCTTATATTATTAAAATAATGATTATATACTATTTTATTTTTCTTTCTATCCTGTTGAAAGTGAGGAACTCTCAGAAATAGACATGGGACTCCTGAGTTCCATGAGTGAAAAGTCCAGGACTCCACACCCTGAAATTGTGTTAATAGCCCTGTGAACCAGATGTAGTAGAAAATTTTACAAAGTAATCTAATCCACATCAAGTAATGCCTATTTATTCAGTTGGGGAAAGGGATAGATACCTATCTAATCTAGTATGATATATTATATTTGGCTATGGTTACCATGTATACTCACAAGTGAGTACAGTATGATATATTATATTTGGCTATGGTTACCATGTATACTCACTTATAAGTGAGTGCAGTTGCAAACACCATAGACCCTGATCAGCTGTTATACAATGCTCCAGTAAATTGGGGTCCAAGTTGTTTGTTCTGCTTATTATTCATAGCAGACTGCAGAGACTCATATCTGCTAGCACATTAAGGAATAGTAGATCTGGGTCTGTGCATTTTGAAGTTGAACTTGTAAGCATGTATATATGGTAATCCTTATGGGTTATAAAAGGTATTACTATCATAGTCATCAGACATTACAGTTTTCATGAAATTTAGCATAAAAATAAATTAACATAACATATAAAAAATTATTTTACATGTATGATGTATGTATCAATTTGGTGTTGTATGGATTGAGCAAACCATTAGAAATATATTTTTTTACAATTAATATACTGCAAAGTTACACATATTTTTGTATTCTTTCTTAAATTCTGAACAGTTCTTGTCAATAGGACTTGCACTGAAATTCAGAAAATTACGCAGTTCTTTGATTTCATTGTTTCAATCATAATTTAGGGATAGTGATTAGTTAGTTAATATCAAGTTTTGGATAGACCTGTTGGAATTTGTCCATACTTTGGAATTTGTAGACGATAAACTTCGTTTTATTTTAGTATGTGAAGCATATGGGGATCATTTCAAATAATATTTAGAAAAAAGATGTCATATAAATAGATCATTGAAAAATTCATTGAAATGTATGATGTATGCAAGGATGAAATACATATAATGATAACATACTTCATATATTGGTCGTATGTGTCCAGACAGTTCCAACGTTATGTAATGCTGTTCTATTATGTATTATGGTCTAGCAGCCTAAAATACTGAACAAATTTATTGAACTCGGTAAATGTCAGTAGTACTGTACATTTTGTTCAACCAGAGTCTGATATTATTGATGAAGTTTTACAATGAAATATTTCATATTTTTTTTATGACAAGTTTTATAGCATGTTTCCTTATGTTTCAGGTTTTTCTTGGAATCTGTAATTTTGGTTTTGTGGCAGCTTACTTGTCGGAGCCTGTCTTCAAAGGATTCAACATCGGCTGTTCGACTGTAGCTTTTCTAAATCAACTTCAGAAAGTTTTGGGAGTGTCTCTGCCCAGACAGTCTGGAAATTTTAAAATAGTAAAAGTATGTGAAATGATAAAGAAGTTTTAGATATCTGTTTATCATTTGACTGCACATCATTTTTTGTCTGTTTTCTTTCCGTTTTTAATTAATCTTTATTTCTCATTTTCTGTATAATATTTGCTCTCATTCTCTCTCTCTCTCTCTCTCTCTCTCTCTCTCTCTCTCTCTCTCTCTCTCTCTCTCTCTGAATTGTCTTATCTGTCACTGGAATTACAGTAATTAAAATGTTTGTTACTATTTTATTCTTATACAACTGTGTACATTTTTTAAATATGTAATTTAAATTTTTAAAATATGTAATTTAAATTTCATAAGCCATCACAAATAAAAAGCATTAAAAGAAAGCATCAACATATAAATCTTTACATGTAATGTATAAATTCATATGTTTGGTATTATGTCATTGAAGAAAAGTTATTAAATTGTAACCAATATCAAAAGGAGTTTGAGGAAGGAGAAGTAATCAGAAGCCAACATCAAGATATGGGCAATCACTATACCAATCAGTCAATCGTTTCATTAACACAAAGAGGTCTGCAACCCTCACACATAATTTTGATTTACCGGTTGCCTTTTTTAATTTATTTTAAAAATCCCATCTGCTGTAGATCCTTGTATACAGCACAGCTCACAATATTTCACATGATTTGTATATTCTTCTTAGATTTGTGTTACATCTCATTCACTCCATATTTGGTAGATAGATGGCCCTTGACAGCGTATATTGTTCTCAGATTTCTTTCATGTGTTACATCTCATTCACTCCATATTTGGTAGATAGATGGCCCTTGACAGTGTATATTGTTCTCAGATTTCTTTCATGTGTTACATCTCATTCACTCCATATTTGGTAGATAGATGGCCCTTGACAGTGTATATTGTTCTCAGATTTCTTTCATGTGTTACATCTCATTCACTCAATATTTGGTAGATAGATGGCCCTTGACAGTGTATATTGTTCTCAGATTTCTTTCATGTGTTACATCTCATTCACTCCATATTTGGTAGATAGATGGCCCTTAACAGTGTATATTGTTCTCAGATTTCTTTCATGTGTTACATCTCATTCACTCCATATTTGTTAGATAGATAGCCCTTGACAGTGTATATTGTTCTTAGATTTCTTTCATGTGTTACATCTCATTCACTCCATATTTGGTAGATAGATGGCCCTTGACAGTGTATATTGTTCTCAGATTTCTTTCATGTGTTACATCTCATTCACTCCATATTTGGTAGATAGATGGCCCTTGACAGTGTATATTGTTCTCAGATTTCTTTCATGTGTTACATCTCATTCACTCCATATTTGGTAGATAGATGGCCCTTGACAGTGTATATTGTTCTTAGATTTCTTTCATGTGTTACATCTCATTCACTCCATATTTGGTAGATAGATGGCCCTTGACAGTGTATATTGTTCTCAGATTTCTTTCATGTGTTACATCTCATTCACTCCATATTTGGTAGATAGATGGCATTAGACAGTTAGCTTCGTATCTTCACATTGGAAGTTTATTATAACAAAACATTTAGGCTTAGGAACCATTAACATATTCCAATGCAGTTTAATATGAACATTGACTTAATGAGCTAGATGTCCCTTTTATAGGTTGCTTTCATAAACTTTGTTTTGACTTGAGTTATGGCCCATGAAGGTTAACTAATTATTATCATATGGAATTCTAATATAAACAGGAACAGCTCAAGAATCTTAAACATATTCTGATGCAATTTGATATGAACATTATATCATGACTTAGATGTACCTTTTATGAGTTTAATCTCATCTATTCCATTTTGGAGTTATGCCTCTTGTAAACAAATTCTTGTTTTCACATGAAAACTTAGAATATTACTTGCAATCATTGAAACTCAAGAATCAGTCATCATATTTTGCTGTAGTTTGGTAAGAATATTGTCTCGTAGACCTAAATATGCATTGTATGAAATTTGTCTCATCCGTTCCAGTTTGGACAGATTTGTGGCCCTTGTCAGTCAACTTAATACATTTCCATTGAATGTTGAATTTAATCAGCTTAGTTCAAGAACTATTCAAATATTCTGATGCAATTTGATAAAAACCATCATCAACCATGATGGGTCTAATATTATGATTAGATTTATCTACTCAGATTTTGGACAGAGTTATGGTTCTTGTTGATTAGATTCATATTTTAAAATTTAATGTTTTTTTGTACAGATTTGACCTTCAAGGAGTTGGATTTTAAGGATTCCTTGTTATCATTTAGAGTTGCAGCTGAATGCATTTATTTCACCTAACATTTATTTTCCAACACATATCATTGAATTTAAGGCCCAGAAGAACAAACTGTTGTGATTAGGTCCTATTGCGATTAGGTCCTGTTGCGATTAGGTCCTATTGTGATTAGGTCCTATTGTGATTAGGTCCTATTGTGATTAGGTCCTATTGTTAGGTCCTATTGTGATTAGGTCCTATTGCGATTAGGTCCTATTCTGATTAGGTCCTATTGCAATTAGGTCCTATTGTGATTAGGTCCTATTGTGATTAGGTCCTATTCCAATTCATCCATCACAGTTATTCCTAGTTTGCATATATAACTATCATCATTTTTATCATAATCCATTTTTTTTATTTTAGGACCTGATCAGTCTAGCCAAGAGTCTTGAACAAACCAATATTGCAACAGTGTTAATGTCAATAGCAGTGATTATCATATTGATTATAGTCAAAGACTTTGTCAACCCTAAGCTACAATCAAAATTTAAGATCAAATTTCCCATTCCAATTGATCTTATAATGGTAAGCATAATGTTTCATTGAAGAAATTGATTTCTTGTTATCGTTGCATATAGGTTTCTGTCCAGATACTCCTATAAAAGTCCCGTTTTATCTGTTGAACAGTTATCAACAAAACAAGAGTCCTGCTGTCTTTTTTCATATTTTTCAGCAAGAGTAGCTATATTCTAGAGTCAATCAAGAAACATGGACATAAAGTATTTTACATAGCTAATGCACCGCTTCAATGGCCTAGTGGTTAGAGTGTCTGCCACGGAAGCATGAGGTCGTGGGTTTGATCTCCAGCCAAGTCATACCAACAACTTACAAAAATGGTACTAACAGCTTTCTCACTTGATGCTCAGCAGTAAGAGGTCGGCCTGGTGTCAGGATAATGTGACTGGGTGGGACATCATGCTACATGTCTATGGCATGATGCCATGATGGTAGACATCACTATAAAATGTCTCACTGCAGACATTGTAGCAATATATAACTGAATAATTGTTAAAGCTAAATTAAAATAACCTAATCACACACACACACGCACACACATAGGTAATGCTGCAAGAAATTTCATTGAAAAGTAGCCATGTTTAAAGATACCAGCCATTGTTAAGAATGGTTCTGTTGGTACAAGTAGTACATAGTGGTACTCTAGACCTAAATACAAGTAGTACATAGTGGTACTCTAGACCTAAATACAAGTAGTACATAGTGGTACTCTATTATATCTGGAATGAAATGCATTATTGTGAAGTGCATTGTAATGAATTTAGTTATAGTGCAGTACATTGTAATGAATTTAGTTATTGTGAAGTGCATTGTAATGAATTTAGTTATAGTGAAGTGCATTGTAAGGAATTTAGTTATAGTGAAGTACATTATAATGAAGTAAAGCTGTTTTTAGAAGACCCTCATTTAATGAGGAACTGGGAGTAACAAATTCGGTATCAGCACATACAACAGAATTTATAGGATAACAATTTTAATTTAATACACATGCATTTTCACTGAACATATTTTAATGTGAGCTAAGACATGTTTATCTCAATTTGAGTTTAGACGTTTGGAAATGAGAATGGGTAGATCATCCTTGGATTGTTGTATTGAGATTGGGTTGATCACCCTTGGATTGTTGTATTGAGATTGAGTAGATCACCCTAAGAGTCTTGCATTGCGATGAAGTAGATTACTTTGAGAGCACTTTATTTAGATTAAGTAGATCACTTTGAGAGTAGATTGTACTTTATTTACAAACTGAATCTTTCATTCTTGTTACAGGTTATTGTTGTAACATTCATATCATACATGGGACAGTTCGAGAACCGTTTCAGAGTAAAGGTCCTTGGCGTTGTTCCTAGCGGGTAAGCAGAAAAAGATCTTAATGTAGTTGTAGCACAGTTTGATAGCAACCAGATTTGCATTTCTCTGGTCTTGGATTTGATGGTGTGATGGCAGCACATCATATTTACACTTATTTGAAATGGTTCTTGATTGTTGTTTATAAGCTTTAGTACTATATTTGCATGCTTGTAAATCATATCCAACTCCAAACAGCATAGGAACTTATCATGCTCTGCATTATGTGCTGGCAGTTTGTTCTACAAATTTTTCCAACAATCGGCAGAAAGCCCTATGTGCTTGCAAAAAAAACTTAAAATGGTTTCCCAGCAAAAGAAATGAATTGATTTTGACAGTAAGATCTGAGAGAGAGAGACAGACAGACAAAGAGAGGGAGACATTTTTAAAAATATATTTTTTTTAATGGACATTCCACATTTATTTTCCTGGGGTTTGGGCACAATATTTATCAGACAATGCAAAAAAATCATAGTTTGACTATTGTAATGACTATAGTAACTACAGTGTGACTATTTGTAATGACTATAGTAACTACAGTGTGACTATTTGTAATGACTATAGTAACTACAGTGTGACTATTTGTAATGACTACAGTAACTACAGTGTGACTATTTGTAATGACTATAGTAACTACAGTGTGACTATTTGTAATGACTATAGTAACTACAGTGTGACTATTTGTAATGACTATAGTAACTACAGTGTGACTATTTGTAATGACTATAGTAACTACAGTGTGACTATTTGTAATGACTATAGTAACTACAGTGTGACTATTGTAATGACTATAGTAACTACAGTATGACCCTGTTATAGCACTCTGCATTATAGCATGAATTCGGATATATAACATGGATATGGCTAGTCCGAGTTTCCTCTGACCCTTGCCACCCCATTTTTGATATTTGGACATTTATGTTGGGGTGTCGGGTCAAAGAGCATTCCCTATCAAAAAGTTTAAATTCGCCGACACCATTTGGTGTCAGCATGGGGTAGCCGCTTACTTGCCAGCCCAGCAAACTTGAATGAACTTTCATCGATATATACCTGGATGAAATCGATAGGAATATGATTTATTTTCTCATTAATCGTGGACATAGCATTTGTTATGTCTTTAATCCGCATGACATTGTTGCAGAAATTTGACCTGGATCTGGCCATTTGCATTCTTAGTCACATGACTACACAAATCTCACAACCTACATGTATATATAAACAGTATTTATGTATATGTACCAACCCTGGTTCACTAAATAAAGTAAAATATTATATATGCCTTCTCTGTTTTGACTACATGTGTATTTCCCATTTAATATGCATCGATCTAGATCATGGTAACTGTGCCAATGAAGCACATATTTATTATCTACCCCATCCCTCAAATTTTTGGGGGTACATGCATCATTTTTTTCAGCTAACTGACTTGATTGCTTATAACACAATACAGTCTTTAACACAGTAGAGTTCTATGGCTCCCAACTACCCTGTTATAGCGGGGTCACAAATGTATATGTAATAATTAGTCACTGTGTAATAACTATAGTAAATTACTGTAATAATTAGTCACTGTGTAATAACTATAGTAAATTACTGTAATAATTAGTCACTGTGTAATAACTATAGTAAATTACTGTAATAATTAGTCACTGTGTAATAACTATAGTAAATTACTGTAATAATTAGTCACTGTAATAACTATAGTAAATTACTGTAATAATTAGTCACTGTGTAATGACTATAGTAAATTACTGTAATAATTAGTCACTGTGTAATAACTATAGTAAATTACTGTAATAATTAGTCACTGTGTAATAACTATAGTAAATTAATGTAATAATTAGTGACTGTAATAACTATAGTAAATTACTGTAATAATTAGTCACTGTGTAATAACTATAGTAAATTACTGTAATAATTAGTCACTGTGTAATAACTATAGTAAATTACTGTAATAATTAGTCACTGTATAATAACTATAGTAAATTACTGTTGTGGAAGAGGATAAATTCTGTGGTATTTTTGCAAGGAGATATTAAGTGATCTGTTATTCACCACCATATATGTTGTGACACATAATGTAATATTTTGCTGGGATTTTGGTTAGGATTTTGACATCACTGCTGTTACTATCAACTCCTTTAATAGTTTTGTAATTTATGTTTGATTAATTAAAGTTTTACAGTATTTAAGCAGCAGTCATGTTTAAGTAAATTTCCTTTAAATTTCTTGTGACATAAGATTTCTACAGTCTACAGTTAACTAACTTTAGAAACAAGAAACTTAGAGCAGTAATCAACCAATGGGTAAGATAAGTCATGGTTTTTAAAGTTTTAGTCTGAAACTTAGTGAACTAGTTACTAATTATAAAATAGTCATAGGAAATATATCATGCGGTAAATTGTTTTCAAATGGAAACAAAAATACAGACTAATCTTAAATCACCAGACTGTTTCAGACTACTTGTATTTTCAGACTACATGTATATTTCAGACTACATGTATGTTTCAGACTGCTTGTATATTTCAGACAGCTTGCTAAAAAAAACATACAGACTCAGCTCAAATCACCAGACTGTTGTCTTGTAAGTTTAGAATACTTTTTCTCTGGTATATTTCAGACTTGTATATTTTTCAAACTACTTGTATATTTCAGACCATTTGTATATTTCAGACTATTTACGTATTTTGGACTACCTGCATATTTAAGACATGCATGTTACAGGCAGCTTGTACGTTTCAGACAACTTGTATGTTTTAGAACAGTATATTTATGACTACTTGTATATATCAGACAACTTATATGATTCAGAATAGTAAATTTATGACTACTTGACTGTATATTTCAGTCTAATGTATATTTTAGTCTTCCATCCCCTCAAATACCTCCCTTACACAATGTTGGGGCTCTTCTGGAGGATGCAGCAGTGACAGCTGTCGTTGGTTTTGCAGTGTCAATCTCCCTGGGACAGATGTTTGCAAAGAAAAATAATTACAAGCTCAATGTTTCACAGGTCAGTGATTTTAGATTTTTGGATTTGGAAAAATATAGAGCCATTGAAACAGTATTTTATTATTTCTTTGAATCACCATGAGTGTAGAAGAGAAATAGTTTATATTATCCAGATCCATTGTGTAGCAGAGAAATAGTTTATTTTGCCAAAATCCATTGTTTTGAAGAGAAATAGTTTATTTAACCAAATCCATTGTGTAGCAGAGAAATAGTTTATATTACCCAAATCCATTGTGTAGCAGAGAAATAGTTTATTTTACCAAAATCCATTGTGTAGCAGAGAAATAGTTTATTTTACCAAAATCCATTGTTTTGAAGAGAAATAGTTTATATTACCCAAATCCATTATGTAGCAGAGAAATAGTTTATTTTACCAAATCCATTGTTTTGAAGAGAAATAGTTTATATTACCCAAATCCATTGTGTAGCAGAGAAATAGTTTATATTATCCAGATCCATTGTGTAGAAGAGAAAAAATTTATATTAACCAAATCCATTAATCAGTATTCATTTCTACATCAATCTCTCTCTTCTTCATTTACTGGGTTGTTTCTTCTATTCTTTTTTTTAAATTATCGGATCATGTTTCTTCATATTATTTAGTTGTGTGTTTTGGAGTACATTGTTCTTCTGCCTAGGGGAGATAACTTAAGTTACATTATGTAATTAAAGTTATCTACCCTATCTTCTCTTTTTTTTTTATTAGATCATGTTTCTTATTATTTAGATGTGTGTTTTGGAGTACATTGTTCTTCTGTCTAGGGGAGATAACTTTAGTTACATGTTATGTTTCTGAGCAGGACAAAATAATGATATAACAAAACTATTGTTTAAAAAAATCCCATGGAAATGAGAACAAACATTATGACAAAACATTCGAAACATATAGTTAGAATGAGTTGCAAGAAAATAAAGTTGAACCGTGTATTTGTTGGTAAAGTATGCATGCCTTCAATGCATACCCAAAAGTCTAAGCCCAAAATGCTCAGAAATGTTCATCGTCTGCATAAAGAAAGAATCCCAAATTTAATTTGGCTGCCTAAAGTGAATTTTGCTTAGATGTATAAAAAAACATTCTCAATTTTAAAAGTTCAGCGTCCTAATTGTTACAATAAAACTTGAAGCAATTTTAATCAGGCCCTGTCCACGTGAAACGTTTTGAGTAAAATTCTCAAACTCAAGGCAGAAAGCTAAAATTTAGACATCTTGAGTGTCAGTGTATCCTCAAAATTCAGATTGCTATTAAAGGACCGATAGATAAAAATATCCAGAATTTTCTAAGTGGACAACTCAATTATGATTATCATGTTACAAACCATAATAATTTAGGATTTGGAGCTTGTGCTGGAGTGTCTTGCTCAAAATAATTTGAGCATAGTTGCTCTGTCACACCCCCTAGGAAAATATTGAGCTGCATCAGTTTCTGCAGCAGAAGACTGGACATCACTATAAACTGCCTGACTGCAGACATTGTAGTGATATGACTGAAAAATTGTTAAAGCTACGTTAAAAATCCTAATCAAACAAACAAGACCTAGGACCAACACCAAAAGAAAGATGCATCTTACATTGTAAGACTAATAGTAGTGGATATTATTGCCATCATGATTTAAAAGAAAGAAAATAATAATTCATTGAATTAAAATGAGAGATAGCTAGAAGCTTATGAGCTGCATTGAGTTTGCAACTGAAATTTGTGCAATTTTCTAGAGGTAAATAAGGTCTCTGTGTACTTGACAAACTTTTCAGATGAGTCCTACCAAAGACATACAAAAATGGTACTAACAGGTGCCTCACTTTGGGTTTCATGTGGATGGTTGTAGAGTTCTTGACAATACTCAGTCCATCTTTCTGCAGTGTCACTTGGTTCTGTGAGGCATTTTCCATTTTCTTCTTAAATGGTACTGACTTGGTTTTTTCCATCTGGTGAGATCTTTTACAATTTGTAATGTCCTTTTGCTGTTATTGTTTATCAGACTGCTCTCAATTTCTGTGGACTTTTGTCTAATCCAAACTTCTTTTGCTTTCTTCAAGTTTATTCTGATATTCTTGTTTATTTATCCATACTCCATTGCCCCTGTTGCATGCTTGGTGATTTTTAGGTCTCTTTGGGCATCACACAAATTCAGAATCTCTTCTGTAACCCAGGTTTTTTTCTTTGGGCGATGGAGGCCAATGATGCTTTTGGCAGCTGTTGTCATTTATGCATGGCAGTAGGCTTAGTAATGAAATCTGCACATCCTTTGTAGTGGCCAAGACTGTTTTACTGCATGACATCATAGTATTGTTGTTGCTATCCTGTTTTTTTTTTTCACTGTTTGAAGGAGCACCCAGTCAGACATGAGTAAAGCTATGCTTGTTTGTTTGTGTTAGTCATGTCAAAATCAGTGCTGTCATTATTTTTTATTTTGTCGAATCAAATCATCTACTTTTCAGATAAATATGGTGGATTTGTTTCATAATTGTTTTGATTACACCATTATAAATGTATGTATTACTTTCTTGCAGGAGATGATAGCTATTGGGGCATGTAATCTGATAGGATCATTATTCAGCTGTTTTGCCTGTTCTGCCTCAATAGCCAGGACTACCCTTCAGGATGCCCTTAGGGGGAAAACACAGGTACTAACTGTGTTGGTCATTCATTCCTGTTTAAGTGCATCAGAGTTTGCCCCCATGGGATACTTTTGTTTATAGCTGACCTGTGTATAAGGCCAGAAGAGTATGACATTGGGTCCATCAGATATCGTCCATTGTCCATCCATACATCAGATATCGTCCATTGTCCATCCATGCATCAGATATCGTCCATTGTCCATCCATGCATCAGATATCGTCCATTGTCCATCCATACATCAGATATCATCCATTGTCTATCCATACATCAGATATCGTCCATTGTCCATCCATACATCAGATATCATCCATTGTCCATCCATACATCTGATATCGTTCATTGTCCATTGTGCATCCCTCAGATATTGTCCATTGTGCATCCATCAGGTATCGTCCATTTTCTATTTTGTATGAACCTTTAAATGACCTCAAAACCAGCTCAACAGAATTTAACCAGAAAATTAATTGAAAGCATTTTGGTTGGAAGAACTTTGGCTTACTTAGCCATCAGTCACCAGTAGCTTGCTTGCTACCACTCTGCAGGCCTTGTTTCTGATCTAATATTTATATAGGCTTACATCATCATGATTATTGACAAGTTGAAATAGGAATGAGATCCAGGCATATTAACAAGGTGATTGTGCATATAATTTGATGAAGTTGTTATCACTCCAGAACCTTTAAAAAAAAAATCCTGTTTTTGTCTAACTTTTAAGATGGGCCTGTATCATCTAGATAATATACATGGTTGATAATGAGTGAGATTTAAAACATACAGGTAAAATGGTTGATAATGAGTGAGATTTAAAATATACAGGTAAAATGGTTGATAATGAGTGAGATTTAAAACATGCAGGTAAAATGGTTGATAATGAGAGAGATTTAAAATATACAGGTAAAATGGTTGATAATGAGTGAGATTTAAAACATACAGGTAAAATGGTTGATAATGAGTGAGATTTAAACTTACAGGTAAAATGGTTGATAATGAGTGAGATTTATAAGATACAGGTAAAATGGTTGATAATGAGTGAGATTTAAAATATACAGGTAAAATGGTTGATAATGAGTGAGATTTATAACATACAGGTAAAATGGTTGATAATGAGTGAGATTTAAACATACAGGTAAAATGGTTGATAATGAGTGAGATTTATAAGATACAGGTAAAATGGTTGATAATGAGTGAGATTTAAAACATACAGGTAAAATGGTTGATAATGAGTGAGATTTAAAACATACAGGTAAAATGGTTGATAATGAGTGAGATTTAAAACATACAGGTAAAATGGTTGATAATGAGTGAGATTTAAAACATACAGGTAAAATGGTTGATAATGAGTGAGATTTAAAATATACAGGTAAAATGGTTGATAATGAGTGAGATTTAAAACATGCAGGTAAAATGGTTGATAATGAGAGAGATTTAAAATATACAGGTAAAATGGTTGATAATGAGTGAGATTTAAAACATACAGGTAAAATGGTTGATAATGAGTGAGATTTAAACTTACAGGTAAAATGGTTGATAATGAGTGAGATTTATAAGATACAGGTAAAATGGTTGATAATGAGTGAGATTTAAAATATACAGGTAAAATGGTTGATAATGAGTGAGATTTATAACATACAGGTAAAATGGTTGATAATGAGTGAGATTTAAACATACAGGTAAAATGGTTGATAATGAGTGAGATTTATAAGATACAGGTAAAATGGTTGATAATGAGTGAGATTTAAAACATACAGGTAAAATGGTTGATAATGAGTGAGATTTAAAACATACAGGTAAAATGGTTGATAATGAGTGAGATTTAAAACATACAGGTAAAATGGTTGATAATGAGTGAGATTTAAAACATACAGGTAAAACCTGTTTTAACACGATTCTTTACAACTCAATTCCGCTTCTAGTATGA